>CM061142.1:482818198-483246096 GCA_030789695.1 Scilla litardierei
ACACGGGAGTGCCCACTGATCGAACCTGGGAAGTCCGGCGTATCATCCTGGGCACCGACCGGAATATCGGGCCCATGGGATGCCGGTACCACTTTCAGAGGCAACGTCTCACCATTAGACCCTAATTCCGATCACCATCCTACCCGTAGGCCGTATCGGCGAGAGTCGCTCGTTGGGGTGGAAACCAGAGTCCCGGGTTTTTTTTCCTTCATATTGTCTATACATAGCATTTCTTTACAGTGACAACCCATCATTTGATCTGGGCTAGCTCACCCATGGGGTGATTCTGATCCTCTTTGACACAAGCACATCCTCGCCTCCCTGTGTTCGACCCCCAAGCCACACTACAACACCGTGCGCTTGCGGTTACAAATATTTAAATCTCCGCGCCCCCGTTCGCATCATTGCACGCACCTTGCGCGCGAGTGCAGCGCCGTGGGGGCGCCGGCCAAGTTTATGGCGCCGTTGCCGGGGAGGCAACGTGCTTGTTATTTTAGGATTTCATGAACCCTAGTGTCTAGCTCTCATCCCTACCTCGCGATAATTTTCGCATTCTTCTTTTTCCTTTTTATTTTCTTATTTTTATTTTTATTTTTATTTCTTATCTTATCTGTTTCTTTCCCACTTTTCGCTTCACGGGTGTTTGTTGTTTTTCATGCACAGGAGTTCAAGAAGTCTCGACGACTTGATCCCCGTTGATCCAGAGATAAACGCCACCCTAAGGCGTTTGGCCGCCGAGAAGCGAAGAAGAGAGGATCCTGAAGCCATGGGGGAGAACACCCCGCCTCACAAGTCCCTGTTGGAGTACTCGATGCCTTCCATCGAGTCCACCTCCGCCATCCGTCCTCCAGCTATTACGGCCCAAAGCTTCGAGCTTAAGCCATCTTTGGTGACGTGGATCCAGCAGGATCAGTTTTCGGGTGCACCCATGGAGAGCCCGATTGAGCACTTAGACTCCTTCTTGGAGAAATGTGACACCTTCCGGATAAACGGTGTCACAACTGAGGCGATCCGATTGAAGCTGTTCCCCTTCTCCTTGCGAGATAAGGCCAAACTGTGGCTTAGGGGGAAGGACCCGAATACATTCAACACCTGGGAGAAGCTCTCAAATGCTTTCCTGACGAAGTTCTTTCCCCCGGGGAAGACCATGAAGCTGAGGAGTGAGATCTCCTCCTTCTCCCAGGCCAGCCACGAGTCCTTGCATGAGGCTTGGACAAGATACAAGGAGATGCAGAGAAGATGTCCCCACCATGAGCTCCCCAAGTGGTAGATCATAAATCTGTTTTATAATGGGTTGAGGGACGATTTAAAATCTTCCATGGATGCCGCGGCTGGAGGGTCCTTCATGTCAAGAAGCGAAGAAGATGTCGGGCAGATTCTGGAAAATATGGCATCTAACAACGAGCGATGGTGTGACGAGAGAGCCACACCAAGATCTGGGGGCATCCATAGAGTCGAGGACGTCGACAAATTGTCAAGCAAGTTTGACTTGCTGTCAACCTAGATCTCCGCATTGATGGTAGGCGCCGGTGGCACCAGTACACAATAGATTGCTGCGGTGGAGTCCGAAGTTTTTGGAGAGTTCGACGGTGGTGACATCTCACCACCGTTGGATCAGGCGAGCGCATTATTTTACAATCCTACAGGGAATGTGCCTTTTCCACCACGAACCAACTCAAATCCGGCCTACTCTCCGAACAACCGGAATCATCCGAACCTTAGTTACCGGGCGCCATATCAGCAGCAACAACAGCAGATATATCAGCCGGCTAGGCCTCAGCAGGAGTTTCAGCAGCAGCAATTTCAGCAGCAACAACCTCCACCACAGTATCAAAAGTATGCTCCTAGGAATCAGCAGCCCACCCAGCAGCAGTACGGCCAGCAGAGGGCCATTTCTCCGGTTGAGTCCCTCCTGACTCAATACATCGCCAATCAGGAGAAGATAAATCTGAAACTGGAGATGGGACAAAGAGTCCTCACTGATCAGGTGACCCAGCTGGGGTTGCAAGTGGCAAACCTTCAGAGACCGCAGAATTTATTACCGCCACAGCCTGAGGTGAACCCGAGGGGGGTAAATCAGACCTTGGCGCTCACGCATGAGCATGAGAACGTGTCCGCCATCGTCTTGAGGAGTGGAACTCAAATACCTACGAGAGAGCCCCCTAAAGGACCGGAAGCACCGTTGGTCGTGGAACGACCAATTGAGAAATTAAATGACGACGGTGCTTCGTCACCAAAGCCAACTACTCCGGAGGGAGTTCATAGTGAGGAGAAGAAGAAGGATGAGGAAGGGAACCTAAGAGTGTTCAAGCCCGTTGTGCCTTTCCCACAACGGCTTGCCAAGGCCAAAATCGATGAGAAGTATGGCAAATTCTTTGCCATGGTGAAAGATCTGAGCTTACAAATCCCCTTCCTCGAGGCCATCGAGACAATCCCCTCATATGCCAAATTTCTGAAAGACTTGGTGACACGGGGATCTAGAAAAGAGAAGGTCGTGTTAACGGCGGAGTGCAGCGCACTCATTCAGCGCGTAAATCCGCCCAAGCTCAAGGACCCCGGAAGTTTCTCCATCCCTTGCTCTATTGGGGAAGTGCAAATCCAGAGGGCGCTCGTCGATCTAGGCACGAGCGTCAGCTTAATGCCCCTATCGTTGTACAAGAGAATAGGGATGGGAGACTTAGAGCTCACCGGCATGACATTACAACTCGCTGACCGTTCGGTCAAGTATCCGGTGGGAGTAGTGGATGACCTCCCCGTCGATGTGAAAGGAGTACATGTACCGGTTGATTTTGTGGTGATGGACATGTCGGAAGACAAGCATACCCCTATTATCCTTGGACGGCCCTTTATGGCAACCGCCGGAGTTTTGATAGACGTGAAGAATGGGAAGCTTTCCCTCAATGTGGGCCAAGAAAGAGTCGAATTTGACTTAGGCTTGTCGATGAAGCATCCAAATCCCCCAGACGATCCTGGTATCAGTATGCTGGAGAACGAAGAAGATAGAGTTGTTGAAACAAGTGCCTGGGAAGTGCTCTCGAGGAATCCCCCCGATAGCTTGGGGGACCTTGGAGAGCAAGTTAGCTCCCCAAAGAATGAAGTTGCTAACGAGGCGGCCGCGTGACATGTGATCTCTCCCGGATTCCCTAAGTCTCCTCCTACGAGGAGAAACAGAAAAGAACCCAGGGACCTCACCGGTAATGAGGTCCGGATCCTAAAAAAGATGGCGGTAGACGCCAATTTGAGGGAGAAGCCCCCGGATCCTGTAGACAAAGGGAGGGTAGTTGAGCAAATCTTCTTACGGCCGTCGACTACACCAATAGCCACAAGCTCTGGAGCTGAAGAGATGTCGGATTTTGGGCATCACCCGTATCGCCCACCATGAACATCATCAACGGGTGTCGAGCTAAACGACGTTAAACAAAAGCGCTTCATGGGAGGCAACCCATGCTCTAAACTTTTGTTTCAATTTTTAGGATTATTTCCAACTTTATATTATCTATTTTTATAAATAAATCCAGCAGCGAGAACTTCCGTCGTGGAACTTAGGCGATTTTTGGGTTTTTGCAGAAAACAAGGCCCCAACCGATCGGGTGACAACTCACCCGATCGGTTGGGATGTATCAGCTAACGGCCGTGTCTGTCGCCAAATGAACCGACCGGGTGGAGAAAGAACAGACCGGGTGAACAGACCGGGTGACCTGGGGAAACTCTCGGGAAAATTTCAGGGATTTGTCAACTGAACGGGTGACAAGAAGCGAGACCGGTTGAGGGACCGGGTGAGAAACCCTAAACTCTCGGGAAAATGTGTGGAGCGGCGAACCGATCGGTTGAGTTCTCAACCGATCGGGTCACCTGTAGCGTTTCTTCAGCTTCAAATTTCGACATAAAGTCAACCGATCGGGTGACAACTCACCCGTCCGGTTCGACTTAAAACATATAAATACCCCTGACCCACCTGTTCATAAACCCTCGCCTGATCTCGCCGTTTCACCGTCGTTTCGTCTCCTCCAAGCTCCCAACTGCCAAAAACCCCTCTCCCACAACCTCAAATCCTCCATTAGCCTCTCTCTCCACCTCCCCCTTGCATCTCTCCGTCTATTTCTCTCTCTCCCTCTCCTATCTCGCATCTTTCTATCTCTAATCCACAATATCCATCCCCACTTTCGAATTTTTTGCTGAAGAAGAGTGCCGCGGCTCCATACTTTTCCCATTGCACGGCATTGGGTCATCTACAAGCGAAGAGCTCGAATTTCTACGGGGTAACTTCGCTCCACTTCTCAAATTTCAATTTTTACCCTAGATATTTAATCTGCTTGGTTGCTCGTGTGTGTGCACTTTGATAGTACTTTGCACTCATTTGCATCACTCACTCGCACACATGGCCCGGGAGAGAGATAATGGGAAGGGTATCTTGCGGGAGGAGGAACCGTCTCGAAAGAGACGTAAACAAACACGTCCTCCTCCCCACACACGTGAGCTGACACTAGCCCCTCCCCCGCCTATCATCCCCCTTGTGGACCCCATGTTGGGCCCGCATGGGTACCTATTTAGGAACCAAGAGCAGAAAGACTTCTACCACAGACTAAACACTCGGGGGCATCTATCAACCAAGTTTGCCCACACCCAATCACTCGTCGACCTCGGTGTCTTCACCGAGGTCGAGACTCTTTTCGCTAACCTTGGTTGGTTGGCCTTCCTGAACGCCTCTGCGGTATCCTACCCGTCACTCACCCTAGAATTCCTTTCCTCCCTCGTTTGTGAGTCGGGGTCGACTGTCACTTTCCGGGTGCGTAACCAAACCATCCTCACCAACCTGAATACCATTTGCGATATATTTGGTTTCCATATTCTTGGGAATGACGCTATCCGACACTACGGATTTCCCCCGGAATTTGACGTCGATAACTTCTGGTTCCGCCTCACCATACTCCGTCACTATCCCCGATCTTTTTATTCTCTGGGCCATGACTTTCCCCTTTGTTCGTGATGATGATGGAGTTAGCTTTAGGGCCCCGATTATCCCTGTCCATGCCGGCGATTGGCTTGTTTACAAGCTTCTCAAGATTAGCAGGGCCGAAAAGGGCAAGATCTGTTGTGGGGGCATTATCACTATTATTGTTTCTTCCCCACAGTTTAACATTCCCATCCCCCAAGATCTTCCTACTGCTGCAGGACCCTCACTTCTGGATCTTGACGTCCTGCGACACATTCATATGATTAGGCCCCGCCCCGATGGTCGTTTCGAATTCAATTACGGCCACCCCCCTCACCCCTACACCATTCTCCCCAACCCCGCTCGGATGACCATAGCTTTAGTGGCGGACTGGACTTTTCCGCCCGATCCCGAGTTTCTTGCGGGGTTGCACCTTCCTTTCTTTCCCCCGGACGCATGCATATCACCTTCCCCTGCCACCCACTTAGGCGAGCAGGATATTCCTGCGTCCCGGGGAGATATTATGGCTGGCCCAAGTCACCATGTTTCTGCTCCTGGCCCCATCACTTCTGAGCACCTTTTTGCGGCCATCTCTGGCCTTGTGTCCAGTGCCGGCATGACCACTGCCGCAGGCACTACTTCCACATCACCTGCCGGCACCACTTCTGCCTCACGTCAGTCCACTTCCTTCGGTCACCGCCAGGTCTCTGCCCGTCTTGCTCTCGAGAGGGAGGTCGCAGCCCTCCGTGATCTTGCCATGTCCTCTGCCCCCTCGGACCTATCACCGTCCTCCTTTCTCACTCACCCACGCTTCCTTACACTCGAGAGGAACGTGGCCGCCATCCTTCGCCTTCTCACTCACCTCCACGGACCACCACCACCCACGCCACCACCCTCACCACCACCTTCACCACCTCGACGATCTTCTCCACCACCCTCCCATACATCCCCACCTCCATCACCTCCCCCGTCACATTCTTCTCCTCCACCATCCCACCCATCCCCACCTCCCCCACCCCCACCTCGGCGATCATCTCCCCCATCCACATCTATTCCCATCCCTGTATCCACCTCTACTCTCATGACCACTTCTATCGCACCCACACCACCTTCTACCTCCTCCACCGTCACTTCATATGTGCGCCGCAAGAAATTGCCGGTGCGCTCCAAATCTCTCCCACCTCCACCCACTACCGTCACCATCACATCTTCTCCCCCTTATTTCTATTCCTTTCACCACCGCCTTGATCGCCTTACTTCCACCACCACCCACCTCCACCGACACTCCACCCATCATTCACACCACCACTGCACCTATTCCCCCACCTCTATCCCCACTTCTCCGCACACCCCCCCCCCGCATCCCCCGACCACCCAGCCACACCCTCTTCCGAGGAAGGAGAGGATTCGCCTTCTCCTGATTTTTGATTTCACTTTGTTTTTTTGACATCCCCCTTGCATATCCCTGCACTTTCACGATCATATTTCATTGCTAGCATTGTCATGACTAGCTTGGGGGAAGTCTATTTTGCTGTGTTGTCGTGTTTTGTTTTCTTTGTGTGTGTGCTTGTTTTTATTCTTTGTGTGTCGTGTCATCTTTCTCTTTTTCCTTCTCTTTTCATTTTTATGTCGTGTGGTTTGATTTTGTTTTTTCTTTATTTTCAGTTTCGTATCTGTGTTTTTCTTGTTTTTCGTGTCTTTTTGTGTCTGTGCGTATTCCCCCCCCATTTTCATTGCCCTCCCGTACTCAATCTTATTGCATTGAGGGCAATGCAAGCTTCAGCTTGGGGGAGTCGCACTTTGTGCGCCATTTGAGTCTTTCTTTTTCGTTTTTGTGTCGTTTTCATCGTGTTTTAAATTTTTCTTCTCTTCTTTTTATCTCTTTCTCCTAGAGATGAACCCTATGATGAGCTGCCACAAAATCACACACACCTAGCATAGCATCGATAATCACCCTCACTAACCCTAGGATATCGAGTCCCCTGCATTTCACGCATCGTGGGTCCACTTAGCTTTTTTGTGAGTCGTGTGTCGTGCCTAGCTGTTTGGTGTGCTTCTGCTTCGTGATTTCACTTTATATACCTGTCCAGGAATGACCCCTAGATTATCACGCCTCGATATGAATAATGCGGTATTTGCTTCTCTTGTCTGTTTCTGTATGCATGATTATATATTATCGTATGCTTCATTTCGCATGTGTCGGGATTCCACAATTAAGGACTAGGATAACCCACTTAGCCCATGCTCTATTTAGCGAGAATAGTTTCCTTTGCCCGAGTGTTTAGATTCCGACTTCTTTTTTGTTTTACTTGGTGCGAATCCCCTCGTCGTGTACCGTTCTCCCACTTGGGAGAGTACACATGTGTATAGCCAAAGAACCCCAAAAATCCAAGAAAAGGAAAAAAGAAAAGAAAAACCCAAAAAGAAAAATTTTGTATAGCCAAAAAGCAAAAAAAAATACAAATACCCAAAACCCAAAAAAATTCCAGTGTGAATATTTTCCTACTTGCCGAGAATAAAGGGAAGGTGAGAATTTGCACCGAGTGTTCTTCTCCACATCATCTCAACCTCCATCGGTTTCGAAAACACTTGGCTTAGGAACTTTTTAGCTATTATCTAGGCTATAGTGTGGCGGTTTCCTTAACCCTAGTTGTGGAGTCCCTGACGCATGATATGTTTCGATTCTCTCTCTATTCTCACGCATGCTTGAACTATCTATTCACCGCATAATTCGAATCGAATCGATATTTGGGTCATTTCTTGGATTTGTGTATATCGAGCTTTATCGCACATCGTAGATAGTGACACCGTCTGCTAGCACACGACCACACTCACTCGCGCTTCACCGCGTGGTCCCACGGCACTTGTCTGGACTCGTATTCCTTAGTTTAGTGTTGTGATTTGGCGTTTGCTTGCTTGGTGTGTCGTTTTTGATTTTGTTGGCCCTGACGGGCGATCTAGGATATAGAGTTTTCTTTTTCTCTCTTTCTCTCTATTTTTTCCCTCCGAGCTCCTGCTCTCACTGGTCTTCCTCGAGGACGAGGAAGAGTTCAGCTTGGGGGATTTTGACGTGCGTTTATATTTCATATATTTACGCACGTTTTCTTCCGTGTTTTTCCGTATTTTACCGCCGTCTCATATTCTTTTTCTCGTGTTTTCTTGTTTTCTTTCACTTTTCCGTGTTTTCCGTATTTTGCAGGAGTTTGCTGGCATATGGGGCATAAAACGATGATATCATGTGTCCCCAGAGCAACGGGAGGAGTCACGCGTGATCCTGGGGGTCAAACGGCGAAGATTGCATCTTTCAGCCCCTCACCCGGTCGGTTGGTCATCTCCAACCGATCGGGTGATGCACGCGTGCACCACCCGGACGCAGCTTGGAGCTCACGAGAAGTCACCCGGTCGGTTCAGTGACCGGGTCAAAAGCTCAAACTCTCTGGAAATCGAAGCTGGTTGCCAACCGATCGGGTGACCTTCATCCGATCGGTTCACCTGTAGCTGAATTTCAACAGCCGAGACACGAAGATCCAACTGGTCTCCTCACCCGGTCGGCACCAAGATCCAACCAACCGCATCCAAGATCCAACCGACCGGTTCATCCTGACCGGGTGAAATCCCGCTTTGCGCTGCAATTCTGTGAAGCGGCTCACCCGACCGGTTGACTTGTCAACCGATCGGTTGATGTCGTTTTCTATAAATAGAGCCCTAGGTTTCCCAGATTCGGGAGTTGGTTATTTTTTGCTGTTTTCTTCATTTTGTGACGGCTGTAATTTTCCAGTTTTTGTAAGTTTTCAGATCTTTGTCAAACTTTAGTATTATCTTAATTGCTTTACTACCATTGCATTTCTATTGTCTGATCATGATTTTTACGGTCGATTTCTGTTTAGATCGCTTTTTACTAAATATGTGTGAGTAGTTCCCCAATCTAGGATTTTGGCGGAAACCCCTTCGTGGGCTCTTCCCGATGCGTCCATAGGGCTAGGAAATCGATAGGGATTAGGAATCTAACGGTTACGCGGAGTGTTTTATTGTCATCGACAGGAAAAAGACCGCCTTTGACCGTTGGGCCAAGGGGGAATAAACTTGGCGGTTGACTCCCTAGCCATAGCTCACGCCCATAGCGTAGACACCGAATCCTAGCGCGCGGGAGCGACAGGATGAGACGTTGGGAGTTATCGTTGCGAGCTTAGTGCTCCCGGGGTCGATCAGTGTTAATGGACATGGGAGTGCCCACTGATCGAACCTGGGAAGTCCGGCGTATCATCCTGGGCACCGACCGGAATATCGGGCCCATGGGATGCCGGTACCACTTTCAGAGGCAACGTCTCACCATTAGACCCTAATTCTGATCGCCATCCTACCCGTAGGCCGTATCGGCGAGAGTCGCTCGTTGGGGTGGAAACCAGAGTCCCGGGTTTTTTTTCCTTCATATTGTCTATACATAGCATTACTTTACAGTGACAACCCATCATTTGATCTGGGCTAGCTCGCCCATGGGGTGATTCTGATCCTCTTTGACACAAGCACATCCTCGCCTCCCTGTGTTCGACCCCCAAGCCACACTACAACACCGTGCGCTTGCGGTTACAAATATTTAAATCTCTGCGCCCCCGTTCGCATCATTGCACGCACCTTGCACGCGAGTGCAGCGCCGTGGGGGCGCCGGCCAGCCCACCCAGGGGTGATTTTTAATTTTTTAATTTTTTTAAAAACAAGACCAATTTAAACGAGCCGCCTGATTCTTGCCCCATGGCATGAATCGTGATTTTTATAGGTGTTGTTCTCGCCCGCAAAAACCAGGGGGCGACGACTCGGCATTAATTTAAATTTTTTCCAATCTAGCGGACTCGAGAGGATCTCGTTTGAGGAAAGGTTAGGGTTTTGAAAGCTCTAATTAGGAGTGTAGTTTGTTATTTTGGTTGTTGATTTTTTAATTAGGAGAAAATTAAAGGTTTTATTAAAAATTTTTTGGATTACTTATGCTTTTATTTTGGGTTTTTTGCAGAAGTTTTTCGACACACCCTCTCTTCTTGTGAATCAAGAGGCTCCGTTTTGATCGACGTCGAGACTTGAGCGGATCTCGTTTGGTAGAAAGGTTAGTGTTTTGAACTATCTAATTAGAAGTGTAAGTTGGTTGTTGATTCGGTAATTTGGGAAAATTTCGAGGTTCTAATTAAGAGAGATTCATTAATTTTTTAGATTAATTAGGACATATTCATCAAGTTGTTTGGGTATGCTTTTGATACTATTGATATATTTAATTAGGAAAGATTCAACAAATTCTTAAGAGCGTAAAACGGTTAGGGTTTTGAAATATCTAATTAGAAGTGTAATTTTGTTGTTGATTATCTAATTAATAGAAATTTTTAGATTCTAATTAGGAGAGATTCATATTTTTTGGATCAATTAGGAGAGTTTCATCATTTTTAAGATTATCTATTCGTTTGATACTATTGAAATTTTTGATACTGTTGAAATATCTAATACATGAATAGCATTAACTAAGAGAGATTTGTCAATATTTTAATGGATTACTTACGCTTTTGATATGGTTGAACATTTTGATATTGTTGAATTGTCTAATTAGGTTCTATTCAAATTTTTAGGTTCTCCAATTTTCATCATTCATTTATATTAGTATCTTTTTATTAATTTTTGATACTATATATATATTAATTTTTTTGCTTTGTAATTTTTTAAAATTTATTCTTTGCATTGTTTTTATTCCCGCTAAGGGTAAAAGAATCCTAGTTACGCCACTGTAGGTTTTGAATGTTAATTTTTTTAAAATTTATGTGAATCGCTCTCAGAAATGCAAAAAAATTGTGCCCTCCTGAATTTAATTCTTGAATTCGTCACTGCTCGGATGCACATTTTCAATACTTCTTCAGTGCCTCAACCGAGACAACTTTCATATTTTTAACTTTTTGCACATATATAAGTTTGTTGTCAACGATCAAGAACCAGACACACACAGAGGGATATTGATAAAGATAGAGATAGATAGAAAGACTAGCCAATAGTTGTTGGTCGTTGGACGTAAAGGGACAAGAAGAAAGAGAGAGATAGACATAGAGAGATAGACACATGGGTTAGAAAGAGAAAGATATGTGTGGGGGGAGAGATGTTTTTTATTTAATATTTTGGGGAGTTTATGATGAATTTGTTATGAATAGGACCCATTGGGCCTATTGGGTATCCACCCACATGAGTACCCATTATGAATACTATATAAAGGAGGCTAGGGATTTCCTAGCCTCAACCCTTCTCCAAATCTGTTTCTCGTTCATAACACGTTATCAACACGATCACGCTCGTAGGAGGAGACGGCGGCTCGCGGGGAAGGAGATCCATCAATCGCTCAGATTCAAGAAGATCGTAATCTTCTCAACGGGGAGCGAAAAGGGCATCCTTCACCAACCGTCGCCTAGATTCCTCGTCGAATCTAGAGGTAAAAATCAAAAAATTTTAGATCTAAACTTGCTTTTCTCATTAGATCTGCATGTTTTAGGATCAAAAAGTTTATAAACACGGTAAAATTCAATTTTTTATTAGATCTGCATGCCTAAAAACAATAAAAATCTGTTTTTAGCGATCTAAATAGTTGAAAAATCCGTTTTTTACCCCCCGCCTTTGATCCAAAAATCCGCACGCCCGTAGGCCGGAACGGCGGCACGTCTCTAGCGCCGTCGGCGGAAATCGCACGTCGCGGCCAGTTGCCGCGTCCTGCAGGCCGCGGCCCGCAGCCGCGGCCCGTCGCCGCCACGGCGGCCGCGTCCTACGCGGCCAGCCGTCGCGGCGACACGCCGCGGGCCCCCCTAGGGTTTCCTGAAACCCTAACCCTAACGGGCCATTTTTAGGGGGAGGCCCAATATTAACCCTAATGCGTTGTTTTCATGGCCCAAAAGGCCAGAAAATTAGCCCATTCACATAAATTATTTTTCTTTTATTTATTTTTTGGCCCTAAAAAGCCCACAATAATTAAAATAAATTTTAAAGGGGTTTTAAGCGGTAAACAAAACATTAAAATATGGATCAAAGGTAAAAGTTTTTCAAAATAATTTTTTGCACGTCACAATTTAGATTATTTAAATTAATCTTTACATGCATGTGATTGATTATCTGCGTGGTTGTATGTTTCCAATATATTATCTGCGTGGATGTGCAAATTAGGCTATGTTTTTAGGGATCAGCCAGGTTTCCGACACCTTTTAATTTCCTGCAATTTTTCTTTTTTTTGAGAGAAATTTGTAAGTGAGGATATAAATGTAAAAAGAAGACCGAAGGACACCAAAAAGGAGCTGAAGGCGTACGCACAATGAAGATAGGGGCTTCTCTCTGAAGTTCCCAAGTTGTATTTTATTCTTTCATGCTATTTTTGATGTAACTTCGGACTGTACTTCTTTTTATTTCGGTGTCGGCTGGCTGATCCCCATAGTCCTAAGTCATTTTCGTTTTCATTGCTTATGCATTAATTGCGTGGATGTTAATTATTTTAATACCATGTTAATGTTACAATGAAACTGTCAAAAAGCATGCTAAAATCACTTTAATATAGTTCAACGCCTATTGCTAGACTATATACCTGCGATAAGATTATTTTAAATGCCTGCAGCATATAAATAGCATGTGTACATCATACTTTTTTCAATTCAATTGAACATAATCTTTAGTTTACAAGCTTTACATTATATGTATGATGGGCTCATGATATGAAGATTTTTATGACAATAAGACAATAATGATTTCAAAAAGTTTAATATCATATCCACTTTGACAAAATGAACCTGAAGTTCAAAATCAAATCAAAAGTCAACACTCTCTCTCCCTAATAAAATAAATACGATGGTTTATGCGAAAATTATAATTGCTATCTTTATAAAAGATGCACACTTTGCGATAAACAGATATATAAGATCTATGATCTATATAATCCAATATGGACACCAGAAGTTTTCCATAATACCGCTAAACTCTTTAAAAGAGTACTCTCCTTTATTTTTACAAGGAAAGATTTTTTTCTAGCCTTGAATATAAGCATACGCCTGAAGTCGTGGCTTAATGAATAAGTGAGAAATATATTACGCACCCACGTATTTGCTCCCCTCTAAGCATGGTAAATTATCCACATAAAATTCGAACGACTCAAGTAAAAGGCCTGAAGCTATACTCGAGCATTCAAATAGACTTTTTAAAAGTCTCTTATTAATTAGAAAAGTGGAAGTATAAATAATTTGCTCAAACCCCTGCTTATGTCTCCTTAGCAAGACTAATTTTCAATGTCCTTTATATTTAAGGAATATTGAAATCAGGGGAAGTTCAGGATCAAACATGACCTGAAATAAAAATAAGGAAAACTCAAAACAGGGGAAGTCTTGGATTAAATGGGAAAGGGAAGATACGATATACCTCGACATGGAGTAAGCAATGGCAAGCCAAAATCAGACCGGAAGTTCTGATAAGAGCCATAATGTTTTTGCAAACATGAATGTGCATTAACTTATGCCATATAAAAATACATACATATCTAGTCAAAACGACGAAAGTCTAATTGACCTTATGTATATTTAGCTACTCCCCGAGGACAAATAAATTTTGAAATCAAATATAATTTGTTGTCATAACATAAGTCTTAAATGAGCATAATTATTGTTGTATGTTTTCAAGAGCACACATCACACTATGTCACTTGTTGACTTATCATCAGTATTATTCCCTTGTAGTTTTAATACATTTTATTTTACTGCGTATGTTTTGCTATCTTGAATACCCCTAAAAAATGAGGATGCCATATACTCTCTGAAACTTATACAGTTTCAAAAAGGATATTCGTCAAAACGAAATCCCTAATGACTCAAGAAATAAATGAAGCCTGAAGCTTTGTCCCAAAATGATCCGCACAATAGTCAAAGTGAAGATGTAATCCTTCACAGTTTGAAAACAGTTCAACTATTACCAAACAAAATTAACTTGAGCATTTTAATGGACTTTTCAAAAGTGCCACATAAATTCAAAAGAGGAATTATTTTGGAACACCAGAAGTGTCCAGAATCGACCAACTTTGGATCGATATCACCCTGGAGTGATGATGCAAGACATCATCAACCAGACGAACCCGAAGATTCTTCAAAAAGGGTGAAACTTTCATTGTCCTATTCAAAAAGGAAAAATGATAATGAGATCATCTCCATTCACATGGACCTTGACTCTTCCCACTTCCTCAAATGAATTTAAGATGATATACTATCATCATTAAAGATAATGAAGACCTTTAGGTCTCTTGAGAGTATTTAAGGGATATAAATAGGCTTCGTCCACTCCCTTAACCGGACTGATGATGTACCCTTGGTGTACTCATCAATATATCCTCTAAATAAATGGTCATTATCCAACCACATTTTTTTAAAATGGTGGTAACTTTGGATAACACTGGGAAATTTAAATGTTTTTGCAACTGGAAAAATATCGAACACCCTGAAGCATGTGTTCACAATAAATATGGGTAATATAAATCATTAAAATGATTTAAATGGATTTCTTATCCATCAAAAATCCAGTTGTAGGTGACCACATGGGAACATGCAATTACATTGCAAACCATCAAAACGCCTCCTTAGAACCTATTTATATGAGTCTGATCACCTCATATAAACAGTTTTCGAGAAACCCTGACGGGGGAAGCGTTTAGAGCACATCTTATAGATTGTGCCATGATGAGTAGACACCCACATATCACCACATAGACCATCAAATTGCAGAACTATTTATCGGAAGTAAATATCCCAGATAAATAGAGCTTGAGCACTCTGAACAGGGGAAGCATTTAAATTCACTTCTCCTAAAGACGTGCATTGATGACCCTATTTTAAAGATTTGATGAGATCCTGAAGATCCCTCACAACTTTAATGTCCCAGCATCAGTTTCAACAGAAATACTACAATCATCCATGAGCCTGAAGCTCAAATGACCATTTAAATCATTAATACCTATGATCTGGTTATCATGAATTGTGATGAGATCCTGAAGATCCACACTTATGAAACTGTTAAAACAGTTATCAGACATAGTTACTGACAATATAGATATTGTCAAAACTTTCACATCCCTGCTACTAAAATCCAGCTAGGATTGACATACCAAATATATTGGATGCAATCCACCAGTAGCAGAAGTGGTATCCTCAATGGATGAGAGGACATACCACTAGGCTCCAAAAAGAGAGATCTACTCCTGGAGACCGAAAAACAATACCACCACAGGAAAGTGAGCTCAAATCCAGAACCTTTTTGCAACTTGGTTGCTAAGGACCAATTCTGGATCTGTCCATATTCTTTACTCGTCCCAGAACCTTCACTTCTATAACGCGTTGTGAAGGAGACACCTCTGGGAGAAATCAAATGATTATAGTACGTACGGGGTGAGTTTTGGACAAGAAAGAACACATTTTGTCGACAAATTCTCTCATATTTCATTTTGCCAGTTAAATATAAAATATCGTTTCCACAACTCTGCTTTGCCTGAAGCAAAGATAGAGCTTTGGCCAAATTATAATAATGTGGAATGAGGCAATAATAAGGTGAGCTGGACTCACTTATGAAATATGAGGTGTTGGACCTGAAGTCCTGGTATCAAAAATGATATCAAATCCTGTGGGATAACTGAGTATTGAAGGAGAATTAAAATAAAATCGTTAGCTATAAGCATTTTAATTTGCTATAGTTTTTAGAGGTATAAATCGCTCAAACCAGGAAGTAATCAAGTAAGATGAGCTGAACTCACTTACAAGATGAATTTGATGCATCGACTGGTTTATGGCAAGGCGTAACCCAACGAATGGCAAAAAGAGGGAATTTTTGGTTGATGTTGCTATTGGATGTGACAACATCACCGATATAAAATTTCTTCAACTGCATGTACAAATTTTTTTTCTTACTTTCCTTTCTTTTTGGGACACATATTAATAATATGATTAAAGGAAAGACAACCTAGACAAAGATCCTTAAAGGACTCATACTAAAAGGTTGTTGTTTGCACCTCTTAAAAACAGTATTGTTCTTAAGAGAGCAAATTAAAAGAATTGAGATTATTTTAATAACTCAAAATATTATCGGATCTCCTGAAGAGAAATTACCGAAATATCTGTTAAAGCCTATCTATCAGATATGATATGATATGAAAGCCCTAGCTAGGCATAAATTCTAGGCTTACAGAACATTAATCATCCTGAAGATGAACAATCATCCCGAAGATGAACTATTATCCTGGAAATGAACTATCATCCTGAAGATGACGTTAATTAATCACCCCGAAGATGTAACCTTCATACAATGATGATTGATGAAGAAACATTAATTTCATTCTCCACCAAATACACCTATTTAGTTGTATGGATATACATTAAAAGACCCCTTTCCGTTAGCTGGAAGAGGGGAAGAATATATATGGTCCAGAAGTAACTTAAGTGTCTTTGAAACACTCTTCTACCTGGCCAACTGCATGCGTCTCTTTTGAGCGTTAGCAGTATAGCTATTAGCCAGGTACAGTGCAGTGCCCCCAGCGCGCCACTGGACCAGAGATATGTAGCTTCTGCGCTATCTCCAAGGGTCGAGGAAAAATCCTCTATGTTAAATGTATTTGCATATGCAGGTTACAGATCATCACGATGAATGGCATAAACGGGACGTCCACCCCCTGAAGATCTACACAGAATCCTTCCAAGTCTACATCCTTCCACCATCCCGAGAAGCTCATCACCCAAGGAGCAGCTCAAGAACATACAATGCCAGGTCCTGAAGTACCTCGCAGACAATGACGATTGAGACGTGGAGCTGTCTACCAAGTTTGCTGGCACTCCTTTAGTTTCTGCTAATGCCTTATATAAGTGAAACTTGTATAGATGAGTGATGCTTGTACTTTACTTTTGCTTTCGGAATGTTGCAGATGAGATGGATGTATAGACACATAGGAGATAAATGTATATATATATAGGAGATCTGCAAGCCTGAAGCTTGATCAGATTAGGGGGAGTCAACTGTAAAGTTGTACTCTTTTTCCTTGGCTAGTGGTTTTTCCCACAGGGTTTTCCATAGTCAAGGTTTTAATGAGGCAACCACATTGACTCTGGATCCAGAAGTATCCACCCCTCGACACATCCCCAAATCAGGGGAAGTTATGGAGTGCTGTACTCTTTTCCCTTCGCTATCGGTTTTTCCCACAGGGTTTTCCATAGCTAAGGGTTTTTAACGAGGCAGTTACCCTTAACTTGGATCCAGAAGTATCCACCCTTTAAGATACTCAGTAGTACTAATGAATCATTCAGTATTCATAAAGTCGAGTATACCACGTTGGTTGGATAAGAGGAAGCGTTATGAATAGGACCCATTGGGCATATTGGGTATCCACCCACATGAGTACCCATTATGAATACTATATAAAGGAGGATAGGTGTTTCCTAGCCTCAACCCTTCTCCAAATCTGTTTCTCGTTCATAACAAAATTTATTTTTAAATTGTTGTATAATTTACATTTGATTCCAAATAAGTTAATTTAATCTTAATTAATTTAAAAACTAAAATTATTTAGCTGGTATAAGTTCCAATTTAAAAAATTAGAAGCATAATATAAGTAAAAAAAAATTTTCTCATTCTAATTAACATAGTTTTAAATATAAAATCACTAAATTAATATACACTTAGAAATACATGTAAATTAATTTAAAGTACACAAAAACCCTAAATTACATTAATATTACTTTCATGAAAACTACACACACATTTTCGAGCTATAAATTTCCCCATCCAATAAATACTACATATTACGTACTCATCACATATTTGTACGCAAAGGTTGACGATTTCAAAATAATTGTATTCAAATCGAACAACTATTTTGTATGTGTATGTGATCGGAGGCTTAGAAATAAATATTTTTGTACATATCTAGTGTGGATCGGTTAGGTCCGTAAACATATTGCATATGTATTCTTGGGTATTTATGTGTACTTTCATTTCAGAAGAGTTTTGATGACGCTTACCCCGTTGTTCTTCATGTACAAATATATACATGAGATTTGCAGTTGTATGTCTTTCCTACTATAGTGTACTTAGAAAAAAGTGTATAGGTGTTGCTAATTTTTTTAAAGCAAATTACGTACGAACACACAAGGATACCGATAGCTTGAATTCCTAATGGGATAGAAGCTTTCCCTTTGATATTCGTTCATGAATGTGCATCTTAAATTAACCATGATATTTTGGCTTACGTATAAGCTCCTTTTCTTTTCAATTATAAACGCTAGTGGTACCTGATAAATCATTCATGATTATACTGCCCAATAGGATGTTTGCAAATGACAGGGTTTTCCATGAAGTTAGATTGTCCTTGCAATAATTGCTCGAACAGTAGACTGCATTCCTAATGTTTTGTAAACTGTCACTTGATACCACACGCATTCAATAATAAGTATAGACTTAGAAGCCACCATAGTGAATGTGTGTATTTTGATATGCTCTCTAAGAAAGAAGAGACTGACGTGGATGATACACTTGATGACACTCAAACAATGTTGGAATATATTCATAATGTGACAGGTGTGAGCAAGGAAAACCATGGTTTGAACAATGTTGCTCTAGAGACGTGGAACACTTGATGAAATTATAGTCAAATACAATAAGGTGGATTCATTCAAGAGATGCAAGAAGATCACAATTCTGTTTGTTTATGATTAGACTTCTCCATATTCAGACTCTAAATGAAATGGTAATTGCGCATTTTGATATATTGTTGGATTTGCAAAGAAGTGTCGTTCCTGGAAGCAAGAAGAGTCATTCCTGCAACTTATTATAAAGCAAATAAATTAGCAGATACCCTAGGGCTTGATTAGAAGAAGAATGATGTTTGCCCTACTGATTGCATCCTCCACTATAAAAGAAATGATGTTATTAATGAATGTTCAGATTGCCATGTATCATGTTGGAACCGAGAAGAACCTATGAAAGTTTTCGATGGAGGTAGTAAAGCCTCCAATGAGAGCAAATTATCTACGATGGTTCTTTATTATTTTCCTATTATTCGTATGCTACAAAGGTTCTTCATATATGCCAAATTGGTGGGAAAATGAGATGGCATGCAACAATACAAATAGAGGATGGAAAATTAAGGCATCGTGTTGGTAGTGTGTCATGGATGCACATCAATCTTATCTATTCAGAGTGTAAAAGGAGTCCAGAAACATGGGGTTTGGTCTTGCAAGCAATGGTTTCAATCCGTTTGGCATAATTAACTCTGGTTGGTTGACCTAGATAATGTTGTTAGTCACATATAATATGTCCCATATTCAGAGTTTAAAAGGAGTCTACGAATATCAGATTTGGTCTCGCAAGCAATAATTTCAATCTATATGGAGTAATGAACTTTGGTTGGTTGACCTGGATAATTTCGTTAACCCTATATAACCTGCCACCATTGAAGTTATGAAACAACCACACATTATACTATCTTTGTTGATTACTAAGACATACTCTGTTGATAATGACATCAATATTTTCTAATGATGTTTGATACGTCTATTTTGCGGAGGCCCAACAGCATGGGCCCAAAGGCGCAGCCTACTACGCGAAATCATGGGGGGTCCAAGCCCACCCAACGAAGCCCATGAGAGGACCCCGAACATCGATCCGGCCCGACCCCAGAAACGCGCGAGTCACTCGCCCACACCAGCGATAACCGTTCCCCCAGGCCCGCTACCACTTAATGGTCGTTATGGGGAGGTGCTGGCATGGCGTGGGGAGCGGCGATGGGGAGGCGGATTGAGGGGGCACGATTGGGGGCGGACGAGGGACGTGAGTCATGGGTGGTCGCGACGAGAGGCCTATAAAAGGGCTAGGAGGACGACTGGACAAAGGACCGCATCTCAGGTAACAAAACCTAAGGTACTCCGTCAACGACCTAGTTCCCCCACTTCATCTCCTTCCCCCCGCTCGCGCCGGAGGACGTCGTTCCGATCTCCTCTCGAGTCGAACCGTACCCGCCGAGCCTCCTCTTTCAGATCTTCATCTGACTTAGGCATCGGAGGGGATTTGGCCGGAACCAAGGTCCGGCCTCCCTGACGAGTGTTCTCGTCTGTTCAGGAAGACGTTAGATCCAAGTGCCGAGGCTTCCCCTCGGCTCCACGCCGGCCGCGCATCAAGCGAGGCGACCGAGGCTACCCCTCGTCGTCCGACCGACCGAGGCCGAGTGCGCCCATCCGAGTCGATGCTTCCCCTCAGCTCCGCGTCGGTCGCACGCCAAGCCGAGGCGCCGAGGCTTCCCCTCGTCGCCCGACCGTCCGAGGCCGAGCATCTCACACCGGGCCAAGGCTTCCCCTCAGCCCCCTGAGGCCGAGGATCTAGACCCGGCCCAGCTGACGTGCTCTGCGTAGACTGCATCTCCGATTCGCGTCGTGTCAGCACGTGCTCGACACACCCAAGGGACCCAAATCGCCCCCTTGACCACGTTGACCGGGCAGTCCACGGTCAACGATTTCGTAGTGAGAAAACACTCTGAAACATCTGGCGCCGTCTGTGGGAACGAACTATCCCATGAGAAAACAAACCACACTTGCAATGGCACGTGCCTGCAACGGGAAGAGACGCATGCCCCCCATCCCGGAGGAGGGAAACGGTGCACCCAACAGCAACCATGAGGGCGCACCCAACGGCAATCACCATGCCCCCTCAGCCGAAGAGACTGGCGAGTCCGAGCTGGCCACGCAGGAGCAGCTCCGTGCCCTGGCCCAAGAGACCAACACAAACATTCAGACGCTGGTCGTGACGGTACAGCAGCTCGTCGGCGCCGCGCCAGCCAACGGGGACGTGTTGGGCGACGAACATCGTTGGGAGGGGGGCCCCCGCTCCTGCGGTCCGCTGTGGTCACAGACCATGGAAACCGAAGACCGAACACGGAGCATCGGTTCACACTACCCGGCTTCAACCAGGTGAGATCGCGCGCCTCCTCCTCTCATCGTGAAAGGAGCAGGAGGGGTACTGAATACACGTGGGATGAATCGGTGACCGCGTCGTCTCGTCGGCCACGATCACCCCATCGCAGAAGAAGTGATTGGCGCCACTCGAGGGACCGATCACGGCTAAGCGGAAGCTCTCACCGGAGGAGCCGGGAACGCCGGACCAGCCCCACCCCCAGTGTGGCGAGGGCCGTTGAGCCGGCCCAGCCAGCACCTGTGCCGCCTCCACAACCGAACGAGCCTGAGGTAGGCGGATGTCGGACCCCTGGAGTCATCCACGGAGACCGGTGCCCCCTGTCGCGGAGAATAATCGACGCGCGGGTCCCCTCTCGATTCAAGATCCCGACGCTGGGAAAATACGACGGGATAGGAGATCCAGGGAACCATGTGATGGACTACGAGGGGGACATGTCCTTCCAGGGAGCCGACGATACCCTGCTCTGCAGGGGCTTTTATTCGACCCTCAGGGGAGCGGCGAGAACTTGGTACCGCAGCCTGCCCAGCCGCTCCATTGACAGCTTCGAGGAACTCACCCAGCTGTTCTGCAAACAGTTCATGGCAGGGCGACAGGTAATGCCTGATGCTGAACATTTGTTTAACATAGTGCAGGGCCCGACCGAGCCGCTCCGACAATTTATGCGCCGCTTCAACGCTGAGCGGCTGAACGTAAACAGCCCTCCCGACCTCGTTGTCCAAACGGCCCTAAAGAAAGGGCTGCGTCATAGAGGCTTGAAGAAATCTCTGCACAATGATCCCCCGAAGGATCTCACCGGGATCATGGCAAGGGCCGAGCGCTTCATGTTGACCGAGGAGACCTTGGCCATCGAGGCAGGAAAGGCCAGACGAGGGACCAAGCGCGGCGACAGCGAGCGCCGCAGTCCCGAAGGGTACCGGACAGAGAAGAGGGCGAGAAACAAGCAGCGGAGGGAGGATACGATGGGCGCCACCCCGGACGTCGTCCTCGCTCAAGTGCAGAAGGAAGAGCGTGCTGATCGCCCCCCGCCAAAGACAAAAAAGGGGGGGGGAAATGGGGAAAAGTATTGCAAATACCACAAAGACAACGGCCACGACACTGAAGACTGCTGGCACCTAAAGAAGGACATCGAGAAGTTGATGAGCCGAGGGCACGCAAGGAACTTTGCCGATGACCCGGCCCACGAAGAAGGAACATCCAAGCAGCCGGACAAAGGAAAGAAGGCCAACGCCATTCAAGGACCCCTCCGCATCATAGAGTGAGCAGGCGAGGCCCCTCAGTCACCGCCTAGTCGGGGGGAGATTATCTAGGTTCACATCCCCCCGTCTTGCTTTATTTCCTTTTTTCTTCAAATGTACTAGTCCAATAGGACCTTTAAAAGTACAAATGCACTCCTTTTTCCTTTTCTTCATCTCCGACGGAGTCAACATTTCGCTAAGGCTGCATAAGAGTGAAGACCGCCACCTCACCGGACGAGGGGTCAATCAAAACTGGTCCTAAGCCGAGTAGTTTCACCCTCGTTGACCGACTCCGACGCTCGTAAGTCTGGGGGCAATTCCCCCAGCCAGCGCAGACGCCAACTGGTCCTAAGCTGAGGAGCTTCGCCCTCGCTGACCGACTCCATCGCTCGTGAGTCTAGGGGCAATTCCCCCAGCCAGCGCAGACGCCGACCGGTCCTAAGCCGAGGAGCTTCACCCTCGTTGACCGACTCCATCGCTCGTAAGTCTGGGGCAGTTCCCCCAGCCAGCGTAGACGCCGACCGGTCCTAAGCCGAGGAGCTTCACCCTCGCTGACCCGCTCCATCGCTCGTAAGTCTGGGGGAAATTCCCCCAGCCAGCGCCGACGCCGACCGGTCCTAAGCCGAGGAGCTTCACCCTCGCTGACCGACACCATCGCTCATAAGTCTGGGGGCAATTCCCCCAGCCAGCGCAGACGCCAACTGGTCCTAAGCCGAGGGACTTCTCCCTCGCCGACCTACTCCATTGCTCATAAGACTGAGAGCAACCCCCCCAGCTAATAAGGACATCAACCGACTTGTCCACTCAAGGGACTAGGGGCGACCTCCCGGAGGAAGAAGGCGAGCGACCACCATCAGCAGAGGAGCCGAAGTCGCAGCAACAAAGCAAAATGCGCGGAGATTTCAAGTAGGTCAATTTCATTTCCAACAGTTAACCGAGGTACAAAAGTGTGTCTTTTTACAGGAAATTCGAAGTGGAGGAACCACCTTACAAATAATTCACTCTCGGCGAACAACAAAACTCGTCACCCACGAAAACTAGGGTGACGCCGGCAGAGCAAAATTTGTCGACCAAGGACACAAAATTGCTGGCTTAAATTGTGTGCCTTGAAGCAGAGAGCCGGTAAAGATGCCAATGGAGATTGCGTGGTCAGGAATCCATTTCAAGTAGGCTGGGCCAAAGCGAAGCGGATGCCGAAAAATGTGAGGATAAAAACGAGGATGACAGGCCGGGAAGGACGACCTAAGGGACCCGGGCTCGGGATGACGCATCCTCCGGCGCCTCGCCCTCCTCGGAGCGAGGGGGATCGACAGACGTAGAGGCTTGCAGGACGCGCTCCGCGCAATCCCGGAAGGAGGACTGGACGACTTCGACGATCCGGGGGCCGATAAGGTCTTCATACTTACCGAAGGCCTCCATGAGGACCTCGAAGATCCTCTCCCCCAGAGTCCCGACAACACCCCTCTCCACCTCATCCGCGAGCCGCGCCGCCTGACGCCGATCCGACAGTTCCCTCTGGAGCTCCTCCCTCTCCAGGCGGAACGACTCCGCCGCTTCCTCGGCCGACCGCCGAGCGTCCTCCAACTCCCCCTGAAGATCGGCCACTCGTCCCTCTAGCTCGGCCACCCAGAGCTTGAGTTGCCGAGACTCCATCTGGGCCGCCACCGCAGCTACCTCCGCCGCCCCATCCCGCTCGTGGTCCTTTGCAGAGGACTCCTCCAGCTCCCTCAAACGGACAGCTCGATGCTGCGACTCGACAGCGAGTGTTGAACCCTGAACGACAAGACGTGAGCCAAGAAGAGAGCGAAGGAAAGAAAGGGACAGCGGGATAGCCAGACCTGCTGAAGGATCCAGACCAAGGTGTCCGACACCTTGTCGGCGGGGGCCCTCTCAAGGAGACTACAGTCCCGGGGGAGGACGGAGCCCTCGGCCAACTGCTGAGCCAAGGCTCGGTCGACAAACACCGAATCCCCGGGGGTGACCTCGAGGGAGGCCGAGCTGCTCGCCAACAGGGCACCGATTCCCGATAATGGAGGCGGAGACGCTGCGACGGGGGTGGTCGTCAGGGTCACTGGAAGATCCTCGGCGGCCACCGCCGGGGGCATGGAGCACACCGGACTTGAGGGATCCACGCCTTCCTTCCTCCTCTTCCCTCCGTGAGGCTCGGCAGGCGCCGATGGGGAGCGCTTCCGCCTCGTGCCACCTCCACCCTCGGGGACAAGAGGGGGCACGCCAAGCGCAAGAGGAGCTGCACCGGACCCATCGTTACCCCCGCCACTTGGGCCGGTGGGACGGATCCGGCCCTTGCGACCCCCCCCCCCCGGGGAGGAGACTACCAGAAGAAGAAGCGGGAGGTGCGGCCACCACCTTGCCCACGGTGGGCTCGGCTCGGCGCACCTCCTCCTCAACGGTCCGCCGAGGTGCCCTTCCTGAGGTGCTGCCTCGGCTCCGAGCAGCTCCACGCCGAATCAGCTCATCAACGTTGCGGGTGAACTCGCGACCAGCCATTCCTGCAAGCGAAACCGAAATCAGGGTAAGCCACGGGGCAATCTAGGACTGAAAAAGCGACCTACCCGGAGACCACAAGACGGCCTTCAGGAGTAGGTCATCCAGCAAAGGCCAGATAGACTTCGCCTCCAAGGGGAAGGCCGATAGCAGCACGACGGCCGCCTGATCAGCCTCGGAGAGGGTTAGCGTTGGGCAAGGCCGACTTGACCCACCCCAACCTGTCAAAATCTGAGCATCCTCAAGGAAGACCACGAAGACATAATCCGAGCTCCAATCCCCCGCCCAGTGGGGTAGCCCGATCAGGCATTCCCTCCCCGCGCGGGCTCGGAGGTGCAGCCATGACCCTAGACCGACCGTCTGGATCTGATAAAAATAGAAGAGGAGGGGGAGAGATGGCTCCAGACCGCGAGTGCAGCAGAGCATCACAAAGCCTGTCAGAACCGCAACCGAACAGGGGGTAAACTGGCAAAGGGGCACCATGAGGTACTCCATGACTTGGATAAAGAAGGGATTGAGCGGGAAACGAAGACCCAGACGGAACATCTCGACGTAAACGCCGACTTCGTTGCTCCTCGGAAGACAGATCCGCTCGTCGATGAAAGGGACTCGAACATCATACGGGTAACAGAGGTACTTTCCCCGAATCTCCGCAGCCGCCAGAAAAGGAGTCCTCGACGGTGTTCTGAGGACAACTGGAGGTACACTAAGCCGCACGGCAGCCGACGCCACATCACCGCCAGCATAGTCTGGGAAGAGCTTCCCTTTCCCTTTATCTCGGAGGGAACGGCTCCCCGAGGAGGAACCGAATCCCACAGATCGGGGCCCGCCACGCCTGGACTCAGGAGGATCCCTCGCCCCTTGGCCAGAGCCACCTATCCTAAGAGCAGCCATAATATGAGGATGGGAAAGGATTTACCTTTTTGTTTATTTGGAGAAGGCAAGGGAACGAAGGCGGCAGAAGACTCCGAGTTTGTGGAAAGCCCGGAACAGAGAGAAGAGCGAGGAAGAAGTTGGGATCAAAGCAGCCGGGGCACTTATATACAAGACCCAGGGGCGAATTCAAAAACGCCTGACAGGAATGCTTGGTAAGCCTCAAAGAGCCGGCGGCGTTTCGAAATCGGTGCCAAGGGAAGTCCTATCGATCCGCCTCATCATAACCTTCATTTATGACCGTGCCTCGACTGACGTGCCAATCGGAACCCCAGGAGTCACATCGGTCGAACCGAGTCGGCCAAGGCCGATCGGCCCCACCGATGGGGGCAATTGATACGTCTATTTTGCGGAGGCCCAACAGCATGGGCCCAAAGGCGCAGCCTACTACGCGAAATCATGGGGGGTCCAAGCCCACCCAACGAAGCCCATGAGAGGACCCCGAACATCGATCCGGCCCGACCCCGGAAACGTGCGAGTCACTCACCCACACCAGCGATAACCGTTCCCCCAGGCCCGCTACCACTTAATGGCCGTTATGGGGAGGTGCTGGCATGGCGCGGGGAGCGGCGATG
Source organism: Scilla litardierei (assembly GCA_030789695.1). Taxonomy (NCBI): domain Eukaryota; kingdom Viridiplantae; phylum Streptophyta; class Magnoliopsida; order Asparagales; family Asparagaceae; genus Scilla; species Scilla litardierei. The sequence goes on from CM061142.1 coordinate 482,844,358, forward strand.
GGGAGGCGGATTGAGGGGGCACGATTGGGGGCGGACGAGGGACGTGAGTCATGGGTGGTCGCGACGAGAGTCCTATAAAAGGGCTAGGAGGACGACTGGACAAAGGACCGCATCTCAGGTAACAAAACCTAAGGTACTCCGTCAACAACCTAGTTCCCCCACTTCATCTCCTCCCCCCCCCCCCCCCCCCCGCTCGCGCCGGAGGACGTCGTTCCGATCTCCTCTCGAGTCAAACCGTCCCCGTCGAGCCTCCTCTTTCAGATCTTCATCTGACTTAGGCATTGGAGGGGATTTGGCCGGAACCAAGGTCCGGCCTCCCTGACGAGTGTTCTCGTCTGTTCAGGAAGATGTTAGATCCAAGTGCCGAGGCATCCCCTCGGCTCCACGCCGGCCGCGCATCAAGCGAGGCGACCGAGGCTACCCCTCGTCGTCCGACCGACCGAGGCCGAGTGTGCCCATCCGAGCCGAGGCTTCCCCTCAGCTCCGCGTCGATCGCACGCCAAGCCGAGGCGCCGAGGCTTCCCCTCGTCGCCCGACCGTCCGAGGCCGAGCATCTCACACCGGGCCGAGGCTTCCCCTCAGCCCCCCTGAGGCCGAGGATCCAGACCCGGCCCAGCTGACGTGCTCTGCGTCGACTGCATCTCCGATTCGCGTCGTGTCAGCACGTGCTCGACACACCCAAGGGACCCAAATCGGCCCCTTGACCACGTTGACCGGGCAGTCCACGGTCAACGATTTCGTAGTGAGAAAACACTCTGAAACAATGTTGATTGGGGATCTAAAACTACTTTGGAAACAATGTGTTAGTACATAAGATGCTTTTGCCAAATACACTTCTTGTACACAATCTATGGCTTTGTTAATAATCTAAACATTTTAAATTGAGCAGCGGAAGACATGCAATGATAATTTTTAAATACTAGCAATCAACATGCCATTGAACTCTACAAATCTAGAAATTAATACTGGATGAAAAAAATGTCCCTGGGCACAAGTATGCTTTAGTGATACTGATCGGTCCATATTTTACACCTTTTTTCCTCATGTTTGCATACCATTTTGATCCCACATATCACATTTTTCACGACTATTCGACGATATTGCGTTGTTTTTCACTATTTCTTATTTTTGTCGGATTTCGGGAAATATGGAGCGATCGGGAGCATAAATGAGATTAAGGGACTTGCACGCAAACCACAGCGTCGCACATGGCCCTATCAAGGAGCTAGCAGTGCTAGATGATGAGCAGAAGAAGAAGAAGATCGATAGAATCGACAAAGAGGCGAGGAGGAGAAGATTTGACCCCAGAAACAGGCCACTCGGCCGAGTACGCAGTTCACTCAGCCGAGTGAAGAAGCGTACTCGGCCGAGTACGACTGATACGAGAATGCCCTGTGCCGTAATGCACTCGACCGAGTGGTTACTTTCACTCGGCCGAGTAGAGATCGCCACTCGTCTGAGTGAGTCAGAACTTCTGAAGTGAATCGAAACCAACTCTCTGGAATTTTGGGGAGCACAGCAAAAGATCCACTCGGCCGAGTGGAAAGTCTACTCGACCGAGTGAAGAACTTCACTCGGTCGAGTGACGCAGAGCGCCGGAGCCCCCAAAACCCCATCTTCTCTGTTTTTATTTGGATCTGCCACTCAGCCGAGTGAGATTTCCACTCGGTCGAGTAGCGCCGTCAGCCTGTGTCGAAAACTAGGGTTCTGGGCTGCGCCAGGGGCAATTCTGTCAGGTTTTTTTTTGGCCGTTTTGGGCATGTATTTAAGCCCAGTTTTCATCCTAGTTTAGGGAGAGACCCGAAAATAGATTTTAGCTCAATTCTAATCATAATTACTGATACGTCTATTTTGCGGAGGCCCAACAGCATGGGCCCAAAGGCGCAGCCTACTACGCGAAATCATGGGGGTCCAAGCCCACCCAACGAAGCCCATGAGAGGACCCCGAACATCGATCCGGCCCGACCCCGGAAACGCGCGAGTCACTCGCCCACACCAGTGATAACCATTCCCCCAGGCCCGCTACCACTTAATGGCCGTTATGGGGAGGTGCTGGCATGGCGCGGGGAGCGGCGATGGGGAGGCGGATTGAGGGGGCACGATTGGGGGCGGACGAGGGACGTGAGTCATGGGTGGTCGCGACGAGAGGCCTATAAAAGGGCTAGGCTGGACAAAGGACTGCATCTCAGGTAACAAAACCTAAGGTACTCCGTCAACGACCTAGTTCCCCCACTTCATCTCCTTCCCCCCGCTCGCGCCGGAGGACGTCGTTCCGATCTCCTCTCGAGACGAACCGTCCCCGCCGAGCCTCCTCTTTCAGATCTTCATCTGACTTAGGCATCGGAGGGGATTTGGCCGGAACCAAGGTCCGGCCTCCCTGACGTGTGTTCTTGTCTGTTCAGGAAGACGTTAGATCCAAGTGCCGAGGCTTCCCCTCGGCTCCACGCTGGCCGCGCATCAAGCGAGGCGACCGAGGCTACCCCTCGTCGTCCGACCGACCGAGGCCGAGTGCGCCCATCCGAGCCGAGGCTTCCCCTCAGCTCCGCATCGGTCGCACGCCAAGCTGAGGCGCCGAGGCTTCCCCTCGTCGCCCGACCGTCCGAGGCCGAGCATCTCACACCGGGCCGAGGCTTCCCCTCAGCCCCCCCTGAGGCTGAGGATCTAGACCCGGCCCAGCTGACGTGCTCTGCGTCGACTGCATCTCCGATTCGTGTCGTGTCAGCACGTGCTTGGCACACCCAAGGGACCCAAATCGGCCCCTTGACCACGTTGACCGGGCAGTCCACGGTCAACGATTTCGTAGTGAGAAAACACTCTGAAACATCTGGCGCCATCTGTGGGAACGAACTATCCCACGAGAAAACAACCCACACTTGCAATGGCACGCGCCTGCAACGGGAAGAGACGCATGCCCCCCATCCCGGAGGAGGGAAACGACGTACCCAACAGCAACCTTGAAGGCGCACCCAACAGCAATCACCACGCCCCCTCAGCCGAAGAGACTGGCGAGTCCGAGCTGGCCACGCAGGAGCAGCTCCGTGCCCTGGCCCAAGAGACCAACACAAACATTCAGACGCTGGTCGCGACGGTACAGCAGCTCGTCGGCGCCGCGCCAGCCAACGGGGACGTGTTGGGCGACGGACATCGTTGGGAGGGGGGCCCCGCTCCTGCGGTCCGCTGTGATTGCAGACCACGGAAACCGAAGACCGAACACGGAGCGTCGGTTCACACTACCCGGCTTCAACCAGGCGAGATCGCACGCCTCCTCCTCTCATCGCGAAAGGAGCAGGAGGGGTACCGAATACACGGGGGACGAATCGGTGACCGTGTCGTCTCGTCGGCCACGATCACCCCACCGCAGAAGAAGTGATCGGTGCCACTCGAGGGACCGATCACGGCTAAGAGGAAGCTCTCACCGGAGGAGCCGGGAACGCCGGACCAGCCCCACCCCCAGTGTGGCGAGGGCCGTTGAGCCGGCCCAGCCAGCACCTGTGCCGCCTCCACAACCGAACGAGCCTGAGGTAGGCGGATGTCGGACCCCTGGAGGCATCCACGGAGACCGGTGCCCCCTGTCGCGGAGAATAACCGACGCGTGGGTCCCCACTCGATTCAAGATCCTGACGCTGGGAAAATACGACGGGATAGGAGATCCAAGGAACCATGTGATGGACTACGAGGGGGACATGTCCTTCCAGGGAGCCGACGATACCCTGCTCTGCAGGGGCTTTTATTCGACCCTCAGGGGAGCGGCGAGAACTTGGTACCGCAGCCTGCCCAGCCGTTCTATTGACAGCTTCGAGGAACTCACCCAGCTGTTCTGCAAACAGTTCATGGCAGGGCGACAGGTAATGCCTGATGCTGAACATTTGTTTAACATAGTGCAGGGCCCGACCGAGCCGCTCCGACAATTTATGCGTCGCTTCAACGCTGAGCGGCTGAACGTAAACAGCCCTCCCGACCTCGTTGTCCAAACGGCCCTAAAGAAAGGGCTGCGTCATAGAGGCTTGAAGAAATCTCTGCACAATGATCCCCCGAAGGATCTCGCCGGGATCATGGCAAGGGCCGAGCGCTTCATGTTGACCGAGGAGACCTTGGCCATCGAGGCAGGAAAGGCCAGACGAGGGACCAAGCGCGGTGACAGCGAGCGCCGTAGCCCCGAAGGGTACCGGGCAGAGAAGAGGGCGAGAAACAAGCAGCGGAGGGAGGATACGAGGGACGCCACCCCGAACGTCGTCCTCGCTCAAGTGCAGAAGGAAGAGCGTGCTGATCGCCCCCCACCAAAGACAAAAAAAGGGGGGAAAATGGGGAAAAGTATTGCAAATACCACAAAGACAACGGCCACGACACTGAAGACTGCTGGCACCTAAAGAAGGACATCGAGAAGTTGATGAGCCGAGGGCACGCAAGGAACTTTGCCGATGACCCGGCCCACGGAGAAGGAACATCCAAGCAGCCGGACAAAGGAAAGAAGGTCAACGCCGTTCAAGGACCCCTCCGCATCATAGAGTGAGCAGGCGAGGCCCCTCAGTCACCGCCTAGTCGGGGGGAGATTATCTATGTTCACATCCCCCCGTCTTGCTTTATTTCCTTTTTCCTCCAAATGTACTAGTCCAATAGGACCTTTAAAAGTACAAATGCACTCCTTTTTCCTTTTCTTCATCTCCGACGGAGTCAACATTTCGCTAAGGCTGCATAAGAGTGAAGACCGCCACCTCACCGGACGAGGGGTCAATCAAAATTGGTCCTAAGCCGAGGAGTTTCACCCTCGTTGACCGACTCCGACGCTCGTAAGTCTGGGGGCAATTCCCCCAGCCAGCGCAGACGCCAACTGGTCCTAAGCCGAGGAGCTTCACCCTCGCTGACCGACTCCATCGCTCGTGAGTCTGGGGGCAATTCCCCCAGCCAGCGCAGACGTCGACCGGTCATAAGCTGAGGAGCTTTACCCTCACTGACCGACTCCATCGCTCGTAAGTCTGGGGGCAGTTCCCCCAGCCAGCGCAGACGTCGACCGGTCCTAAGCCGAGGAGCTTCACCCTCGCTGACCCGCTCCATCGCTCGTAAGTCTGGGGGAAATTCCCCCAGCCAGCGCCGACGCCGACCGGTCCTAAGCCGAGGAGCTTCACCCTCGCTGACCGACACCATCGCTCATAAGTCTGGGGGCAATTCCCCCAGCCAGCGCAAACGCCAACTGGTCCTAAGCAGATGGACTTCTCCCTCGCCGACCTACTCCATTGCTCATAAGACTGAGAGCAACCCCCCAGCCAATAAGGACATCAACCGACTTGTCCACTCAAGGGACTAGGGCGACCTCCCGGAGGAAGGAGGCGAGCGACCACCATCAGCAGAGGAGCCGAAGTCGCAGCAACAAAGCAAAATGCGCGGAGATTTCAAGTAGGTCAATTTCATTTCCAACAGTTAACCGAGGTACAAAAGTGTGTCTTTTTACAGGAAATTCGAAGTGGAGGAACCACCTTACAAATAATTCACTCTCGGCGAACAACAAAACTCGTCACCCACGAAAACTAGGGTGACGCCGGCAGAGCAAAATTTGTCGACCAAGGACACAAAATTGCTGGCTTAAATTGTGTGCCTTGAAGCAGAGAGCCGATAAAGATGCCAATGGAGATTGCGTGGTCAGGAATCCACTTCAAGTAGGCTGGGCCAAAGCGAAGCGGATGCCGAAAAATGTGAGGATAAAAACGAGGATGACAGGCCGGGAAGGACGACCTAAGGGACCCGGGCTCGGGATGACGCATCCTCGGGTGCCTCGCCCTCCTCGGAGCGAGGGGGATCGGCAGACGGAGGGGCTTGCAGGACACGCTCCGCGCAATCCCGGAAGGAGGACTGGACGACTTCGACGATCCGGGGGCCGATAAGGTCTTCATACTTACCGAAGGCCTCCCTGAGGACCTCGAAGATCCTCTCCCCCAGAGTCCCGACGACACCCCTCTCCACCTCATCCGCGAGCTGCGCCGCCTGACGTCGATCCGACAGTTCCCTCTGGAGCTCCTCCCTCTCCAGGCGGAACGACTCCGTCGCTTCCTCGGCCGACCGCCGAGCGTCCTCCAACTCCCCCTGAAGATCGGCCACTCGTCCCTCTAGCTCGGCCACCCGGAGCTTGAGTTGCCGAGACTCCATCTGGACCGCCACCGCAGCTACCTCCGCCGCCCCAGCCCGCTCGTGGTCCTTTGCAGAGGACTCCTCCAGCTCCCTCAAACGGACAGCTCGACGCTGTGACTCGACAGCGAGTGTTGAACCCTGAACGACAAGACGTGAGCCAAGAAGAGAACGAAGGAAAGAAAGGGACAGCGGGATAGCCAGACCTGCTGAAGGATCCAGACCAAGGTGTCCGACACCCTGTCGGCGGGGGCCCTCTCAAGGAGACTACGGTCCCGGGGGAGGACGGAGCCCTCGGCCAACTGCTGAGCCAAGGCTCGGTCGACAAACACCGAATCCCTGGGGGTGACCTCGAGGGAGGCCGAGCTGCTCGCCAACAGGGCACCGATTCCCGATAATGGAGGCGGAGACGCTGCGACGGGGGTGGTCGTCAGGGTCACTGGAAGATCCTCGGTGGCCACCGCCGGGGGCACGGAGCACACCGGACTGGAGGGATCCACGCCTTCCTTCCTCCTCTTCCCTCCGTGAGGCTCGGCAGGCGCCGATGGGGAGCGCTTTCGCCTCGTGCCACCTCCACCCTCGGGGACAAGAGGGGGCACGCCAAGCGCAAGAGGAGCTGACCTGACCCATCGTTACCCCCCGCCACTTGGGCCGGTGGGACGGATCCGGCCATTGCGACCCCCCCCCGGGGAGGAGTCTACCAGAAGAAGAAGCGGGAGGCGAGGCCACCACCTTGCCCACGGTGGGCTCGGCTCGGCGCACCTCCTCCTCAACGGTCCGCCGAGGTGCCCTTCCCGAGGTGCTGCCTCGGCTCCGAGCGGCTCCACGCCGAATCAGCTCATCAACGTTGCGGGTGAACTCGCGACCAGCCATTCCTGCAAGCGAAACCGAAATCAGGGTAAGCCACGGGGCAATCTAGGACTGAAAAAGCGACCTACCCGGAGACCATAAGACGGCCTTCAGGAGTAGGTCATCCAGCAAAGGCCAGATAGACTTCGCCTCCATGGGGAGGGCCGACAGCAGCGCGACGGCCGCCTGATCAGCCTCGGAGAGGGTTAGCGTTGGGCAAGGCCGACCTGACCCACCCCAACCTGTCAAAATCTGAGCATCCTCAAGGAAGACCACGAAGACATAATCCGAGCTCCAATCCCCCGCCCAGTGGGGTAGCCCGATCAGGCATTCCCTCCCCACGCGGGCTCGAAGGTGCAGCCATGACCCTAGACCGACCGTCTGGATCTGATAAAAATAGAAGAGGAGGGGGAGAGATGGCTCCAGACCGCGAGTGCAGCAGAGCATCACAAAGCCTGTCAGAACCACAACCGAACAGGGGGTAAACTGGCAAAGGGGCACCATGAGGTACTCCATGACTTGGATAAAGAAGGGATTGAGCGGGAAACGAATACCCAGACGGAACATCTCGACGTAGACGCCGACTTCGTTGCTCCTCGGAAGGCAGATCCGCTCGTCGATGAAAGGGACTCGAACATCATACGGGTAACAGAGGTACTTTCCCCGAATCTCCGCAGCCGTCAGAAAAGGAGTCCTCGACGGCGTTCTGAGGACAATTGGGGGTACATTAAGCCGCACGGCAGTCGACGCCACATCACCGCCAGCATAGTCTGGGAAGAGCTTCCCCTTCCCTTTATCTCGGAGGGAACGGCTCCCCGAGGAGGAACCGGATCCCACAGATCGGGGCCCGCCACGCCTGGACTCAGGAGGATCCCTCGCCCCTTGGCCAGAGCCACCTATCCTAAGAGCAGCCATAATATGAGGATGGGAAAGGATTTACCTTTTTGTTTATTTGGAGAAGGCAAGGGAACGAAGGCGGCAGAAGACTCCGAGTTTGTGGAAAGCCCGGAACAGAGAGAAGAGCGAGGAAGAAGTTGGGATCAAAGCAGCCGGTGCACTTATATACAAGACCCAGGGGCGAATTCAAAAACGCCTGACAGGAACGCGTGGCAAGCCTCAAAGAGCCGGCGGCGTTTCGAAATCGTCGCCAAGGGAAGTCCTATCGATCCGCCTCATCATAACCTTCATTTATGACCGCGCCTCGACTGACGCGCCAATCGGAACCCCAGGAGTCACATCGGTCGAACCGAGCCGGCCAAGGCCGATCGGCCCCACCGATGGGGGCAATTGATACGTCTATTTTGCGGAGGCCCAACAGCATGGGCCCAAAGGCGCAGCCTACTACGTGAAATCATGGGGGGTCCAAGCCCACCCAACGAAGCCCATGAGAGGACCCCGAACATCGATCCGGCCCGACCCCGGAAACGCGCGAGTCACTCGCCCACACCAGCGATAACCGTTCCCCCAGGCCCGCTACCACTTAATGGCTGTTATGGGGAGGTGCTGGCATGGCGCGGGGAGCGGCGATGGGGAGGCGGATTGAGGGGGCACGATTGGGGGCGGACGAGGGACGTGAGTCATGGGTGGTCGCGACGAGAGGCCTATAAAAGGGCTAGGAGGACGACTGGACAAAGGACCGCATCTCAGGTAACAAAACCTAAGGTACTCCGTCAACGACCTAGTTCCCCCACTTCATCTCCTTCCCCCCGCTCGCGCCGGAGGACGTCGTTCCGATCTCCTCTTGAGTCGAACCGTCCCCGTCGAGCCTCCTCTTTCAGATCTTCATCTGACTTAGGCATCGGAGGGGATTTGGCCGGAACCAAGGTCCGGCCTCCCTGACGAGTGTTTTCGTCTGTTCAGGAAGACGTTAGATCCAAGTGCCGAGGCTTCCCCTCGGCTCCACGCCGGCCGCGCATCAAGCGAGGCGACCGAGGCTACCCCTCGTCGTCCGACCGACCGAGGCCGAGTGCGCCCATCCGAGCCGAGGCTTCCCCTCAGCTCCGCGTCGGTCGCACGCCAAGCCGAGGCGCCGAGGCTTCCCCTCGTCGCCCGACCGTCCGAGGCCGAGCATCTCACACCGGGCCGAGGCTTCCCCTCAGCCCCCCTGAGGCCGAGGATCCAGACCCGGCCCAGCTGACGTGCTCTGCGTCGACTGCATCTCTGATTCGCGTCATGTCAGCACGTGCTCGGCACACCCAAGGGACCCAAATCGGCCCCTTGACCACGTTGACCGGGCAGTCCACGGTCAACGATTTCGTAGTGAGAAAACACTCTGAAACAATTCCCTTTTGGAGATTGAAGAACTCAGATCTTGTTTGTTATTCTAATTGAAATTACGTATTTTTATGAATTGCTCTCTTCCAAATCTGTCTTGTATTAGCATCCATCAGTAAACATTTTCATAAGATGTATGAGAATATGAATGTTATTCCATATTTCTCCATGTAAAAGAGTTATATGGAGAGCTATCTCAAACAACAAGATTCGACACTCTGAAGAAATTGTTTCAATCGAAGATGGCATCTGGAACCCCAGTCAAAGACCATCTCTCCTCAAGATAATTGCTTCTGAGGAATTGGAACAGTTGGGGTTTGTATTTAAGAATGAATTATATATTGATATAATTCTACAGTCTCTTCATAGCACCTTCCATCGGTTCATATTAAACTTCAATACGAACAAATTGAATTGTTCACTTTCAAAGCTCCTCAATATATTAAGGCAAGATGAGAGCGCTTTTTTGAAGGGCAAGATTCGGTTATGCTGAGTAGATCTTCTTCTTGTCCCGAAACTATTGCCAATGGAGAGAAAAAGGCTACTAAGCCTAGGGGTGGCATCAAAAGATGAAAGTGAAAAAAGAGGAGGTTGCAAAAGGTGAATACATTCATTGTCACAAATCATGCGATTGGAAGAGGAACTGCAAGGACTATTTGGAGTCCTTAAAAAAGAAGGGACATGGTGATGCCTCATCTTCAGGTGTATATGTCGTTCTAAACATACTTGCTATTTCTCCCACCTCCCAGTTGAATTTTGGAGAGTGTATTTGTCGTTAAAAAGGCATGTATACTGCATTTTGGAGAATTCTTTAAATAACATGCATTTTTGCTGAATTTTTAAATAAATTCCAATGCCTATGGTCGTACATTATTAAAGAGAACATTTACCATATTAGCACTTGATGTATGGAGCAACATGGGTATTCATTTAATCAATGAGAAAATTTCTTTCTGGGCCTAAGGTAACCCCACACCTCACCTTAAGCGCTTGTTGATATAATGAAATGAATCACATCAGTAGTTATTCTTTAATTAAACCGCTGTTGGTGTATATTCTAAACGAGACCTTCCTCTAAAGAAATATGAAGTGAAATTTTCCTAATTTATAACAGCAAAATACTTGGAAATGCTTCTTTGTTTGCTTATCATTTCTTGTTTTTTTTTCCAAATCAAATTTATTTTTATAAGTAAGCGTCCAATAATTTGTTGCGTTCAAATTTCAAAATATATGGGCTGAAAAGTTGGAAAGAACAGTTAAAGGGGCACATGCGAAATAACACCAAAACATTGGGTATCTTGGTGCGTTCTATTGGATTCATATCATGCTTGGGTCGCCAAAAGGATCACAATTTTAAGAACAAGCTTGCGTTTTGAATTCATGCGCAGTATGGGCGGCATGGGTTGCGTTTAGGTAGGCATCGGCCAGCATGTTGCCGAGCCGGACTTGTGCATCGGTCGTGAGATGCAAATGGTCGCTCTGCAACGGCAGCCCCATGGCGTCGACGGTCATGACGTTGGAGATGTTGATCGCAAGCTGCGCCTTCCTCACTTCCTCCACGAAGTGTCCCTCTCCGGACGCAAGAGCTACCTGCATCAACAGAATTGTGTCTGATTCATCTATTTTGCCAATGGATTTGCTTTGAGATCCGTGCGCAAACTTTTTTTTTACTACATTAAGCTGAAAGCAAATTCAACGGTTCAGAATAGACTTTACCGTACATACCGTTTATAGTGTCACCGTGGCTTAATATTTTGCCCACCGGCCACAAATTCGAAGTATAACTAACAATATAGTCAGTTGTGAGTGTTACCTGTGGTCGTTGTATAGACTAAAATGTGGCTGACAAAAAGGAGCGGAAGGAGAGACACGGGATTATGTAGAACTAAAATCCCTATTTCATTTGCAAAGTTTCTACGACAATTGGAATCAATTAAACAGTCTCTTTTACATCTACCGTATAAATACCACGCTTTCTGTTCTTTGAACCAAAACCTCCTCCCTGCCCTCCCCAATGGTAGTTGCTACGCGCACAGACCTAATTGCTGAATACGCATGCCACTTATTTACAAGTTTACCATTATTTTTTTAACCTCCAACTCTCTTCCGTCTCCCACCTCTTCCTCTTTTTCTCCGCCGCCGGAGCCAACCGCTGTCGAATCCCCGCAGCCCGCCTGCTCGCACCGTGCCCCCACACGTAGCTGACCCACTTCTCTCCCTTCTCTTTCTCCACCCCACTCTTCATTCCTCCCACATCCCCACTTCCGCCGCCGCCGCCACGCTGCGGGGATTTGGCAACGGTTGGGACCGGCGTGCGGGGGGGAGGGGCTGCGTGGATGCGGTGGCGGCAAGTTGCAGCGGAGAAATGGGGGTAAGGATGAAAAGGAGAGGGATAATATAGGTATACTGTGTTGTGTGTAAAGTTAAAAAATGATTTTTAAATTTGTTTTGGTGTGTGCGTAAGATGGGAAAAAAAATTAAAACGGAGACTTCACCACGGTACTACCGCTACTGCCTGCAGCTCCAACAATTAAACTCCCTGAATTGGATTGGACTGGGATTGGGAATTGAAGAAACGATGGTTGCATAAAATCAAAAGCATACCTGGATCACTAGCAGGCGAGGCTGCTGAAGATCGGATCTCAGATCCCTTATCAGCCTCTCCATTCGCCCCTTGTACGCCTCCGCATCCCCCCTTTCTTCGGTGTCGCTCTCCCCCTGGTACCACAGCACCGCCCCGATCCTACCACCATCGTCCTCCGCCATCGCCGCCTTCGCTCTCCTCACCATCTCTCCGTACAGCCTCCGCCCCCGGGCCCACTCCGCAATCCTCGTCCCCCCGATGGCGCAGGGGACCAGGCCCACGACCACGCCGCCGCGGCCGTCCTTGATGACTGCGTGGGCGAAGGGGAGGCCCGGGCCCACGCCGTGGGGCTTGGCGACGTCGATGTCGGAGTGGAGGGGTTCTTGGGCTTGTACCCAGCGGAGGCTGGCGTCGAGGCGGAGGATGGACGGGGACGGGCGCGATTCTTGGGGGATTCTGTGGTCCCACTTGTCGTTGGTGACGCCGCCCCGGCCCGACATGTTGCTCTGCCCGGCCAGGATGAAGACGAGCTTCCGAGATGAGGCGACGGATACGAGGACAAACAATAGGAGCAAGAGAGAGAAGTGACGCAGCATGATTCCTGTGATATTCTTTTTTCCTTTCCTTTGTTGGAGTAGGTTTAAATCCAGACGTTCCTTCTGTTTGGGGTCGGTTAGAAGACCCAAAATTTGTTCTTTTTGCGTGGCGTGTGTTCCTTTCTAACGTTGATAAAGAATGCATCATATTCTAGGACATATTTTTTGGAAAGGTAACATAGGCTATAAATAGATTGGGATTTGATTTGCTAACCCGAGCACTTATCACATATTTACAAGTTTGACATTGCTCCTGCACACATACCGTTTATTTACAAGTGTGTCATTAAAATTACTCATCGTGCACACTCATTGGTTAAATTTCCGAAAAAAGACTATGCGTCTCTGCGCGGAGAGTTAAATGGCCGCTCGAAGCCGAAGGGCAAATGCTGCTCCTTCCTCCGCCCGCCCCAGCCCCCTCCCCCCTCTGCTCTCCCCACCACTCCCTTGAATTGGAGGCAAAAAGACGACGACAAGAAGACGAGACCAACGGCAACGCCGGCTGAGATTAGTCGGAGAGCCCATCTTGAGGAGATCCCGGCTGTTGACTACCGATCGAAGCTCCATAAGACTGCAGATTTATTGATCAAACCTTGATTTTGGATCCAGATCAAGAGATTCTGGCGTAGATCGATGATCTTGAAGAGGAACTCAGAGATCGAATCCCTGTTTAAACGAGATGAAGATTATTGGAGTACATGTCGAATCCTTATATGAACGAGATGAAGATTATCGGAGTACATGAGATCATGGATTGTGATTTTCCCCCCTTTTGATTTTTGATTTTTCCTCTTCTATCTGTTTTGAAATTTTGAGGAAACTTTTGAGAAAAGGGGGGTCAAACGGGATTTTCTTTGAGCTTCCTCTTCGATCTTTGAGCTTCGATCAGACAGGATTTTCTCACCTGATTGGTGAGATTCCTACTCAGTTCAAGGACTGGGGGGACTTCTTTGCCTGTGGGGACGAACAGTGATGATGGTGGACTATGGTAAAAGAGGGGGAAAAGAAAGTTTGAATGGAAAACTTGTAAATAAATGGTGTGGGGGGGTAAACGGCGGGTTTGCAAAATTAGTTCCGAAATAGATTATCTGTTTGTAAGAAAACACCATACTAGGGATAAAATTGAAAGTCAACATATAATTATATAGGGATGGAACCAACAATGTTTGTTTAAAAAACTACGGTTTGAGGACTACGTTAGACAAGTCAAGGGAGAACTGAGACTATTTATTAAAGGTAACGAGGAAGTCAAAAAACATAGTGCAATGAAACTGTTTCTGGTTGTTTTGGAGTTCATGGGTCGATAGGACGCTCTGTCTAGTGCTCGCTTTGCTCAAATCCTATAAGATAAACCCACATAATAGTCGTCGAGTCTTGAACCCATTCAAAAACCATTCGATGCTTAAATTAGGCCTAGCTTAGCTTAAATGAAGCAACAAAATTCTATAACTGTCTTATCTTTTTTTGGGTGCTTCAGAAAATAACTGTTGTATCTTTCATTTTGGGAGAATATGATGTTTATATTTGATGTGTACAATGGTGCTACAATAATTTCCTATCTAAGATTAGGGTTGCATCGACGATACATAAATTCCACCACTAACCACACTATGTACGGGTCCAGTTTTGCTGGCATAGTCTTTGACTCCTCATGCTTATATAAGGGAGATTTTCAAGGAGGAGCATGTTGTGACATGTGGCTACACAACAAACACAAAACTGGGCTTAAATAGTGTATTGGCAAGCAAACTTGTGTAATTAAAAAGTTACTAATAATTCAACGCTTAACTCAGCGGAAATAAAAATAATACACTCAACAACCACCACCACAAAGAGAAATACACCAATGCAAACGCAAACACACGAGACGTATCCTTGTTCGAATCCCTACCCGACGATCCTACTCTAGTTCCACGTTACAATCGCACTCCATGGATTCCCCTAGCCCTTCCCAGACACAATTGACCAACACTACAACCTGATGCTTGGTGGCAACCCTCCCACTACAGGAGTGTGAAGGAGTAAACCCTCATAAGCCACAAAGGTTATCTCCCACTACAGGAGTGCAAAGGAGTAAACCCGCCTAAGTCACAAAGGAGTAAACCCTCCTAAGATGGAGTAAACCCTCCTAAGATGGAGTAAACCTCCACGTGGAGTACACCCTCCACAATGCTCTCACAACCTGAGAGCTAGGTTTCACAAACAAATAAAATGAAATACAATCTTACATATGCCTTGAATAGATATTGCCGATGTGTGTGTGAAGGCATGGAAGATTGGAAACCAAGTGCCTGATAATGAGCTTGATGCACTTGGAAGCTTCTCCTTAAGCTAGGGTTTCAACATCTAGAACATGATTTAAGTGAAGAAGAAGATTGAGAGAGGAGAATGTTTTTTCAAGCTATTTGGCTCTCTAAAATGATTTCTATATGAGTAGAGAGATGCCCAAAACTCCGTCTCAAATTGACTTAAAAGCCTCTCAAAACAGCCCACTAGAAGACAAGAATGACGGCTATAAATGGCTCCAACGACTAGATTATTGGACACAAACAGACGTCTGATAAAGGTTATTAAACGTCTAATGAAGACTGGTTAGACATCTGATACAACGTCTGACATACTCTACCCAGAATGCCAACGGATCACAAAAACAATCATAACAGACACAAACAAACTCTGATTGAGGTGATTCAAGATGCGTTGAAAAGCTAGTGAAGTGTGCAATCTAATGAGCTAAGATTATATGAGAAATTCTAATCATATAAAAACTGACAGAGCTTATAAAAATGAAACAAAATCCAGAAAATCCAACACAAGACAACCAGATGTCTGGAGTTCATCACTCAAGCAGATGGGACATTGTTCAGACACTTGAGAACACAGCATCAAATGGCAGATAGAAAAGTTGGTCTGAAGAAAAATCTTGACCAAACTCATAGCAACCAGACGTCTGAAAAACAATAATCAGACGGGTGGAACTCTGTTCAAACGTCTGATAATCCTTCATCAGACGGCTGATCAAATGTGGGTAAGGAGAGAGACAGCTCTCGGAAAACAGACCCATTGAAATCAGACGATTGGAGTTCACCAGTCAAACGTCTGAACAACTGTTCAGACGCCTGACAGAAGGCTGTGTCTGAGAAGATAAAATCAGACACACCAAACATATGGGCATCCTTTACCATCCATTTGGTCATGGTCCATAAACAGTATAAAGAGTGTTTTAGCCAAGGAACTAAATGGGATGGGTTCTAGGACATTCCTATGGTTCTCTATGATAGAAAATGATGCAAATAAGTGCGTGTGTGCATCTATTCAAGGCTACATCAAATTTATGAAAAGAAATGAAGAAATACAATGTATTACATTGAAGTCCAATATTTATTCAAGAATCTTCTCACCAAGCCTTGAAACCATCATCCTATCACCAATATACTTTGTCTCCATCAAGATAATCATTATTAAATATAAGACTAAACATATAAGATGATTAGCATACAACATAAGGTTGATTATCATCAAAACAACATTGGTCTTGAACTCAAGAACCTACAAAGCCATAATTAACACTTGAGTAGTTTACTTGTCTTTAGCAATATCATTGTTTTATGTTACCTCAGCCTCTTTGAGCCATCTACCTTGATCAGTTAGCTTCCCCGTCTATATTGTCTTTTAGAGAAGCTATTAGCATTCCATGTATTTCTGCTTTTAATGGTTATGTTTCATGCTTGAAGTGTAGTGAGGGATGTCAAACACTATCAAGTCAGGGGATTATGAAATTGTTCCCGCTTAGATATCAGTTTAAGTTATCGATGATGCTCTCGATCACATGTCTAATGTTAGTGAGATAGAATCACACATCATTAGGTAAAAAAGAGACGATTAAGAAAGGAGAGACGTTTAAAGTCATTGATATGGTAGCTATTGTAGGATTTTGATGGACCCTCAGGGCATTTAATCTATGCATGTCGTACGTCAGACGGATGATAAATGCACAAAATGCAGCGGAATAAAATTCATTAAACTATTTAATGTCAGCCCTAAGGATTTCATAAACCCTAGTCAGGAAAAACTACTATCTTGGGGTTAGTCTGACCAACCCCAAATACAGATCTAAACTATTTCAACATATATGAAAGCATAAAATAAAAGACATACTCGTCACTTCGCTACCGCATGAAGCGTCGTATTTAGCAACCTGTCTTTATCTCCGAAGCAATGCCCCATGTTGGGGTTAAGCCGCTTCTCCCGAGCTGAACCGCATCCCGAGGCAAGCCAACACCATGCCTTCGAGCCAACTACTTGCCGAAGAAAGTTTCTCTTGAGCAGGACCCGCATCTAAGACTTTGGATCCGATCCAAACCTCCTCACCATCTTGTTAGGACTCAAACGGGAGAACTGAAGAATTTTAGGAGGGAATAATTATTAGTCTACGTTTGGGCGTGCTCAAAATTTTTTGGAGCTACTCGAAGCGAAGACTTGGTGCAGGTTTCAAGGAAGAGGGTCGGCCCCTATGTATGTAGGCTGTTGACCCCTCTCCTTTTCTCCATATCCGATGTGGAACTAAACAACTCGAGGAGAACATCAATTTCAAATTTGCCTTTTACGAAGGCCAAACTTTGATGAATTTTTCCTCCCTCACCGTTGAGCTTCACAAGCGATATCATATATTAAATCAAAGAGCATTGAATGATGAACACATAGAAACAAACGACGATCAACTTCGACTTCGTTTGACCCCTCAAACATCGTCTCAAAGATGGCCCAAAAATCATTTCTCGTCGAAAAAATTCAGCCACCATAAAGAGGAGCAAAACCATATCTGGTGGGCCACTTGTGGGCCCCACCCACCCAGCAAGGCGAATACGGGCTGGGGCACCTGCCTGCATGGGTGGGTGGCCCAGCCCACCTGGGCGGGCCCGACCTGTCCAATGCGGGTCGGGCCCGCCCATTCAGGCGGGCCCAACCCGCCCAGCTTTGGCGGGCGGGCTCCACTCGCCTGGGCTAGGGCGCAAAGGCCCAAAACGGGCCTGGGTACCCAACCCAGCTGGGCTGGGGCGCCCGGCCCTAAATGGGCCGAGCTCCCCTTTTTAATGCATTCCTCTTTTTTTAAATTTTCCATTTAAAACCTCTATTAAATGGATGTTTTGGGCCCATTTTGACTCCGATTCGAGCAGGGTTTTCTCTCCGACTTTCGCAGAAAAATCCTCTCTTTATGATCTATGCATTTGTCATAAAATATATTTGTAAACATTTTACAATATATTTTATTTCATTTTGCATCATATGCAATAATCCACATCAATAATATTTTAGACTTATTGTCACAAACCATTTGTGACTGTAATTATTCCCGTGCAACCGAGTGCACTCGTCCCATATTCTTCCTATTACTAAGACAAAATCCTACACGGTGTGAGACCCTACAACCTGACCATACTACAGGTTGGGGCTCGAAACCCCTAGACGACAGTGACCACGAGTATCAGGTGCCGTTCCTGTTTCGACATCATAATTACGTGATTGACCCATTGACTAAAGTGTCGTCGGGATCACTCTGACTGTATCCGTGATGAATACCGCAGTTTTAGTCATTCGTCATAACTATGTCGCTTAGCCAAGCCTAGGGTATGGTCAACTGTCAACCCCAATAACTCGAAACTGGTAGTCTACATCGATCTTTAGTCAAATAATGTTGGACTTCTTCCAACATACTCTGGCTAGAGTTTTTACTAAAGACCGAACTAACACATGCAACACTAACTCCCCAACGGAAGAGACAAATCCTCTTTTGGTCATTACTCTCCTCGCATGCTTTATGTGTTACCCATCCAAAGACCTTTTGACAGGCCTTGCCTCAAAGCTAGGTCAGAGATCTAAGTGACAGCGTTCACGTACAGGTTTGTACATTGACCTCACGTCTAAGGACCAACTTGCCTATCATCACTGAGAGTTATCATTAACAGATTAGTTAATATAAACCAAATGATAACTCTCATTGGGTCGTTCAGTGAACTCATTCTCCAATGAGCACATGTGTCGCGTCTCCAACTGTCATGCCCTGTTTTGAACTATACGTGTATTCTAGTATATACACATGGTATTTCTACTTACGATGCATACATAGGCATGAAATAATTGTGGATGTCGATGTATGTATCATAGTGCATGGAGGTTGTGCTGTAATATGTGGTTAGGAAACGAGAATGCGAGACGTGAATGCGGGAGAAGTGTGAATGACGTCGTGTGTATAATACTACAAGAATGTATTGGACGTGTGTGTGTGGTGCATGAATGCATGCACGGATGTGCATGGTTGTGTGTAGGGAGAGCCATGCTAGTGTAAAAGGGGGTTAGGGGTTAATGACATCCTCATAAATTTTTAGTGTAACGACTGGTTTCCTTGTATCTGAATTTATTATAATATAATATATGTTTTGGTGGGTTTTCTCCTCTTGTGTGGTTTTCGTCTCCGTAACTTTCATTTTCGATCGATTCGTCGTATTTTCTCGATTCTTCCTTAGGATCGTCGATTTCGAAGTACGTCGTTTGTGACGGGCTTCATAACGGTCATATCTAACTGTTAGATCAAGCCTAGGAGTCTTAGGAATCGATCTCGGGGCCCCGCGCTCCGTATCGGTACTTTTCTGTGCTCATTAGCCGGTGTAAGAAGGGCCACCGACCGACTAGATGACGATCCAGTCGGTCGGCAATCCTTCTTGGACCGACTAGTGAGCTTTCTAATTTTCTGAGGAAGCTACTGTTTATCGTTAGTCGGTCTAAGAAGGTTGGTTGACCGACTAGGTTGCAAACTAGTCGGTCGGCGATGCTTCTTGAACCGACTAACTCATCATCTTATTTTTGTATCAGTTACTGTTTACTCTTAGTCGGTCTAAGAACGTTCATCGACCGACTAGATGCTAAACTAGTCGGGCAGTATTTGTTCATGGACCGACTAACTCTTGGTTCAGGTTTTCGACTGGAGTTACTGTTTACACTTAGTCGGTCTGCGTTGTTCAACCGACCGACTAGATCTCAAACTAGTCGGTCAACAGTTGTTCTTTGACCGACTAAGCAGTGCAGGAAACCCTAGTTTTGCCCTAGCCGCCAGCTCAACCTATAAATACCCCTCCCAAACGACTTCTTCTTCTCCAACACGACCCTAAGCCCTAGTTTCTCCCCCATTGAGCCCCCATCTTCCTCCAAGCTCCATTCCTTCATTCCAAGCCCTAAATCCATCATCCAATCCATCCATCTACTCTATCTACCCCTCATCTTCCCCAAATCTCCATCAAAACCCATCAAATTCCCCAAATCCCCCAAAACCCTAGTTTCCCCAAACTTCTCCAATCTTTTCCAGATCTGATCCTAGGGTTCCCCGGAGTGTTCCTTCCGTCTCCTCTTGGTAAGAAATCGATTCCTCTATGTTTTCATAGCCTATTGGTATTTTTATGAAACCCTAATAAATTTCATGTTGTTTGATGGTTGTTCCCCCTATCAGTGATTTCCCCATAGATTGGCATCCGTGTGACGAAGTAGTCGCCATCCCCGGTGCTAGGCAAGTGAAACTTGCATCTCTTGATTTAGGCCATGTCTTAGGCCATTTACCTTGCTTTAGCGTAAAAGAGACTAGACGGTGAAAGGATAGCCGTTTAGACGCCATTGACCTAGCTTGACAACGAAGCTTGGTCCGTCACTTTCATCATGCTTGTATGTCACGTTTACTTTCCTTAACGGTACGCGAAAATAACTGTTCATGTCATCCATGCATCCTTAACTGCTATTGCATTTTAACTGCCATGTTTAATTTAATTAACGGTACGCGAATTATCTGCTCATGTCATTGCATGCTTGAATACTCATCGTGATTGCGTAGCATCGCTACATACTAGTGTTACTCGTTCCGGCTAGGTGCACCCCTATACCATACTTATCAAATACACTTTCTGGCTCGTGTTCCAGAAGACAAGCTCCTCACAGCCTGCGGGCAATAGGGCACTCGTTGAGTGACCCCTTGTACTTGATACTTGAACACAGCCTGCGGGCAATAGGGCACTCGTTGAGTGATCCCTTGTACTTTACTTGTTACTTGACATTACATGTCACCCCTACCACTTGATACTTGCCACTTGTACTCTCCTTTACCTTACCTGTTACCACCGTACTTTACTTGCCATGCACCATGTTTTAATTGCTAGGTTGCTAGTTTACCATTATTCCCGTTTCCTTGCACAAGTCGTTCGACTTGCTGACATGTGCCCCTTTTCTCTTTTGGGTGACACATGTTAGAGCCCGAGCCTGAGTTACTTGTTGGGGACGAGGTGTTTGCAGACGCCGAGCCCGTGCTTGTGTTTGACGGGGAGTACGTGGACACTGGGGACCAGTCCTAGTGTCTTCGTTGTGCTTTACTTTTGTTTAGGCAGTTGTTTTGTTATCGGTGCGTGGCACCTATACTATATCTTGTTATGTCGTTTCTTTTGTTGGCCTTGTTCTGGGCCTTTAGACTCTTTTCTTTTAGCCTGGTGGCTTTTCTGGATGTTGACTTATTTGTGATGTTGGACAATATTTGTGAGATGTGAATTTTATTTCAGTCTCTCCTTGCGTTATTATTGCTATTCTGTTGTGGTTACAGGGACCTGTTTTTGTATTGTGGACGCTTATCGGGTTTGGGGCTTCACAGCTCCACTCTCGTGCGGACCTTTTCACGTACTCGCCTCCATTTTAGGGAAGCGGGTCGTGACAGGTTTTAGTGGTGGCCCATGCAGGTCCTTTCTGTAACTGCGATTTTTGGAATAGCAATAATAACATTTGAATGTCCAATAAATTAAGTTCGATGTCCGAGTCATAAGCTATGATTCTAATCTGATTTGTTTTCCGTGTCATTAGATGGCAGGAAGGCGTTTCACCCGTGGTGGTGGTAGTGGTGCGCTCCCTCATGATGAGGAGCCTGAGCGGGAACCCACCAGCGGTGAGATGATGCGGATGATGATCCAGATGATGCAAGTGCAGCAGGGCGTGCTTTTGCAAGTCCAGAATGCTCCACCTGCTCGAGCTGCCCGGGCTCTTCCCGATGCCCCTCGCTCTGAGCCAGGAGCGAAGCAATTTCGGGAGCTGGGTCCCGCATACTTTGATGGTTCTGAGGGTCCTCTGGCTGCCGACGAATGGATAAGGAACATTGAGGATAACTTGGCAATGGCAAAGATTAACCCGGCTGGATGGGTTGATCTGGCTAAGAGGCAGCTGAAGGATAACGCCAGGAATTGGTGGGATGCTGAAGAGAAGATGCTGGTGGAGCCGATCGTCTGGGCTACCTTCAAGTCCAGATTCGATGGAGAGTTCTTCCCGAAGGCTGCTCGGCAGGTGATGCTGCAGCGCTTTATAGATCTGAAGCAGGGGAGCTTGTCGGTGGATCAGTACCACCAGGAGTTCACGAGGCTCAGTCGGTTTGCACCTAAGATGGTGCAGGATGCCGATGAGAAAGCTCAGCGATTTCTCCAGGGACTTGCCTTGGAGCTTCAGAGCTTTGTGACCTCTTCTGACTTGGAGACATATCAGAAGGTTCTGATTGCTGCGAGGCGGCAGGAGTTGAATTTGAATCAGAGGAAGGGACATGTTTCCGGAGCTGGGAAGAGGCCTATGGAGCAGGCCAGGGCGGTGGTTAGGCCTGGTTTCAAGCCTAGTCATCCGGTGCAGTTCAAGAGGCCAGGAGGGCCTATCCTGAAGACTTGCCATTTCTGTGGCAAGACTGGACACCTCAGGGATCAGTGTAGGAGGTTTCTAGGACAGTGCATTGTCTGCGGAGATCCTGCCCACACCATCCGGGAGTGTCCGAAGTCGAGACAGCCTTGGCGGGCTCCTATTGCAGCACAGCCGTTGCAGCAGCGAGCTCCTGTGCCCGTTGGACGTGGAGCGCCCCTTGTTCCACAGAGACAGGCCTTTCGGCAGGCTGTTCCGCCGAGAGGGCAGGCCTTTCTGATGACTGAGGAGGAGAGCATGGCCGTGGATGAAGTTATTGCAGGTAACGCTCATTCTAGCTATTTATCTTCCTTAGTTAGTTGATTTTTGATTATATTGGTTGCTTGCTCATGATTGTTTGCTAGACTAGGATTTGATTGTTAATTGATTGATTAGGTGTGATTTTGGTGTGCACATTTCCTGCATGAGTCCTCTTTGACTCTGGTGCATCGATGTGCATTATTTCTCGGAGCTTCGTGGAGAGGCATTCCTTGTCGACGTCCCCTCTTCCGAAGAGTTGGAATATCGTTACAGGGAATGGTGTGGTCTCGGTGCATCGTGGGTGAAATTCTTGCCCGTTGGTGGTTTGTGGACGTGAGCTTTGTGCTGATTTCATTGTCCACGACATCATCAACTATGATGCAGTTCTTGGGATGGATTGGCTTGCGAGCTTCTATGCTACGATCGACTGTCGGAGGAAGAAGGTGGTGTTCGAGATTCCCGGACACCCAGTGTTTGAGTTCAGTCGTGGTAGCAGTTCGCTTGGTCCTGTCCGATTTCGGGCCAGGCCGGTGGAGGCTGTGGCTATGCAGATGGAGCTGGAGTGGCCAGCTGTGGTGCGAGATTTTGGCGACGTCTTCCCCGAGGAGATGTCTGGTTTGCCGCCTGATCGAGCTTTGGAATTTTCTATCGATCTTGTTCCAGGTGTGCAGCCGATTTCGAAGGCGCCGTATCGTATGGCACCTGCAGAGTTGGAAGAGTTGCGAAAGCAGTTGGATGAGCTTTTGCAGAAGGGTTATATTAATCCTAGCGTGTCTCCGTGGGGAGCACCGGTGTTGTTGGTTAAGAAGAAGGATGGTTCGTGACGCATGTGCGTGGACTATCGGGAATTGAATGCGGTGACCATTAAGAATAAATACCCGTTGCCTCGCATCGATTATATTTTCGATCAGCTTGGAGGTTCGAGGGTGTTTTCTAAATTGGATTTGAGGAGTGGTTACCATCAGTTGAAGGTGAAGAAGGGAGATGTTCCGAAGACAGCGTTCAGGACGAAGTATGGACACTATGAGTTTGTGGTTATGCCTTTCGGCGTAACTAACGCGCCCGCAGTTTTCATGAATCTGATGAACCTGATTTTCTACGACTTTTTGGATAAGTTTGTCGTTATCTTTATTGACAACATCCTGATATATTCAAAGTCGGAGGAAGAGCATGCCTCGCACTTGAGGACGGTGTTGGAGATTTTGAGGAAGCATCGTTTGTATGCTAAGTTTTCGAAGTGCGAGTTTTGGTTAGATCGAGTTGCTTTTCTCGGGCATGTGGTGACTGGAGATGGTATTTCAGTGGATCCCGAGAAGATTAGGGCCATCAGGGAGTGGCCTGTTCCGTCGTCTGCGTCTGAGATTCGGAGTTTTCTTGGACTTGCTGGTTATTATCGGTGATTCATTAAGGACTTTTCTCGTATTGCTGAGCCGATGACCAGGTTGACGCGGAAGGATATTGCTTATGTTTGGTCGGGTGATTGTGAGAGGGCTTTTGGTGTTCTGAAGGAGAGGTTGACGAGTGCCCCTATTCTTGTTGTGCCTGATCGCAGCGGTGGATTTGAGATCTTTTGCGATGCTTCTGGCAAGGGTCTCGGTTGTGTGTTGCATCAGCACGGGCATGTTGTGGCGTATGCGTCTCGTCAGCTTAAGGTTCATGAGAAGAATTATCCGACGCATGATTTGGAGTTGGCTGCCGTTGTGTTTGCTCTTAAGATTTGGAGGCACTTCTTGCTGAGTCAGAAAGTGAAGATTTTCACCGATCACAAAAGCTTGAAGTATATTTTCACTCAGAAGGAGCTCAACATGCGACAGCGTCGGTGGTTGGAGCTTATGGCGGATTACGAGATTGATTTGCAGTATCACCCTGGCAAGGTGAATGTGGTTCCGGATGCTTTGAGTAGGCTGCCAGCGGTGATGATTTTGACCTCGCAGTGGAGATTGCAGCAGGATTTTTGCGAGTCTGGCGTGGAGATTGTTCTTCCTGGGGAGGCTTCTTCGTTGATGTACATGCAGGTACAGTCGACGATCGTGGATCGGATTAAGGCTGGCCAGGCCGGAGATCCGAAGTTGGTAAGGATTCAGGAGATGGTGGAAGCCGGTCTGCGGACTGACTTTTTGATTCATGAGGATGGCTCGCTGAGGTTTGGAGCCAGGTTGTGTGTGCCAGCTGGGGATATCAGAGAGGAATTGATGGTGGAGGCACACAGTTCGCCGTATTTTGTGCATCCTGGTGGCACCAAGATGTACCAGGATCTTCGTCTGAATTATTGGTGGCATGGTATGAAGAGGAGCGTGGCTCGGAGTGTAGCTAAGTGTTTGGTTTGCCAGCAAGTGAAGGCGGAGCATCAGCGTTCGGCCGGGTTGCTACAACCGTTTCCGATTCCGGAGTGGAAGTGGCAACACATCACTATGGACTTCGTGACTGGACTACCTCGGAGTCCGAAGCAGAATGACGCGATTTGGGTGATCGTAGATCGATTGACCAAATCTGCGCACTTTATTCCGTTCCGAGTGGGGCAGTCCACTGAGGCGCTAGCGAGGAGATATATGGAGGTAAATTCTTTTACTCTCCGTTTTATTTCCTCTTCCTAGTTTAGATAGTGATGTAACGTGAATCGTGCAGGAGGTTGTGCGACTTCATGGAGTCCCCGTGAGTATCGTGTCTGACAGAGACACGAGGTTCACATCTCAGTTTTGGCAGAGTTTGCAGAAGAGTTTGGGTACGCGTCTGAGTTTCAGCACGGCGTACCATCCGCAGACGGATGGCCAGTCCGAGAGGACAATTCAGATTTTGGAAGACATGCTGAGGGCGTGCATGTTGGATTTCAAGGGTTCGTGGGAGGACCATCTACATCTGGTAGAGTTTTCCTACAACAACAGCTTCCAGGCGAGTATTGGCATGGCGCCTTTCGCCGCTCTTTATGGGAGGAAATGTCGATCGCCATTGAGTTGGGATGACGTTGGTGATCGGGAGTTGTTGGGACCTGAGATGATCGTGGAGGCCGTGGAGATCGTCAGGAATATTCGGGAGAGGTTGAGAATTGCTCAGGACCGTTTTAAGCATTGGGCGGATGCTAAACGTCGTCCTTTGGAGTTTCAGCCGGGTGACCATGTGTTCTTGAAGATTTCCCCAAATCGTGGTGTGATTCGTTTTGGGAAGCGTGGGAAGTTGAGCCCGCGATACATTGGACCATTTGACGTTTTGGAGAGGGTTGGCGAGGTAGCATATCGCTTGGCTTTGCCGCCATCTTTGGAAGGAGTTCACAATGTTTTCCATGTGTCGCAGCTTCGTCGATACATTAGCGATCCATCTCATGCCGTGGATTTCTCGGAGATCGTCGTTCGCCCAGATTTGACGTATGACCAGTATCCGGTGCAGATTCTGGACAGGCGTCAGAAGTCACTTCGAAACAAGGTCGTCGATCTTGTTAGAGTGATGTGGCGGCACGGTTCGCCGGGAGAGTCTACTTGGGAGAGAGAAGATGAGATGCGAAAGCGCTACCCACTTTTGTTTCCGGACTCGTGAGTATACGGAAATTCCGAGGACGGAATTTTTCTTAAGTTGGGGAGGATGTAACGACTGGTTTCCTTGTATCTGAATTTATTATAATATAATATATGTTTTGGTGGGTTTTCTCCTCTTGTGTGGTTTTCGTCTCCGTAACTTTCATTTTCGATCGATTCGTCGTATTTTCTCGATTCTTCCTTAGGATCGTCGATTTCGAAGTACGTCGTTTGTGACGGGCTTCATAACGGTCATATCTAACTGTTAGATCAAGCCTAGGAGTCTTAGGAATCGATCTCGGGGCCCCGCGCTCCGTATCGGTACTTTTCTGTGCTCATTAGCCGGTGTAAGAAGGGCCACCGACCGACTAGATGACGATCCAGTCGGTCGGCAATCCTTCTTGGACCGACTAGTGAGCTTTCTAATTTTCTGAGGAAGCTACTGTTTATCGTTAGTCGGTCTAAGAAGGTTGGTTGACCGACTAGGTTGCAAACTAGTCGGTCGGCGATGCTTCTTGAACCGACTAACTCATCATCTTATTTTTGTATCAGTTACTGTTTACTCTTAGTCGGTCTAAGAACGTTCATCGACCGACTAGATGCTAAACTAGTCGGTCAGTATTTGTTCATGGACCGACTAACTCTTGGTTCAGGTTTTCGACTGGAGTTACTGTTTACACTTAGTCGGTCTGCGTTGTTCAACCGACCGACTAGATCTCAAACTAGTCGGTCAACAGTTGTTCTTTGACCGACTAAGCAGTGCAGGAAACCCTAGTTTTGCCCTAGCCGCCAGCTCAACCTATAAATACCCCTCCCAAACGACTTCTTCTTCTCCAACACGACCCTAAGCCCTAGTTTCTCCCCCATTGAGCCCCCATCTTCCTCCAAGCTCCATTCCTTCATTCCAAGCCCTAAATCCATCATCCAATCCATCCATCTACTCTATCTACCCCTCATCTTCCCCAAATCTCCATCAAAACCCATCAAATTCCCCAAATCCCCCAAAACCCTAGTTTCCCCAAACTTCTCCAATCTTTTCCAGATCTGATCCTAGGGTTCCCCGGAGTGTTCCTTCCGTCTCCTCTTGGTAAGAAATCGATTCCTCTATGTTTTCATAGCCTATTGGTATTTTTATGAAACCCTAATAAATTTCATGTTGTTTGATGGTTGTTCCCCCTATCAGTGATTTCCCCATAGATTGGCATCCGTGTGACGAAGTAGTCGCCATCCCCGGTGCTAGGCAAGTGAAACTTGCATCTCTTGATTTAGGCCATGTCTTAGGCCATTTACCTTGCTTTAGCGTAAAAGAGACTAGACGGTGAAAGGATAGCCGTTTAGACGCCATTGACCTAGCTTGACAACGAAGCTTGGTCCGTCACTTTCATCATGCTTGTATGTCACGTTTACTTTCCTTAACGGTACGCGAAAATAACTGTTCATGTCATCCATGCATCCTTAACTGCTATTGCATTTTAACTGCCATGTTTAATTTAATTAACGGTACGCGAATTATCTGCTCATGTCATTGCATGCTTGAATACTCATCGTGATTGCGTAGCATCGCTACATACTAGTGTTACTCGTTCCGGCTAGGTGCACCCCTATGCCATACTTATCAAATACACTTTCTGGCTCGTGTTCCAGAAGACGAGCTCCTCACAGCCTGCGGGCAATAGGGCACTCGTTGAGTGACCCCTTGTACTTGATACTTGAACACAGCCTGCGGGCAATAGGGCACTCGTTGAGTGATCCCTTGTACTTTACTTGTTAATTGACATTACATGTCACCCCTACCACTTGATACTTGCCACTTGTACTCTCCTTTACCTTACCTGTTACCACCGTACTTTACTTGCCATGCACCATGTTTTAATTGCTAGGTTGCTAGTTTACCATTATTCCCGTTTCCTTGCACAAGTCGTTCGACTTGCTGACATGTGCCCCTTTTCTCTTTTGGGTGACACATGTTAGAGCCCGAGCCTGAGTTACTTGTTGGGGACGAGGTGTTTGCAGACGCCGAGCCTGTGCTTGTGTTTGACGAGGAGTACGTGGACACTGGGGACCAGTCCTAGTGTCTTCGTTGTGCTTTACTTTTGTTTAGGCAGTTGTTTTGTTATCGGTGCGTGGCACCTATACTATATCTTGTTATGTCGTTTCTTTTGTTGGCCTTGTTCTGGGCCTTTAGACTCTTTTCTTTTAGCCTGGTGGCTTTTCTGGATGTTGACTTATTTGTGATGTTGGACAATATTTGTGAGATGTGAATTTTATTTCAGTCTCTCCTTGCGTTATTATTGCTATTCTGTTGTGGTTACAGGGACCTGTTTTTGTATTGTGGACGCTTATCGGGTTTGGGGCTTCACAGCTCCACTCTCGTGCGGACCTTTTCACGTATTCGCCTCCATTTTAGGGAAGCGGGTCGTGACATTTAGAAAGGTGAGGGGCAAAATGGTCAATTAGACTAAATGAGGGGTTTGTGTGTATAGTAAAGAAGTGTGTCATAAAGTAATGGTATACTTGTAAATACTTGAATATGTGAGGGGTAGTTTCCTTGAGGCTAGGAGCTAGGATGAGGTAGAAGGCTTGGGAGAAAGCATAAGGGCATGGAAATTCATCATCTTGAGGTAGGAATCGCTTCTCTAATGGTTTATTATGCTAATCCATATTAAATCAATTTAGTTTCATGCAAACACCATGGCTGATTTTGTGGACAGATTCTGTTGCTTGTTCGTCTGAGTATATCTCTTAATTTAGGCATGAATAAATTCTGAAAAAAATTATAATTTTATATATTGAAATTCTACCCTAGAATCATATAAAATTTGAAATATGTTCAGTTCATTAATTAGGAGTAAAAATTTCATCTTTACAACATGTCTGAATTCCATTCAGTCTGGGCACAGTTTGATACAATGGAGCGCAGCTCTGCACAGTTTGGTACAATTGAGCTCAGTCCCTGCACACTCTATAGAAAGTAGTGTTCTTGGTCTAGTTGTAAATTTAACAGCATGTTCTACAACTTTCTTCTAGGACATGTTTTCGAGATTCTAACTGAAACATGACTTAAAACAGCAATTATTACAGCCCTCAGAATCTGTTGAAAAACAGTTTTGACAGGTCTCACCAAACAATTCACCATAAATCACCTAGTTTATATTTCTGTATCAAATTTTATATGTGAATCCAGCACTATCATATCTACAACTCTCATTTAGGAAGGTTTATCAAATTCCCATTAAAAATGGATGGAAACTGCATCTGTTCATGACTATCATCACTTTTCCTGCATGCTGAATTGCTTAATTGGTGTTTGAATTGAACATTATTGCTATTCTTGCTTCTATAATGCATGATTATTGTTGTTACATGAAAGGCAAATTCTTGGTATGTGTTGCTAATAGATTTGCTAGTGTGCTCATGGACATGTATGACATGCCCACCACGTGTTTGTGAAAATGCCTCAATGAAATAAAAATTGAGAAACATGAGAAATGTGCATGTTATGGATTTGTGATGTTGCGAGACATGTAAGGCATGGTTTCATAAGTGATGTACCCATGAGTTGTGATGGAGAGCATGACACTTTGGTGCGTGACCCCATGTTGATATGTGATGTGGCTATGATGGAGGGCATGACACTTAGGTGCATGACCTAGATTAATATGAATGAGAAATGTTGACAATGTGAAACCATGCCATCATGAATCTTATAAGATGACTTATGATGTTTAATTGATGATTTGGAATGTCTGAGTCCCCTCTAAAGAGGGCGAACTGCTAAAACTGGGGTTTGGAGGAAATTTGAGTAAATTGTGAATATAAGGCCTGGACAATGAAAGTGGGGAGGAGATGATGTGATATGTGACGATTATTCTCACTCGCCTTTACAGGAAGTGATGGTTACTTGGTGCTTGTGGTGAGGTGGTTTGGATGTGGAGAGGTATATGTGGAGATCCTCACTCTTGCTACTGTCCAGGGAGCAGGCGGAGAGGCCCGGTGTACAGTGCTCATGTCCACTGCACCATGTGCCATACTTACCCCAATCTTGGGGTGGGACCCGTGAGACAGGTCCCCTAACAGGGCGAAGTGAGAGGCCCGGCATACAGTGCCCGTGTCCACTACATCGAGTGCAGTTTTCCACCTCAAATCATGGGGTGAAGTCTAGGTTCTTGATCACTCCATATTTTACACCTTTTTTCCGCATGTTTTCACGCCATTTCGATTGCTCATATTGCAGTTTTCAAGATTATTCGACAATATTGCGATGCTTTTCACTATTTCTTGTTTTTGTCGGATTTCAGGAAATATGGAGCGATCGGGAGCAAAAATGAGCTTAAAGGATTTGCACCCACTCCGGAGTGTCAACCATGGCCCTTTTGAGGGCTATTCTGCAATGGAAGACGAGTGGAAGAAGAAAGAACGTCGTAGGAGCGACGAGGAAGCGAAAAGATGGAGATTGGGCATTTTCAGCATGCCACTCGGCCGAGTGAAGGAGTCACTCGGCCAATCATTGAGACCCCGCTCGGCCGGCCAGATCGGACACGCAACAGAGATGTATCAGCGTGCACTCGGCCGAGCATCGCACGCCCACTCGGCCGAGTGCGGAGACTCCGTACGCCCGAGTGGCACCAGACGACGGCAAGCCAAAATGTCCAACTCTCTGTAATCCGTCAGTCGACTACGAGCTCCGACTCGGCTGAGTTCCAAAAGCCCCTCGGCCGAGTGACATTTGCCACTCGGCCGAGTGATGCCGAGGACACGTAGCGCCCAGATTTTCAGACAGCCTCTCACTCTTTTGAAATCTGCTATCATTTTAGCAATCAAAATATTTTTATCATATTTTTTATGGATAGTAGACTTCATGAAGGTTCCAACGCCGCCAAGAACGTGAAAATCGGAGGTCGGATGAAATCTGGGGAATTTCTGCAAGTTGATGCTGCTGTGCTGGAATTTCCACTCGGTCGGGTCACATATTCCACTCGGCCGAGTGCGGCCTGGGCCCAGATTTTAAGTTGCGGTTTGGGCGGTTTTTGGGCACGAATTTGAGGGGTTTTCTAGGTTTTCTTACTAGGGTTTTGGGGGAGTATTTAAGGGTTTTGTAGCCACCATTAGAGGAGGATCCCCATTGTGTTTTCTTAAGTTCTCATATGTTTTCCTTAGGGATTATTTAGAGGTCAGGCCATGCCCTAGGCCCCCTCTTGGATCAAAAAGCTTGTATTTGGATTGAAGATCTTCATCAAGCTAAGTATTTTGTTCTTTTTATTTGAATCTTTGTTTTTCTATATTTTGTATGCAAGCAATGATTTTTATTGATTCTCATATGTTTATTGCTATGCTAGAGTAGATTGGTTATTCTAGGGATTGGGGATGAACCCTAAGGATTTAATTTCAGATTTGTGATGAATGAATTTCTAAATTGCTAGAATTGCTAGGAGGTTAGGTTGTGATTGATTTATTACGGATAGCTAGGGATTTCCATCGATTGGGGTTTGCAAGAGATTGGATGCTAATCGATGGGAATGCCTAGATATTCGGTTTAGGTTTATAATCGAGATTCTCTAGAATTGGTTTGTAAGAGATTGGACCAAAGCTAGGATTTTTATTATAAATCTATACCCATATTCGTTTGCAAGAGATTGGACGAATACGAACTATCACAACCTAGATCGTAACTCGAGTTTGCACGAGAGTGGGCTCGAGAAGCGATTGAACGATGATGTCGATCCTAATGCTAGTGGCTTAGGTTAGGGTTTGCAAGAGATTGAACCCTAATCCAGGTTGCTATAGACCGGCAATAGCGCGAGAGCGTGAGCTTGGTTCTCTATTCAGTTACGACTAGTTCACCTCAACGCAAGTCTAGTAATATTGAGATTCACTATTCACAATGATGCATGACGGTCCGTAGTGGGGATTCCCTAGCCCTAGACATCTTTTATTATATTGTATTTGAATCGATACTTGACCAACATTTTTATCACCGACACCGACATCCACCACCATTACCATTACATCATACCATAGCCATCTCCACCAATAAAACATTCGTAGTTGAGCCAACCTAGGATAGATTGGAACCAACACCACCTCCTCGTGTTCGATACCCGCTCGCCACTTTGCCGTGCGCTTGCGGTAAAACTACAATCGTTCTCCGGGTGTGTATCCGGGGCCGACCAAGTTTTTGGTCGTGCTCTTGGGTTACATTTCGAAGCGATCAAGTTTTTGGCGCCGTTGCCGGGGAGGTGTTTCCCGTTGGGTGCCAATTTGTCACAATTAGGTTGATTAGATTACATTAAAAAAAAATCAAAAAAAATCAAAAAAAAAACATTGAGAGAGATTTTTTTTCCCACCACCTGCTATTATTATCTTTATCTCTCTTTGTACCACTGACGTCTTTTCCAGGTTGTTTACTTTGATTGATCAGGTACAGTTGTTGTAGCGATGGTGCTTCCAAAGAAAATGCGAGCGGGCTCTATACAATCCTACATATATCTCGCTGCATTCTATCAGGCTGATGGAGAATCCTTCGGGGAAGCCTTGTCTAGGTTTGAAGGAATGTTAGAAATGTTCCAGACGGAGTCAGACCATGAGTGGAATGACTCCACGCTATTTGATATCTTCACTAGAAGGCTAAAGGGACCCTCACGTGAGTTTTTGAAGAGGATGCAAGTGGGGAAGTTCAGTGATCTACAGTTGGCAGCAGCCTTGGAGCAAATGATAGATGATGCTCGATCTACCGGTTCACTAACCGTTACGGTAAGTAAACCATACGACCAAGTATTCATCGATTTTGTTATGGCTAATGTCTCTAGTGCAGGTACTATCATAGATGGAGTGTATGCTTCACTTGAAGGTGATCATATCCACCTTTATACCATCAACACTCCACAAATAGAGACATCTGAGTTGCCAAAGGAGGACACATACACGGACCTATTGAGAAACATTGTCGACATAGTTCGAAATTCCGGTCCATTGACAATAACGGCATGTGATCCTTTTAAGCTTGAATTTCAAAACTTTATTACTCATCGTATCTCTTCCACAGGCACAATTTATGATGGAGTCTACGCTCTAATTGAGGGGTACAAGACCCATTTTTACACCATGGTCGAGATACATGCGCCTACAGAGCCACCTTATGCCGTCGTCGCCTCCCCCTATCACCCACATGAGTCAGAGCAGCCCATACCATCAGAGGACATTATTATGGAGGTCATGCATACAGTAGTGGAGCAGACCATCGAGGAGGATGTGACTTTGGACGATGACATCTGCACACAGATGGAACCCGAATTGTGCCCCCTCCTTTCGAGCTACCGCAGCCATCCCCACCTTCGACAGAGGCTGAGCATCCCTTAGAGGACCACGCTTCCACTGATGCTGAGGACAATCCCACAGAGCTTATGGCTCCCCTTCAGGGAGATCTCTTTACTCCCTCATCTCCTACATTTGATTCTCCTCCCGTGTATGATGTTTTTTATGATTCAGATTTTGACGACTCATCGTGCCTTTTGCAGGATTCATGTACATACGATCAAGAGATACGATGGGACGTATACGAGGAGGAGAGCGAGGAGTTAGCACCCATGGATGCTATTGACTATGATCAGGAGGTGCGATGGGATAAGTCTGACGACGATGAGGAGCTGCCTGATGAAACCCACGCTTATATGCCGAAGCTACCTGAACAACCTGAGGCGAACAACGAGGAGTTGATCGATGTGGTATACGAGAGTAGAGATATATTTCCAGGGAAGTGTTGTCAACCGTTTTTAATTTTAAATACTTATGTTGATGACCCTCTTTGGAATATATTTATTTTGGGGAAGAATTATCCACATCAGATTGATGCGGCTTATCTCTTGTAGGGTACAGGTGGAGTCCTTGGAGAGATGCTGGAAGCCGCATTGCTGGAATCTGATGGAGTCCATGGACACACGCATCTGGCGGAGCCACAGAAGGAGCAGTTAGAGCAGTTGCCTGCACCGGCAAAGATACTGGATCCACCTTTTGCTATAGGTGATATCAATCCAGTAGTGTAGAAATTTTTATGCTTTCAATAAACCCGAATTCTCTCGACAGCGAGAGGACCGTATAGATTTGCTTGAATAAATATTACCTCTTATGACGGCCACAAAAATCTTTTACACCCCAAACCCATTATATATATTAATTCCCCTCTCCATATTTTGATACGCCACATCCTTTTGCTCACCACCATCGAGCATTTCTTTCAAGTGAATACTCACTTTCTTATTCATTTGACTTGAACTCGCTTTGCAAAGCCATGATATTTTTGATCGAGTCATTTGAATTTTTTTAGGATTGTTTGGTATAAGCTTGGGGGAAAGCGCTCTCATGCATCATTGTATGTGCATGTAGTTGCATTAGGATTTCATGTCATTCATTTCATCATTTTTCATTCACCTCCCTCATACTTATCGTTGTTCCTCATATTTTTCCTTTTATGATCACATTGAGGACAATGTGAAGTTTAAGCTTGGGGGAGTGCATTTCCATGCCATTTAGATGCATTAGTTGCATTTTTACTTTATTTTAGGGTTTTTAAAAATTTTCAAATTTTTTGCATCATCTTTTTGATTTTTCCATCTTATTTTCCTTTTATGTGTGTTCATGCATCATATTGTGTGCTTGATTTTCTTTTCTTTCCCCTCTTTTATTTTTATTTCTTTATTTTCCTCTCTTCTTTCGCTAGATGAGTTTTGTATGATGATATCTCTTATTGCTTTAGTAGCCATCACGATGCTTATTATTCCTTGCCATGCTACTTTGAGTATTCCATAGTCTTGCTATCCATGTGCTTGCTTATATATTCTTTTGATGATTCCTCTATATGAATGCATGATATTAATTGATTAGTGTTTGGTATGCTTTTGTTGGAAGTGCTCCAAGATTCACGCATCAATTGTATAACGGAAGCATCTGCCTTATTATCTTATTCACCTTCTGTTGCATGTTTGATATGAAAGTACTCTTTACCGCTTGACTTCGCTTTTTATTGAGATGATTGAGAATATCCATACTTACATATGAGTTTTAGTTGAAGTATTATTTTATTGAACCGTTCTTGCACATCTTAGAGTGAACCGAGTGTTACATTATTTCTGTCTCCACATATATCTTTTTATTCTCTACATGGCACTTGAGTTCACCTCCTAAAGCTACTTATATCGCATCTATTTCCCGAAAATCCCCACAAAAGAAAAGTTAGCTCCAAAAAGTCCAAAAAGCCAAAAAGGAGCCAAAAACCAAAAATACAAATCAAATAGCTCCTACAAAAATCCAAAAAGAAAAGTGAGAAACAAAAAAAAGGTTCAAAAAGAAAAAAGAAGAAGAAAAAAAATGTTTCTCTATCTCATTATTGGAGCCACAAAATACTTGGGAAAACCAAGGCAAAAATCCCATTTTCCACTATCATATTTCTTTAGATGCAATGCCTCAAGCTAAGCTTGGGGGGGTGAACTCATTTGACCATATGAGTGAGTGCGACATTAGAGTGGAGAGGTGCACGAATGGGGAAGTTTGATAATGCTGAAACTTAGTACAATACCTTAGTTATGGAGATTTCTTATGAATCGATATAAATATGTGAATGCCATGATTTATTCTATCCTCCATTGCATGTTTGGTGTGATTCTTATATGCTTCTGTTATGACTCTTGATTGAAAAGTGCATCGCCAACAATTGTATATTAAATTCTATGAAATGCATGATGTGGATATGAATTGATTGTATGAATTTAGAGAATCCCTTTTGTTGATCTGAAAAGCTTGCAAGTGCCATGTTTAAGTAAGATATGAAATCTTTGTATCATGTGATTCGTATTTCCCAAGTTATCGTGATGTGTAGCTTATGGCTTGAGATCTGAGAGAATAATCTAGCGACCCCTTCCACTTCGTATTCTTTTTCATTTTTTCCTTATTTTTACCCTTCGGGTTCGCCTTCTACTTGTCTTCCTCGAGGACGAGTAAGAGGTAAGCTTGGGGGATTTTGATCACTCCATATTTTACACCTTTTTTCCGCATGTTTTCACGCCATTTCGATTGCTCATATTGCGGTTTTCAATATTATTCGACAATATTGCGATGCTTTTCACTATTTCTTGTTTTTGTCGGATTTCAGGAAATATGGAGCGATCGGGAGCAAAAATGAGCTTAAAGGGTTTGCACCCACTCCAGAGTGTCAACCATGGCCCTTTTGAGGGCTATTCTGCAATGGAAGACGAGTGGAAGAAGAAAGAACGTCGTAGGAGCGACGAGGAAGCGAAAAGATGGAGATTGTGCATTTTCAGCATGCCACTCGGCCGAGTGAAGGAGTCACTCGGCCGAGCATTGAGACCCCGCTCGGCCGGCCAGATCGGACACGCAACAAAGATGTATCAGCGTGCACTCGGTCGAGCATCGCACGCCCACTCGGCCGAGTGCGGAGACTCCGTCCGCCCGAGTGGCACCCAGACGACGGCAAGCCAAAATGTCCAACTCTCTGTAATCCGTCAGTCGACTACGAGCTCCGACTCGACAGAGTTCCAAAAGCCCCTCGGCCGAGTGACATTTGCCACTCGGCCGAGTGATGCCGAGGACACGCAGCGCCCAGATTTTCAGACAGCCTCTCACTCTTTTGAAATCTTCTATCATTTCAGCAATCAAAATATTTTTCTCATATTTTTTATGGATAGTAGACTTCATGACGGTTCCAACGCCGCCAAGAACGTGCAAATCGGAGGTCGGATGAAATCTGGGGAATTTCTGCAAGTTGATGCTGCTGTGCTGGAATTTCCACTCGACCGGGTCACATATTCCACTCGGCCGAGTGCGGCCTGGGCCCAGATTTTAAGTTGCGGTTTGGGCGGTTTTTGGGCACGAATTTGAGGGGTTTTCTAGGTTTTCTTACTATGGTTTTGGGGGAGTATTTAAGGGTTTTGTAGCCACCATTAGAGGAGGATCCTCATTGTGTTTTCTTAAGTTCTCATATGTTTTCCTTAGGGATTATTTAGAGGTTAGGCCATGCCCTAGGCCCCCTCTTGGATCAAAAAGTTTGTATTTGGATTGAAGATCTTCATCAAGCTAGGTATTTTGTTCTTTTTATTTGAATCTTTGTTTTTCTATATTTTGTATGCAAGCAATGATTTTTATTGATTCTCATATGTTTATTGCTATGCTAGAGTAGATTGGTTGTTCTAGGGATTGGGGATGAACCCTAAGGATCTAATTTCAGATTTGTGATGAATGAATTTCTAAATTGCTAGAATTGCTAGGAGGTTAGGTTGTGATTGATTTATTACGGATAGCTAGGGATTTCCATCGATTGGGGTTTGCAAGAGATTGGATGCTAATCGATGGGAATGCCTAGATATTCGATTTAGGTTTATAATCGAGATTCTCTAGAATTGGTTTGCAAGAGATTGGACCAAAGCTAGGATTTTTATTATAAATCTATACCCATATTCGTTTGCAAGAGATTGGACGAATACGAACTATCACAACCTAGATCGTAACTCGAGTTTGCACGAGAGTGGGCTCGAGGAGCGATTGAACGATGATGTCGATCCTAATGCTAGTGGCTTAGGTTAGGGTTTGCAAGAGATTGGACCCTAATCCAGGTTGCTATAGACCGGCAATAGCGCGAGAGCGTGAGCTTGGTTCTCTATTCAGTTACGACTAGTTCACCTCAACGCAAGTCTAGTAATATTGAGATTCACTATTCACAATGATGCATGACGGTCCGTAGTGGGGATTCCCTAGCCCTAGACATCTTTTATTATATTGTATTTGAATCGATACTTGACCAACATTTTTATCACCGACACCGACATCCACCACCATTACCATTACATCATACCATAGCCATCTCCACCAATAAAACATTCGTAGTTGAGCCAACCTAGGATAGATTGGAACCAACACCACCTCCTCGTGTTCGATACCCGCTCGCCACTTTGCCGTGCGCTTGCGGTAAAACTACAATCGTTCTCCGGGTGTGTATCCGGGGCCGACCAAGTTTTTGGTCGCGCTCTTGGGTTGCATTTCGAAGCGATCAGTTCTTATATCTTACAGTTTACCCAGATTTCCAATAAGTTAATAAATTATATGTTAATTGTTCTACTTGTAGTGTTTCCTCTTCCATCTACTTGTATTGATATGACACTGTGTACTTGTAGTTGTCCCTTGTTCTCATGTATTTATTTCTCTTTGTAATCCTATAGTTGTAGTTGCCTTTGTTGTTCCTTTCCTTATATATTATTTGTGGCACTAACTCTCTTTTGCAGCAACTCACTCCTTAATGGCAGGTATGTCTCCATTTCATATGCTTTTACTTCATACAGTAGTTTGCCTTACAATTATGATATGTCACATGGTATCCATGATCTTGACTTATCTTATAACCTTCGTAATTAAGCAAATATTAACATTATTAGCCATTAGTGTTGGCATTTCTACTGGGGCACGCATTGACGTGCTCCTCCCCATTTTTCAGGTACCAGATAGTTGCATCCCCAGGGAGGTTGATTTTTGGATGTGGCTAGGGTAGAGAGAGTTGTAGTTGTTAGCTTGAGTTATGTATTGATTTGTCTCATGTAGTGTTGTATCATTGTATATGAGTAAGTTGTGATTGAACATGATTGTTGGTTATTGTTGTTGTTGTTTATCATTGTTCTGTATTGACTTTTATGGAGCATTACGTGTACTATCCCAGCATGTGTGCAATGACCTGCTAGTTTTTGTTTATATCTCTCCTTTTCTTTCTTTTTACACTCGCTACTCTAGGAGACCCTGGGATGGATTCGAACCTCCTGGGTATCCTAGGGAGCGGGGCGTGACACTAAATTCGCCAAGTCGAACGACCATGAGATCATCGTCACCAATACATAGTGAAGACAAATATACAATGGTCTATTCGATATATCGATATCCTTTTCTCGAAACATCTATGACCACGAATGATTTAGACTTATGCTACAAACGGTCAATCAATTCTTCATGATCGATATACTCATCTCGATACTTGTTTGCCCTCGCATCAAGTCTCAGGACTTTACCTAAGTTCTAATGTAGACTACATTATTATTAACTTAGATAAATTCTTACTAAACAGCTTCCTGTCATTTCGAACAAGATGTTTGCACACATACACAGACATATATTTCCTTGAGGGTATACACATCTCCCAACATCTCCTACTTGCACTCAGGCTTATTTATCCTGGTATCTCATACCGCATTTACACATAAGTCTCTCTAGATTTCATGTGGTAGAGCATTCGTGAGTGAATATGCTAAACCGTCTTTAGTATCGACTTAAGAAGTTTCTATGTTCATACTAGACCACACATTTGAATCTCATCCAAATACTTCCTTGGTCTTTTGGAATCCATACCATTTGTCTTGTCTGGATCTCATCCAGCTCATCATCCCGACGTAAAACTTAAAACATTATCCTTTACGTACCTTACGAGAATGCTTCAAAATAGTCACTGGTCATCCGCACAATTCATAATCGTTTCCGATAAAGTGTCAAACTCTTTGACCACTTTATCAAACATATGTTCCGGCCCTTGATGCCTCGCATGCCTTTTATTCGCTCCCACAGACCTTGAAAACTCTCTGATTGATTCATATAAGTTTGTTCTTCTAAATCAGATTTAGAAAATAGACTTTACATGCATATTCCAGTTTTCATGGTCATCATGAGCATTGACATCGAGTCTGATCCGAATAGATATGTACACAGCTGTTGGCGAGAAACTTTCATCACAATCCATATATAGGAGTTCTGATGATAACCGTTCTCAACCAGCTTAACTTGTAATTCACTATTTTCCATCTGCACTAATCTTCTGTCTTGAATATTCACTTGCATCCAAAGGAAACATTTCCTTTGGGCACGTTTTCTTAGGTCCATACCTTATTCATGTGCAAGGACCTTCACGGATTACATCAAACCATTTCTCAGAGTCTCCACTCTGAATGGCATCTTGGAAGTTTGCTAGGCCATCATCAACTATGATATTTTACTCGACTCCTTCGTCTCACAAGGCTCGAGTAATCCTCTGGCATTCTAACGATTAATTTAAGGAATATCTCATTGATAAGGTCATCACAGAACCTTATCAAGAACCTAAGCATTATTCTCCGGGGCTTAACCTAGAAGGAGGATTATAACTCAAAGCTACTTGCCATGTATCGCACCATGTCTAACAGAGTACAATTCATGCTCTCCAACACACCAATGTGATAAAAGACTTGACCTGAGAGAAAATCTTATTTTCTTTAATTACGTAAGAATTACATTGCTAAGTAGTCACCTCTTGGATCTGATCAAAGCAGTTCAAATACTTCTGTTATTGTGTTCTCTATTTTATCAGACTTGTATTTCATCAAGAACACGTGTCGTAATAAAATAAGAATGTCATATCCAGGCTAATTTAGACTTGGGTCCGGATACATCCATATGTATGAGACCATGATATCTCCAACTCATTCTCCCTTTGTCTTAGAGAAGAAGTTTTGGTCATCGTACATTTGAGATATGACTCATAAGTGTCTTTTGACTCATAATACGAGAGATCAAGAGTCCTCTCTTTATGTGACTAGTCTAGCATGTTCTCTTCGGTACGTCATAGTCTATTTTGACATAGATAAGTTTTCTGTAACTTGCGAAATCATGTACTAACACTTAATAGAATATTATTCTGAAACTGAGGCATCAAATATGTCCCATTTTCAGTTCCTCCTACTTTTCCTTTTTCTTATTATAGACAAAACATTCTTTCTTAACCGACTTTCCTGAATGCCTTCTTCTTTTCTAAATCACATTTAGACTTTCCACGTCCCAACACAAATATCAGCTATGCAAGCTTCTCATGTATCCAAACGTTTGAGCTTTACATCCTTGAGTGTGATCAACAAGTTGCTTGTCTCAAGATCTGGTTTAGATACATGGTCTTGCACTGCTCATGCACTTATCTTCAAGCCAAATAGTTTGCACGAAGTTCCACACCTTGCAGATTGAATTGTGTTGGGTTTAGGGCTTCAAAGAAGTCATTGTCATTAAGCCAGTGTTAAGAGAACACTTCAATGCCAGTGAGAACGTAGTTTAGTCTATCAAATAGAATTGGAGTTGATATTCCTTAATCAATCTTCTTGACCATTTAGCATATTCTCTTAAGATATTATGATTTGGATTCCTTCCGGTAAACATAAAACTACCCTAATTTAGCATATGTTCAATTTTAAATATAGATAGAATGATTTTTATCTAACTATATCCTCCCACTATTTTGCGATCATTTTAAGCCATAATAATAACCGCTTTTAATAATTAAATTAAAATTAGTGGGAAAGTGACCCAACCACCCTGAGCTTCACAACCTTGAGTGTGCTCAATAATGCTTAACTC
This sequence comes from Scilla litardierei, assembly GCA_030789695.1. NCBI lineage: Eukaryota > Viridiplantae > Streptophyta > Magnoliopsida > Asparagales > Asparagaceae > Scilla > Scilla litardierei. Next base: position 482,885,694 of record CM061142.1, read on the forward strand.
TGCGATTGGCAGATGACTCTTCATCAATCACATCATATGTGATTCCCTTATCAGGTTTTACCCATAACCACTTATGATCATGAGTATGCTCATCCAAATCACAATGACTAGTCTAGTCGGACCCTTGTTTTCGTGTCTAGTCTAACTTACGCTGGTGCTCGGTGTATGCACGACGTGACTGTTTGGGTTAAGTCTAAACTACATCTCATGTAATAATAAGTTGGTTTCCATAAGGCAGTCATGACATAGCTTGAGTGTGCTCAACAACTACAGCACAAAACATATAGTTGCCAACCTCTAAAACAAGGAAGGCTATGGCTAATCTTGAAGAAGATTTTAAATGTATTTGACTAGAAGTAATCGATCTTTTCACATAATAATAATTTACATCCTTATCGTCCAGTGGAACACGTCCAATGCATTTGGCTATGTCAGGGTCACTATTCACAGTCGAGCTGAGGTGATCCACAACACTAGTCACAAAAACGCTAGAACCGGTTCATGATCCTTTAAAGATACTAATTATTTATATGTGTAACATCGATTTAGTATGGCTTCATTAAACTAGTTAATCATATCAACTAGTTGAATCCTAAAATTCAAAATTATTAGGATTGGTTAATAACTTTTATTAAAGTCCTTATCAACTATAAGGAATTATTTATGGTGCTATCCTAATCATGTAGTAGGGATTTAAAAAATTCAAGTTGCAACAATTTAAATCATAGCAATTTCAAAATTATTATATTAGGAATTTAATTATTACAACAATTTTTTAAATCATAGCATGTCCATCTAAGAATTATCGTATAATTTTTAAAAAGCTTTTAATGGCTAACCTAATAGGTTTTCTTGCGTTATCATATAATGAACAAGAAATTGCAAAGCATTAAAAAAGTAAAAAAATTTATCACATAAAATTTTAGCATGAATACTTGCAACTTAAAATTATCTCATAATTAAGTTACAACAATTATTAATAATCATCTCATAATTATTGTAAGGACCGTCTATGCCTTGCAATACTAACAACAAACACTCTAGAGGGGGGTGAATAGAGTAATGGAAATAATCGTGTAATTAAAAATTAAACTTACAAATGTGGAATTATAAGTGCAAAAGGAATCTAAACAACACAATCAAGCAAACGCTAGCACAAAGATTTTACTCTGGTTCTCCAACTTGGGTACATCCAGCCACACCAAATATTCACTAAGATCCTACACAAGGCAGTGAATGCAATCTCACAAAGAGATATCTAACACTGAGGATTTATCCTCTCACAAAGAAAGAACCTAACTCTCACAAAGAGAGAATTTAAGAACCTAACTCTCACAACGAGATAATTTAACTCTCACAAAGGGAGTACCAAGCTCTCACAAAGAAAGCAACTAACTCTCACAAAGAAAGTTGGGGTAAAACTCTCACAAAGAGAGAAACTAACTTTCACAAAGAGAGTTAGGGTTTCACTTCACAAGATGAAATAAATACTCTTACATATGCCTTGAGATGAACTTACTCAATATGAAAAAGAAGACATGGAAGAGGTTCTCCAAGTGATGAGATGAGCTTTGATTCACTTGGATGATTTCCCTTAAGCTAGCTTCAATGCATGAAGAGGATTAGAGCTCTAAGAGGAAAATGAGAGATTAGGAGTGTGGCTTAATAATCCTTAATGATCTTCAATAGTTCCAAGTGTTATAAATGAACTAAGCCCATTCCTATTTATAAGAAGCCCCAAAACACCTCATAAAACCCAAGCTAGAAGCCAAGGAAAGAATTCTGCAACAGCTAGATTCTGTGATTTTTAGGCAAAGACATGTGCTTGTATAAGGATCGACAGGCAACTAATCAATGGTCAGATTTAATCCCAACAGCTGTAATCTGAGCCAGGACAGGCGATTGTAGAAGACTACACAGGCACATATACAATGTGCATGTGCATGTACAATGTGCATGCGCCTGTAAAGACTTCGTTAAGCGACTGTCACATGGGATAGAATGGAGCTAAGAAAATGCAACATTCACACTTATGCATTCAGACGACTAAAGAGAAAAATTCATGTGCCTGAAGAATGATAGAGGACTGTAAACTCTACATCGACTGACCCACAAGATGGTGCGATGCTCAAAAATGACAGGTTACGCACTTTGGCATACAAACGACTGTAGAATAATGTCCAGGCGCCTGATGGTTGACAGGCGCCTATAAAATGGACTTCAGTCGCCTGCACTAAAAGCTCAAGAAAAGAGTCAAGAATAATTGACTTGAGCTGTGCACAACAGTCGCATGTAGAAGGCTGGCCAGGCACCCAGTGATCACCAGTTGCATGTCTTGCCTTCAGTAGTCGCCTGTTGGAAAGCCAGAAACTCCAGAGATAGTTCTTGGCAAGGGGAACCTACAGGATTTGTTTCTATGAAAATCATAAGGCTCACTAAAATGGTTAATGCATATGCATGAATAAGTAGACCATCTATCAAGGCATTACAAAAATCATAGACTCAAAAAGAGAAATGCAAGTAATAGAAATTACATGGATTACATTTTGCATCTCCTTGAGTCTATGGCTTCAAGCTCTTGATGCATTGATGCTCCCCATCATCTTCTAAGCTTTGGCACCTCTTGATGAGCTTCCCTTCATCAAGATCCAAGCTTTGTCAATGCTCCCCTTGATGGCCATCCTTACACCAAGCTATTAGTCTCCAGAAATGATATTCCTCATTTTATTAAACATGAGCCTAAAACATGAGAGCCATTAGCAACAACATAATGTTGTGATAATCATCAAAATAATATTGGTCTCAAACACCAATACCTAACAATTATTAACATAGAAACAAGCAACTTAAAATTTTATCTCATAAATTAAAGATGCAACATATTTAATAATTATCACATAATTATTAAATCTAAATAGTCATATTATTATCATGTTTCCATTAAATATCTCATGCTATCATATCATTTGCAGAAATTAGATTAAAGTAGACCTATGCGCTGATACCAATGTAGGGTTTTGATGGACCCTCGGGCTGCGGGGCATTAAATCTATGCCCGTCCTATGTCAGACATACGATAGAAGCACAAAAGGCATCAGAATAACATTCATTAAACTACTTAATGTCAGCCCTAAGGATTTCATAAACCCTATCCATGAAAATCAACTATCTTGGGATGGGTCTGACCAACCCCAAAGACATATCTAAACAACTGCATATATATGAAAGAATAAAATAAAAGACATACCTGTCACTTCGCTACCACGCGAAGCGTCGTTTTCAGCTACTTGTCTTTATCTCTGAAGCGATGCCCCTACGTTGGGGCTGAGCCGCTTCTCCCGAGCCGAACCGCGTCCCGGGCTGAACCGCGTCCCAAGGCAAGCTAACACCGTGCCTCCAAGCCAACCACATGCCGAAGAAAGTTTCACTTGAGCAGGACCCACGTCTAAGACTTTGGATCTGATCTAAACCACATCGCCATCTTGCTAAGACTCGAACGGAGGAACGGAAGGATTTTAGGATGGAATAATTATTAGTCTAAGTTCGGGCGTGCTCAAAACTTTTTGGAGCTACCCGAAGCAAAGACTTGGTGCAGGTTTTAACGAAGGGGGTTGGCCCCTATTTATATAGGCAGCTTACCCTTCTCCTTTTCTCTATATCCAATGTGGGACTAAACAACTTGAGGAGAAAATCAATTCCAAATTTGCCCTTCATGAAGGCTAAACTTTAATGAATTTTCCATCTCTCACCGTTGAACTTCACAAGCGATATCATATATCAAATCGAACAACACTGAACGGTGAACGTATAGAAATGAATGACAATCAATTCCGACTTCGTTTGACTCCTCAAACATCGTCTCAAAGATGGCCCAAGAACCACTTCTCGTTGAAAAAATTCAGCAGCCATAAAGAGGTGCAAACCCCAATCTGGTGGGGCCCACTTGTGGGCCCCCACCCGCCGAGCCAGGCGCATGCGGGCTGGGCGCTCGCCTGGGCGGGTCCGGTGCCAGCTCATTCGGGCGGGCCCGACCCGCTCATTTTGGGCAGATGGACCCAGCCCAGCTGGGCTGGGGTGCCCAGCCCCAAATGGGCTAGGTTTCCCCATTTTTAGTGCATCCCTATTTTTTTTATTTTCCATTAAAAACCTCTATTAAATGGATGTTTTGGGTCCGTTTTGACTCCGATTTGAGCACGGTTTTCTCTTCGACTTTCGTAGAAAAATCCTCTATTTATTTCTATGCATTTATCGTAAAATATATTTGTAAACATTTTACAATACATTTTATTTCCTTTTGCATCATATGCAATAATCTACATCAATAATATTTTAGACTTATTGTCACAAACCATTTGTGACTTTAATTATTCCCGTGCAACTGAGTGCACTCCTCCCATATTCTTCCTATTACTAAGATGTAAATCCTACTCGGTGTGAGACCCTACAGCCTGGCCCTACTACAAGGTGGGGCTCAATACCCATAGATGATAGTGACCACGAGCAGCAGGTGTTGTCCCTGTTTCGACATCATGATTACATGATTGACCCATTGACTAAAGTGTCGTCGGGATCACTCTGACTGTGTCCGTGATGAATACCACAGTTTTAGTCCCTTCGTCATAACTATGTCGCTTAGCCAAGCCTATGGTATGGTCAACTGTCAACCCCAATAGCTCAAAACTGATTAGTCTTCGTCGATATTTAGTCAAATATGTTGGACTTCTTCCAACATACTCTGGCCAGAGTTTTTACTAAAGACCGAACTAACACGTGCGACACTAACTCCCCATAAATGGGAGAGATGAATCCTCTCTTGGTCATTACACTCCTCGCATGCTTCAAGTGCCACCCAACCAAAGACCTTTCGACAGGCCTTGCCTCGAAGCTAGGGTCAGAGATTTAATCGATACCGTTCACGTACAGGTTCGTACAATGACCTCAAGTCTATGGACCAACTTTCCTATTATCATTGAAAGTTATCATTGACAGATTAGTTAATATTAACCATATGATAACTCTCGTTGGATCGTTCAGTGAACTCATTCTCTAATGAGCACATGTGTCTTGTCTCCGACTTCATCAAGTCGAATGACCATGAGATCATTGTCACCAATCCATGGTGAAGACAAAGACACAATGGTCTATCGGACGTCGATATCCTTTTCTTGAAACATCTACGACCATGGACGATTTTAGACTTATGCTACAAACAGTTAATCAATTCTCCATGATCGAAATCCTCATCTTGATACTTGTTTGACCTCGCATCAAGTCTCAGGACTATACCTAAGTTCTAATGTAGACTACATTATTATTAACTTAGATAAATTCTTACCAAACAGCTTACGTTCATTTCGAACAAGATGTTTGCACACATACACAAAGATAAATTACCTCGAGGGCATACACATCTCCCAACAACTAGGGATGAAGATGATCATCATCTTACCCCTAGAGAGTGGGCTGCCTTAGGGCCGCAATCCTTAGAAATCTAAATGAACCTTTCCCTGCTTCATACGCTGTCAACATATATCCAACTAAATATGAACCTAGTTCTATCCTACTCAAACAATTTCACTATCATTACCCCCTTACATTGCTAGGCTACACATGTTCAATGAGAGTGTATACTTTCCTGACAAGAACGAGGTGGGTGTAGTCAAAACTTTGTCTTGGTGCCTTTGTTTTCCCCTTCATGAGTATATCGTTAAGGTGTTGAATTTAGGCATCCCCATATGTCGATTGACTCCAAATTCCATGGTGACGATCATAACATTCACCAATTTGTGCCCAAGGTCACAGATCAATCTTAACATCCCCATGTTTAAGTTTTACGTTTCCATCAAGGAGCATTCCTTAGTAGCTCGGCTATAGTAAATGATCTACCATAAAAAGCATCTATTTTAAACCCTCCCCTTCACCAATCACTAGTGGAAGCCTTCTTATGTCTTCATTTAGCTCCTAAAGAAGACTTGCTTTCCTACCAAGTAGGGGAAGCTTAACCTTGAGGCATAGGATTGGGAGCAGTTGGAGCTTGAGGACTATGAAACAACATTGCTATAGGTGGATATTCGCCAAAGAATAGGGATCAGACCTCTTACTAAAGGAGGAGAACTTGGTGGTGGCCGGCTTTTACTTGCTATACCAGCTGGTAAGTTTTTATGGATTTTCAAGTTATTTGAGGGTGTACTCGTATTTTTGCTTTTCTCTACAGAGGTGCAGGTCCTCTATTGCACTCTACCCCTGAGAAGGGTAAATGGTCAATGGAACTCTTATTTACATAAAAGAAGAACTTAGCTCTATTGGTCGAGGGTGAAGTTGTTCTCTCTTTATGCAGCGTTCATAACCTCAAATTCTAGTATTTTGTATAAAAATAATTTTTCAAACTTCACATTTTGTTTTTTTTTTAATTTTTAAAATTTTCAAAATGAATTTTGATTTTATTTGAAATTTTTATTTGTTCTAGTTAAGCCCATTAACCCACAAACTATCTACATTACTCATCAATGCGAGAAAGATGATACGTGTTCTTCACTGTCAAACCTTATTTAACTCCATATAGTTGTAACCCGCCTATTATGAATATACGACATATTATGCACATATTTTTGATATTATTTATACGCGTACATTTTTTTGTATTTCTAGAAATATTTTTCCAATTTTTCTAAATTTATTAAAATAATAAAAATATTTTTAAATGTTTTAAACCATTTAATACATATGATAATGTGATATGTATTTAGTGTAATACATGGTATATAGTATTGTATGTGGTATATTAAGTGTATTCCTATTTTTCCAAAAATAAAAATTTCAAAATTTCCTAAGAATGACACATCTTCGCATTATGTATCAAATGATAGGTTACCCTTAAACCTAAGCATGCCACCTCATCACACATTTGGCATCTTATTAGTAATAATGGTGATGACGAGGATTATGAAGAATTTAAAAAGGAGAAAAAAAGGAAAAGGAAAAAAGGAAAGAACCCCAAAAATTCATGTCCCTCTCGCTCTCTCCCCCACATGCCTAGGCCAAACCACCATTAGCCTCCTCCTCCTCCTCCTCTTGCTCCCCTCTCCCACCACCAGGTCGAGCACCACCATCACCCCCATGTCATTGTCCCCTTGACCAAATTTCAACCCACAAATTCAATCTTGAACCTTGATGTCTGGAGCTTGAAGGAGGAGAAGTTTGGAGAAGGAGTTGGAGAAGAAGGAAGAGAACTTGGAGGAGGAAAAGCTAGAGCTTGAAGAAGGCGGAGTTCACAAGGTAGGGTTCTAGCAAATTCTTGCTAGGTACCACTCTTAGAATGGTGTAGGAACATGTGTGATAGTTAAGATATAGGAAAATTAGGAATCATGTTATAATTTTCTGTTGAATATTGGATCCCCAATGTGGTTTTGATGACAAACAAACATAATCAATTATGACTAATCCCCATGTTTTGTAGAGCATCATCATTATGGACAAAGTCACATCAGGTGAAGATGATGACTCAAAGCATTGATGCTTGGACATCAATCAATGAAGCATGAGAATCAAGAGAATATAAAAGGAAATCAAAGCATTGAACCCAACAAGCTCAATTAGCTATCAAAGAGTGATATCAAGAAAGTCAAAGCGATTGGACTTCACAAGCTCAATGGAAGTCTTCAAGGCATTCAATAGGAAGTGAAGGAGATTAATGTGTAAATCTTTCTTACTTTACTTATTAGGTGAATTATCATGTTAAGCCTTGAATAGACTCATTAGAATATCACTCACAACACTCATGAATCACTTTAAAACTTATATCATTGAGTGTCATAGGGTTAGAACTTGCATAAACATAAAGAAGAGTTTTTAAGCCTTCAACAAGCATCTGATGCTTGGCCTCCAGATGCCTGGTGATCATATGCATATAGTTCCCTAAAATACTATTTGGAACAGACGCCTGAAATTCTAATTCCAGACGTCTAAACAAATTGTCAGATGCCTTGATGATGAACATCAGACGTCTGTTTAATTCTAGTCATAGAAACAGTAACTCGGCCTTTGACGACTGACAGAAAACAGCCGTCTGGATGATATACATCAGACGTCTGGGAAATTCACTCTCAAACTTCCAGTAGCTCATTTCTATGATCAGTCAGTTCTATGCATCTGAAGTTGTATTACCAGACCTCTTAACAGTTGACCAGACGTCTAGATGATGAACATCAAATGTCTGGATGATCAGACCATATTTATTCCAGTAATGCTGTTACTCACTATCTGTATGATCAGACTTCTGATGGTTTGGTGCCAGATGACTAAACAGTGGACCCGATGTCTGGAAAGTCTTCTCCAGACGTATGGTATATGTCCGTTAGACTACATTTAATGCCCAGTCAGAACTAAACAACAGCCGACTAGTCGTTCTTCATCAGGCGACTGGTGACTAGGATTTTTGCTCGTTTATAGCCATTTGAAGCATTAAATGCTTGGGCTCTTTGGATGATTTTTAGCAGATTTCAATGGCTTATAAATATGGCTTAATGTCTTGACTTGAGAGGTTAGCTAAGCATCTAAAGACCTCATTCGTTACACTCTCAAGTGATCAAAAGTTATTAACTTCTCATCTAAAGCATTCAAGAGCATTCAAAGCAAATCAAGCTCAAACTCTAAAGTTCAACTTGTCTCCAAAGCTTTCAAGATTAGCTTCAAGCATTCATTACTACACATCTTGAGACAAGTTAGTAAGTGCTCTCACTCTCATCATTTAGAGCACATATCACACACCTTTATTACCTCATTCTTAAGAGTAGTATTCAAGGCATAGGTTGTGAACTTGTTTCATATTTCGTTCCATTTCTCTCTTGTTATTTGAGAAGTTCATCACGGGTGTGAGAGAAGTCCATTCCCGATTTGTTGGAAGTGGAAGAAAGGTTCCTCTCGGTTGTGAGAGTAGTTCATTCCCGGTGTGTGGAAAGTGAAAGTAATTTGTATCAATTTGCATTTGTCAAGTTTGGCAAGTGGACATTAGTGGAAACACTAATCACTAGCGGGGAGCTAGTGGGTTGCTGGAGTAGAATTCAAGGGAGTCGGGGAGAATCGGTCAATCCGAATTAGGGTATATCTCTTGTTTACGTTTAGATTCTTATGTTGTTGCTCGCTTTCTCTATTCCGCACTTAGGTTGTATAATGGTAATTTAATTTGGCATAAATTCCGTATTTAGTTTTATAAAGCACTATTCACCCCCCTTCTAGTGTTTACCCTATATTTTCAGATCCTACAATGTTGGATCCTGTCGCGCGGAGATGGAGGATCGAAAGAGAACTTACGTTTACGTATGCTTCGCCATAGTCTCTGAACTCTGCCCTTGGATTCGCCACAATGGTCGATACTTCATCATAGAGGATTGAAGCAGAGTTTCACCGTCTAAATCTCTACTTGGATGAAAAACTTTAATGGAAGGGAGAAGAGGAAAAAGATTGCCTTATGCAAACTTATGTCATGAAGGATTAGTGTTAAAAGCCTTACCCTTGGGTCCTATTTATAGGCCTAAGGGGTAGTTATTATAGGAAATAACCATATATAAGCTTATTAGCCTATATTAGCACATTTCCTTATCCTCTTCCTTATGCACTTATCAAGTGCCTTTATGCACTTATAAAGTGACTTTTTCCACTTATCGAGTGGTCCTTTTCATACATGAAAAGGTTCCCTTCGCACATGCTTTCATGTACGCGACATCCGAGGTCCATAGACCCTCATACATCCCCTCATGGGTGTATACATGTTGTCCATATCCAACATCTCCCACTCACACTTGAGGGGATTGTAAGGAAACATCTTTTCCTTTAGTTCTTCTATTTATTATACCGAGAAATAGACCGTGTGACCGTCATGCGCATAGAGTCCGCTGTTGTGCACTTGTTAGAGATACACAACACTCTTTGGGGTGCAAAGTTGAGTAGATTAACGCATGTTTTACCCTAGATTATTTCTTCATATTTCTTTTACTTTATATTCAACAATTGAATCCCATCTGGATTACAATAGGCTGGCCATCTTTGAATCTCTAAAGTCCAAATGTGAATATGAAATTAATCTTCCTCTTCTTGCGATCCTTTCGATCTTGACTTGACTCACTTTTCTAACATGCCCCGCCGGACCGAATCTACCATAGTCCATAAGCAATATGCTAAGATAGCGATCACCCAGTCAAATCTAAAGGAACCAATTAGAGTCCATAAGGGTAAGAAGTTAAGACCCATGTGGTCTTTGGGTCTCACATAATAGTAAACACAATTACTATTCTATCCCAATGGTCAAATGCATACGTAGTATGAATACGTATTACAACATCACTCCTTTCCCAGGGAGCGTATGTCTTAATGATGTTGTAAGGATGATGATCAGACACCATAATGTCTGAATTTGAGTCCCTTTTACTACTCAGTATTCTCCTAGACCCGCATCCCGCATAAGACAGATAAGATTAAAAAATCTTCTTAGATCTTTTGTAAGCATCCATATGATGCAGATCTTTCATACGACCATTTTTTGTTTAAGTCATGACTCTAAATCATCCGTCTGACGATTTTGACTTTAAACAGGTCTTATCTTTATCTTATCCGTCTGATAGAATAAAGGCGGTTGCTCATGTGAGAGAGCTAACCTCAATCTGTCCGACATACTAGAAAACATAGCTGAGATTAAAAGAAATGTACACAAACATTTTCAAGAAACTCATATGCAATGTCGAAAAAAAGAACTTATTATTTTATTAAATTTGATCTTTCATAGACATGGGAATACTTTGATACAACTCAGCTCTTACGCAACCCTTGTGATGATAAGTGTTTGTAAAACACATCTCTGGGGATCGCCTTCGTAAGCGGATCCGCTATCATCTCATGCGTAGATATGTATCTAATGTCTACCTTCTTGTTCTTATCATAGTCTTTTGCAAATTTGTAGCGGATATCAATGTGTTTGGTCTTACAATGGAATTTTGGATCTTTGACATAGGCTATAGATGCTTGACTGTCACTGTATATTGGTACATCACCTGAGTCACTTGCATCAATTAGCTTGTCTAAGAACTTCCTAAGCCAAACAGCTTCTTGGACCGCCATGCTAAATGCTACAAATTCGGCTTTCATAGTTGAAAGTGCGATGCAGGATTGCTTTTTGCTACTCCAGGATATTGCACCAGATCTGAGTAGAAAAACATGTCCTGAGGTCGATCGTCGCTCATCGAGATCACCCGCCCAATCAGCATCAGTGTAGCCTTCAAGCCTCAAGGCATTTCCTTGATAGCATAAAGCATAGTCCGCAGTCCCTTTAAGATACCGCATTATCCTCTTAAGCGCTTTCCAGTATGCTTGCCCTGGATTGGATTGGTAACGACTTACCATTCCAACGATAAAACAGATGTCCGGTCTTGTACACATCATAGCGTACATAAGACTACCAACTGCACTGGAATATGGAACTTTTTCCATAATTTCCTTTTCCTTTTGGTTCTTTGGACACATTTTCAGACATAAATTATCACATTTGCTTATAGGAGTATCAATGGACTTACAGTCCTGCATATTAAAACTGTAACGACTGCTTTTCATGTATCTGGATTTATTATAATATAATATATGTTTTGGTGGATTTTCTCCTCTTGTGTGGTTTTCGACTCCGTAGCTTTCATTTTCGATCGATACGTCGTATTTTCTCGTTTCTTCCTTAGGATCGTCGATTTCGAAGTGTCATTCGTGACGGACTTCATAACGGTCGTATCTAACTATTAGATCAAGCCTAGGAGTCTTAGGAATCGATCCCGGGGCCCCGCGCTCCGTATCGGAACTTTTGGTGCTTATTAGCCGGTATAAGAAGGGGCACCGACCGACTAGATGACGATCCAGTCGGTCGGCAATCCTTCTTGGACCGACTAGTTAGCTTTCTAAATTTCTCAGGAGTTACTGTTTATCGTTAGTCGGTCTAAGAACGTTAGTTGACCGACTAGGTTGCAAACTAGTCGGTCAGCAATGCTTCTTTAACCGACTAACTCATCATCTTAATTTTAGTTGAGTTACTGTTTACTCTTAGTCGGTCTAAGAACGTTCATCGACCGACTAGATGCCAAACTAGTCGGTCAGTACTTGTTCATGGACCGACTAACTCTAGAATCCTATTTTCGTTCAGGAGTTACTGTTTGCACTTAGTCGGTCTGCGTTGGTCGACCGACCGACTAGTTGCCAAACTAGTCGGTCAGTGGTTGCTCTTTGACCGACTAACTAGTGTTGAAACCCTAATTTCTGGGTAGCCGCCAGCTCAACCTATTTAAACCCAACCCAAACGTTTTCATCTTCTCCAACACGACCCAAAACCCTAAAATTTTCCCCCTTGAACCCCCATCTTCCTCCAAGCTTCATTCCTTCATTCCAAGCCCTAAATCCATCATCCAAACCATCCATTCACTCCATCTACCTCTCATCTTCCCCAAAATCTCACGAAAACCCATCAAAATCCCCAAATCCCCCAAAACCCTAATTCTCCCAAACTTCTCCAATCTTTTCCAGATCTGAACCTAGGGTTCCCCGAAGTGTTTCTTCCGTCTCCTCTTGGTAAGAAATCGATCTACCGTTGTTTTCTTAACCTATTTATATTTTTATGAAACCCTAATAAAATTCATGTTGTTTGTTGATTGTTCCCCCAAAACAGCGATTTCCCCGTAGATTGGCATCCGTGTGACGAAGTGGTCGTCATCCCCGGTGCTAGGCAAGTGAAACTTGCCACTTAGGGTTTAGGCCATGTTTTAGGCCATTTTCTTATAGTAGGCGTAAAAGAGGCTAGGCGACGAAATGATACTCGCCTAGGCGCAAATTGGGGAACTAGCTTGACAACGAAGCTAGTTCCAACACATATAGCATGTTGCACAATTTCCATGTCATGTTTATTTTCCATTAACGGTACGCAAATTAATTGTCATGTCATTGCATTCTTAAGTGTTTCTGTGATTGCGTAGCTTTGCTACAAATGCTTGTGTTCCTGGCTCGTGTTCCAGAAGCGGGCCATGTGTTGGTTGATAGCCAATGCCCGAATTGCGTGTTTCCGGCTAGGTGCACCCCTACGCCAAATGTTTAATAATGCGAGCTCATGTGCGGGGCAACCCCAGGCTCACTAGCTGAGTTCATTGTGCGGGGACCCTGGCTCCATTACGTGTGGGTATTGGGGGTAAGAGTTAAGCGACCAATCAACTGGGAGTCTGCCCGATCAGCAACTGCAGTGGTAAGGCGTAAACTCTTGGGTTTGGGGTAGTTGTTAAGCGGCCAATCAGCGAATGTAAAACCATTCAGCTGTAAGGCGTAAACAATCTACAAAACAACGCGAATAGTGAATTGATTGAGATTGATAGTAGCGTGGCTACTCTTGTCTTGTCTTGCCTTGTCTTGTCCCGATAATTGTTCTCTTGTACAAATTGTCTTGCCATGTTTTAAATTGTGCACTCATGTTATAACTGCCATGTCATACATACTAAACTGCTAGGTTGCTAGTTGCCTTACTTTCAGTTTCCTTGCCCAAGTCTTTTAGACTTGCTGACATGTGCCCCTTTACTCTTTTGGGTGACACATGTTAGATCCTGAGCCTGAGTACCTTGTTGAGGACGAGGTGTTTGCTGACGCCGAGCCCGAGCTTGTGTTTGACGGGGAGTACGTGGACACTGGGGACCAGTCCTAGTGTCTTCGTTGTGCTTTACTTTTGTTAGACAGTTGTTTTGTTATCGGTGCGTAGCACCTATACCTTGTTATGTCGTTTCTTTTGTTGGCCTTGTTCTGGGCCTTTAGACTCTTTTCTTTTAGCCTGGTGGCTTTTCTGGATGTTGAACCTATTTTCTTGTTGGACGATTTATGAGATGTAAGATTTTATTTCAGTCTCTGCTTGTATTATTATTGTTATTCCGTTGTGGTTACAGGGACCTGCTTATATTTTATTGACGCTTATCGGGTTTGGGGCTTCACAGCTCCACTTCCGTGCGGACCTTTTCACGTCTCGCCTCCATTTTAGGGAAGCGGGTCGTGACAAAAACGTTCTAGAACCTTCTTTATATAAGTCTCTTGTGAAAGAGAAAGAATTTTCTTCGAACGATTCCTTGAAATCTTAACTCCAAGGATATATGCGGCTTCTTCCATGTCTTTCATCTCAAATACTGATGAAAGCCCAGCCTTGATATCCATCACAAAGCCCTTGTCATTTCCGGCTATTAAAATGTCATCTACATATAGAGACATAATAACATACTTGCTTTTGATCCTCTTGATATATACACAGTTATCTTCATCAAGTATGGTCAAACCATTTGATAAGACAACTTCTTGAAATCATATATACCATTGCCTCGAGGATTGTTTAAGACCTTATATGGACTTACGAAGTTTACAAACCTTATGTTCGTTTCCTTCTTTTACAAACCCTGTTGGTTGTTCCATATAGATCTCCTCGTCCAATTCTCCATTGAGAAAGGCAGTCTTTACATCCATTTGATGTAATTCGAGGTCTAAGCAAGCTACCAAAGCCAGAATCAAGCGAATCGAGGTAAAACGAACAACGGGTGAGAAGGTCTCTTCGTAGTCTATTCCTTCCTGTTGCGTAAAACCTTTCGCGACAAGGCGAGCTTTATATCTGTCTATAGAACCATCAGCCTTATGCTTGATCTTAAGAACCCATTTGTTCCCAATGGCTCTACGTCCTCTGGGTAAGTCAACCAAGTCCCAGACTCGGTTAATTTTCTTGGATTCTAATTCCTCCTTCATCGCTTCCATCCATTTGTCTTTTGCAGGGCATGATACGGCCTGTTTGAAAGTAGCAGGCTCGTCATCTTCTTGTAGTAAAGTCATAAAGGTTTGTGGGAATTCATCCTCAAATCTTAGAGGAGTTAACCTTGTACGACTACTACGTCGTATTTGAGATTCTTCAAGTCCTTATTGACTCGAATTCGGATCAATTCTAATATCACTCCCACTTGGAATGTGGTTAGAATTGCTCCCACTTGGATCATTATTCCCATATGGAATAGGATTCGCATCATTCGTATCATCCATTGGCGAAGGTTGAAACGTATTTTCGTCTTCACCAAGAATTCTCCCACTCGAATGAGGTAATCCATCTTGATCATAAATCTCAAATAGAGATAAGTCCTGACTTATCTTGCCCTGTCTTGGAAACTCATTTTCCAAGAAAGTAACATCCCTCGACTCAAATTCAATTAGTCCTCCATTGTCTTCCTGACCAATGAAAACATAACCTTTGGAGTTTTCTGCGTATCGTATAAAGATACATTTCCTCCCCCTTGGCCCAAGTTTGCCATACTTATGGGAGGAAATATGTGCGTAGGATGCACACCCCCAAGGTTTTAAAATGCTTAAGTCAGGAGACCTTTGGTTCCACAACTCATAAGGAGTGGAGCTAATTGATTTCGAGGGTACGCGGTTCAAGATGAAAGCAGTCGTCAATAATGCATCACCCCAAAAGGTGATTGGCAAGTTAGCTTGCACCATCATTGAACGGACCATTTCCATTAAAGTCCTATTCCTCCTTTCAGCAACACCATTTTGTTGTGGAGTATAAGGCATAGTTACCTGATGAACTATGCCCTTTTCATCACAAAGTTCCTTAAAACTTGCTGATTGATATTCACCGCCTCTATCGGTTCGCAAGACCTTAATCTTGCGATCTAATTGATTTTTCACTAAACTCATATAGTTTTTAAAGCAGGTTAATGCTTCACTTTTGTGGGATATCAAATAGATATGTCCGAATCGGGTGAAGTCATCAATAAAAGTGATGAAGTAGGACTTCCCGCGTCTTGTCTTGACATTCATCGGACCACATATGTCCGAATGGATAAGCTGCAATGGAACCTCGGCCCTTTTGCCGGTTCCAAATGGCTTGCGACAAGATTTCCCTATAAGGCAATGTTCACAAATCGACATTTCGACCTTTGAAACATTGGATAGAAGGCCACGTTTGGCAAGTCTATCCATACGTGTTGGTCCAATGTGACCAAGACTTGCGTGCCAACAAATTACATCAGATTCAGAAATCGAAGAATTTGTAACAAGGAAATTTTCATTAAAATTTGAGGAATCATACATAGTATTCAATACAATGAATCCTTTGAAAACATACCCAGAACCAATTACAGAATTATTACAAGATAAATCCACAGTACAATTATGAAAAAACCAATTATAACCAAGACCCATTAAGACAACCATAGAAATTATATTCCTTCGAATATCCGGAGCGAAGAAAACATCATGTAGTAAGATAGTGCGGCCGTTGTCCAAGACGAGCTTGCACGTCCCAACGCCTTTCACTTCAACACGTGTGTTGTTTCCTACATATATCCACTTCGTTCCTTGGGGTATCCGGTGATACTCCACGAAGGACCGTCTGTCCCTTGCTATGTGGTCGGTGGCACCTGAATCAATTATCCAAAATGGATTAGATTCTACAAGAAATATTGAACTAGAAACACATATGTAACTAGTATTATTATAAGTTACCTTGTCACCTCCATCCGTACAAGAACGGGCATAGTGACCTAACTTGTTGCACTTGAAGCACTTGATCCTCTTCAAGTCTTTCTTCTTGTGCCATTTCTTGTTCCCACCCTTCTGTTTGGGTTTCTTGGTAGACAATGGTTGCTTTTGCTGGTCATGAGCAAACTTCGAGTGATGTTTACGTTGCTTTCCTCCGTGTGAGGAACTAGCAACCATGTGCACTTCTGCACTTGACTTGGCAGCCGCAAGCCGCTCTTCCTCTAACTCGAGGTGCTTAGAAACATCGCTGAAATTCTTGATGCTCTCATTATAAGTGAGATGCATCTTCATTTGTTCCCATTCGATTGGTAGGGAACGTATGACCGCTTGGATTTGTTTCTCATCAGTGAGCACATGACCTGCATCCTTTAACTCTGAAATAAGATTCACCATGTGTCGTAGATGCATTCCCATGGAATGATCTCGACGCTTTTTGTACGAATCGAATCTTATAGTTAAAGAGCGAAGTTTGGACACCGAGGTGCCACCAAACTTCTCCTCTAGCTTGGACCATATGTCCATAGCTAGGTCATGTTCTCGGAAGATTCGCATTATGTCGTCGGCCATACGTGATAACAAAGTAATGCGAGCAATCTTGTTCTTCTGAGACCAAGCACCAAAGGCTTCCTTGTCTCTTCTGTGTTGGGCCGTAGTGCCTAACTCAGGTTCAATCATTTTATTCGTTAGAGTTTCGAGCACTTCTTGCTCCTCTAGAACATATTGTATCTTTATGGACCATAGTTTGTAATAATCACCGTTGAGTTTTTCACCTTTGTTCAACTCATCGACGATGTTCTTAGCGGCGGAAGACATTTTAACTTTAAAATGCTGCAAAAGACATAAAAAAACAAGTTCGATCAAAAACATTGCATAAAGTTTTCATTTGATAAGTTACTATCGAAAAATATTGAAGATGTTGCTCTAGAATCGGAAAGAACATCCCGATGCCAATCACCATCTAGAACAACTTTCAATATTTCCCCATCACTTATCAAACAATAGTACTCTTATTGTACTTGCAGCGGAAAAACGATTTTGAAAACGTATTTTGCAAACGTATTTTGAAAAACGTATTTTGCAATCGTATTTTGCAAACGTATTTTGTAGTGGGAGGTAGTGGCCTGCCCCGACCATTACCGGGGTCGAGCCGTGGCCATGCCAAGGGCCGGATTCCTCCAAGTAGGGGGTTTTGCCGTATGCAACTGCCGTCGGTCCCGTATGGGCCGGCCATGCAGACCCCCCATTCCTTTGGGGTTGTGGCCGAGGCCAGGGCACCTCTGCCCTGGCCGGCCGGCCATGGCCCTGGCAGAGGCCAGGGCCGGCCTCTGCCCCCTGGCAGAGGCCCTAGCCGGCCAGGGCGCCTCTGCCCTGGCCGGTCGACCGGCCCTGGCTGATGCCAGGGCCGGCCTTGGCTGTGGCAGAGGCCAGGGCCGGCCTCTTGCCTGGCCCTGGCCTCGGCCAGGGCCCCCTTGGCCCTGGCCTCGGCCAGGGCGCCTGGCCCTGGCCAGGGCGCCTGGCCCTGGCCAGGGCCGGCCAGGGCCCCCCTGGCCCTGGCCGAGGCCAGGGCGCCTGCCCTGGCCCTGGCAGTGGCCAGGACGCCTTGGCCCTGGCCTCTGCCAGGGCCGGCCAGGGCCAGGGCCTGGCCCTGGCCGAGGCCATGGCCGGCCAGGGTGGCCAGCCGGCAGGCCTCCTTGGAGTCCGGCCACACACCCCCCCTTATGGGGTGGTGGTCATGGTGGTTATTGGCCGAAGCCAACCCCCTTCCCAATGGGAGGGGGAGTGCATAGCCTTCATGTCCCATATGGCCATGGTGCTCATGCACCAAAGAGAAATACTATTACCATTGCAATCTTCTTCTCCGATGAGAAGTTTATAACGACCATCATCTTCTCCGATGAGACACCCGTTCGTCGAGAAAGTGGTTATGTTTTAATGGCTGTGTGCCAAAAAAGTTAACACACTTGGATGAACGGTCAGTTCTTCCCGTCACGGAGAGTTCCTGCCATATCCGTAGTGACAGAAGACCCTAACGTGAAAAGAACAACTGCTGCGTTCTCTTCGTCACGATGCGCTCCTACCATATCTATAATGGTAGGAAACTCACTCGTGAAAAAGACAACGCCTCGTTCATCGGTGAGACCGGGGCGAACCCATGTGGCTCTGATCCAATGTTGGATCCCATCGTGCGGAGATGGAGGATCAAAAGAGAACTTACGTTTGCGTATGCTTCGCCGTAGTCTCTGAACTTTGCCCTTGGATTCGCCACAACGGTCGATACTTTGTCATAGAGGATCGAAGCAGAGTTTTACCGTCTAAATCTCTACTTGGATGAAGAACTTTAATGGAAGGGAGAAGAGGAAAAAGATTGCCTTATGCAAACTTATGTCATGAAGGATTAGTGTTAAAAGCCTTACCCTTGGGTCCTATTTATAGGCCTAAGGGGTAGTTATTGTAGGAAATAACCATATATAAGCTTATTAGCCTATATTAGCACATTTCCTTATCCTCTTCCTTATGCACTTATCAAGTGCCTTTATGCACTTATAAAGTGACTTTTTCCACTTATCGAGTGGTCCTTTTCATACATGAAAAGGTTCCCTTCGCACATGCTTTCATGTACGCGACATCCGAGGTCCATAGACCCTCATACATCCCCTCATGGGTGTATACATGTCGTCCATATCCAACATACAATTGGTATCAGAGCTAAATTTTCAAACTTTGGCAACCGCAAGCAACAACAATACTCATGATAGTGCATCCTCAACCAAGGAAGGCCAATCCACAATTAGACCTCCAGACTTCAATGGGTCCAATTATGGCTATTGGAAGGCGAAGATGATAATCTTCCTAACGAGTGCTTCTCTTTGGCGTACGGTAAAGAAGGAGTATATTGACCCACTTGAGGAAGATTACCTAAAGTGGACAATGGTTCACGTGCTTGTGGAGACAAACAATGCAAAGGCGATGAACTCACTTACATGTGCATTGAAAGCCATCGAATTCAACAAGGTGTCAAATTGCATAACCACACACCAAATTTGGAACCATCTCCAAGTTACTCATGAAGGGATAAGCTATGTAAAGTTGTCAAAGCTTCATGTATATGTACACCATTTTGAGATGTTTTCGATGCAGGATAGGGAAACCATCTCAAGCATGTATGCAAGTGGAAAAGGTAAGAAAACTCATCATGACTATCACCCCGGAATAGAAAAATAAGACAAAGGCCATTGAGGAAGGTAATAACTGTAGGAAGATATATGCTCTCAAGGAAATTTATCCTAGAAAACATCTTGTTCAAATATAAATGGTACTAATTATCCTAGTATGATTAAATGTTTTTTAATACTTGGATAATTTCCTTAGACTTAAAGTAAGGTCATACACGTGTATAGATAGAGATCTCGATTATGGGGAGTGAATGACCGATAGGAACTTGAGTCTTAAAACGTTCATGGTCATAGATGTGTCGAGAAAGGGATATCGGCACATCGGACAGACCATTGTGTCTTTGTCTTATCCTAAAGGGTAATGATGATCTCATAATCATTCGACATGGCGAAGTCGGAGACAAGGCACATGTGCTCATTGGAGATGGAGTCCATTGAACAACCCAATAAATAGTTAACAAATGGTTAACCTTAACTAAACGGTCATTGATAACTCTCTTGTGATGATAAGCCGGTTAGTCCTTTAGACTTGAGGTCATTGTACGAACCTGTCCATGAACGGTGTCACTTAGATATATGATCTTGTCCCGAGTTTCACTCGTTGAAAGGTCTTAGGTTGGATGACACTTGAAGCAAACGAGGTAAATAGTGACAAAGATAGGATTCGTCTCTTCCATTAAAGGGAAGTTAGTGTCACAAGCTCAGTACGGTTCTTTGAGCTAAACCTCGGCCGGGGTATGTTGTAGGAAGTACAACATGAACATACCAAAGACCGAAGTATACTGACCAGTGCTAGCTAGTAGGGTTGACGGTTTACCATACCCTAGGCTATGCATTGACATAGTTATGACGAAGAGACTAAAACTACGGGATTCATCACTGACACAGTCAGAGTGATCCCGACGACACTATTATCAATGGGTCAATCACGAAATTATAATGCCAAAATAGGGGCAACACCTGCTGCTCGTGGTCACTGTCGTCTAGGGGTTTCGAGTCCTAACCTGTAGTAGGGCAAGCTGTATAGTTTCACACCGAGTGGGATTTGCGTCTTAGTAATAGGAAGGATTCAGGAGGAGTGCACTCCGGTGCACAAGAATAATTGAAGTCACAAAGAGTTTGTGACAAAAAGTCTATTTTAAATGGGATTTAATAATGTCGCAAAATGTTTGCGATTTTAGCATTAGTGGAATGCTATAAGGGATTGTTGCATATGATGCAAAATGGTTGAAAATATATTGTAAAATGTTTACAAGAATATTTTACATAACAAAAGGCATAGAAATGGATACATGGCTTCTTGGGATAGTCTCATTCAAACCATGCTTTCAAACAGATTTGAAATCGGCTCAATCGGAGCTGTAGAGCTCAAGAAATAGCCCCAAAGACCCAGACTGGGCAGGCGGGTCCAAACCGCAAGGTGGGCTGAAACCGCCCGCAAAAAGGGAGGGTCCAGCCTACTAGGCAGGCAGGTCTGACCCACCCGCTGATGCGGGCTAGGACTCGAGCCCGCCCGCCCAGTGGGCTGGGATTTGAGCGGGTGGGTCTGAGACCGCCCGCACAGCGGGCGGGTCAGACCCACCAGCCCAGCACGGGCAGGCGTAGATCTTGAGCTGGCGGCACCCAAAGCCCTTTGGGTGCACCCAGTTAGCAGGTGGGTCCAATCTACGAGGCCCACAGCTCAGAAACCATAAGGGGTTAATGACGCCTGCGTTTTTCAGCCAATTCGTGATTTTTGCTCCCCTTTGAGCAACTGTTTGAGGGGGTAAAGCAAATTCGTATTGGAGCGTCGTTTGTTTCTATGCGTTCACCGTTCATAGCTCTTTGAATTGATAGGTTGTATCACTTCCGAAGCTCAACGGTGAGGGAAAGAAAATTAGTTGAAGTTTAGCCTTAGTGTAAGGTAAACTAACTTAATTTTCTCCCCAAATTTTAATTAATCCCACATTGCTCGTGAGACGAGCAAGGGGTCTGGCCTACTATATAAATAGGGGCGGACACCCCTTGAAGAAAGATGCTCCAAGTCTCTGAATCGAGTAGCTCCGAAAAGTTTTAAGCACACTCGATCCTAAACGAAATTATTCTTTCCTCCTATATTTCTTACGTTCCTTCGTTCGCATCCTAGCAAGACTAGGAGGAGGACTGGATTTGATCCAAAGTCTAAGACGAGGATCACTCTCTAGTGAAACTTTCCTCGGCAAGTGATTGACTCGGAGGAACTGTGTCGGCTCGCTTCGGGTGGACCAGTTTCGGAGGCGCAGAGGTGGCTTGCTTCTGGGATCTAAAGTTGTTGTTGAAAATGACGCTTTGTTTTCTGCAGAAGCAAAGTTCCTGGTATGTTCTTTAAAGCTTTCATATTTATATTGTTGTAGTTAATTTTAGATCTATCTTTGTGGCTGGTCAGACCCACCCCAAGATAATAGATATCCTGGCTAGGTCATGATATTCTTAGGGCACTTTATTAAATTGTTTAATAATTTAATTTTTTTGCTGCTGTTTATATCTCTATCATCCGTCTGACATATGACGGGCATAGATTTGTGCCCTAAGGGTCCCTTAAAACCCAACATTAGTATGAGATCCAATGACTATTTTATCTAAAAACTGCAATGAATATAAATGCATATATGATTGTTAAGGACATGCTTTAAAATTATGAGATAATTCTTGAACATGGAACAACTAAATTTTATAAAATAAAATTTTAGATGCTTTAAAATTATGCTTAAAATTTATATGATAAATTTTTAAGTTGCATGCTATTATTTAGGGGATAAATTTTAAATTTTTGTTCATGTAAATAATTATGAGATAATTATTAAAGGGATAGAAACTTAATTTTATGCGATATTTTGAGTTACTAGTCTGCATGCTAATTTTATGAGATAAAAATTAGTTGATGCATTTTAATGGTAATTCTATTTTCTTGCATATTATGTGATAATTCAAGAAAGCCTCTTAGGATAGCCTTTAAAATTCTTCTAAAACATATGAGATAAATTTTAGATTGACATGCAATGTTTAATAAATTGTTACAACAATTAAATTCCTAATTCCTGATTTGGGTGGCCCTTTCCATCGATTATTATTTTAAACGTTTTGATAATATTTTTGATAAAAGGCTATATTTTAAATTGTTTTAATATGAATTTATTAAAATCCAAATACATGATTAGGATAGCACGTTGAAACCAAAAAAATCCTAATAGTTGATAATGGCTCTAATAAAAGTTATTAACCAATCCTAATAATTTCGAATTTTAGGATTCAACTAGTTAATAGGATTAACCACTTTTAATGAAGCCAATTTTAGTTGATGGCACACATATGAATGATGAGTTTCCTTCAATGGACCATGATCCTGTCTAGTGTTTTTTGACTAGTGTTGTGGATCACCCTAGCTTAACTGGGGATAGTGATCCTAGCCTAGCCAAGTCCCTGGCCGTGTTCTGCTGGATCGCAAGGATGTGAATTATGATTATGTGACACTGTCGACTATATCTAGTTTAATTCGTTAAAAATATTCTTCACGATTAATCGTAGCCCGCCTTATTTTTGGATTAAGGGACTAAAAGATGCCTGTCATAGTTGTTGAGTCTCCTCAAGCTATGACATGGTCTATTTTAGAAATCGACTCCATAATACATATGATGTAGTCTAGTCTTAACCCAAACCGCCGCGTCAGGTCTCCTCGAGTGTTGGTATAAGTTAAGTTTAGACATGAAAATAAGGCTTCAACCCGACTAGTCAGTATGATTTGTTTATTCTTTTCAAGACCATAAGTGACTTGGGGCAAAAACCTATAAGGAGTCACATGTGATGAGATCAATGAAGCATCTACCAATTACAGAGCCGGTCAATTTGTTGAGTCTCCTCAAGGTTGTGAAGCTCAGGGTGATTGGATCCCTCTCCCACAAATTTTAAATATAATAACTTGTTCATTATTATGGTTTAACTATTTATTAAAAATTGGGAGAATATAGTTTAATAAAAACCTTTTAAACTATAAAAGAACATATGCTAAGTCAACTTCTATTAAAATGCAGTATTGAGTCATGACTTAAATTTATCATCGAGAAGAATGTGATGAACAGGACGAATTACAAGGACTGGTTGAGGAACATAAAGCTAGTTCTCTCGTTAGCTGGAATTAGTTATGTACTGATGGAAACTGCTCCGGAGAAACCCGACGACAAGGCCACCAATGAAGAGAAGGAGTCGTACAAGCTGTGGATAAGGGATGCAGAGAAGGCCAGGTGCCTTACTCTGGCCTCAATAAACAATGATCTGCAGAGAAAGCATGAACATATGGATGTTCAGAGTATGCTTTTGAATGCAGAAGACTTGTATAGTAAGCGTTCTAGAGATGCCAGATTCGAGGCCACCTGCAACCTTTGGAAAACAAAGATGACGATGGGCCCGGTCCAGGATCATGTGATTATGATGATCGGGTTCGTAGAGTACACAGCCCAGCTATGATTTGTCCTTGAAAATGAGATGAGCACGAACATAATCCTAAAGTCTTTGACCCATGCATTCAACCCATTCATTACAAGCTTTATAATGAACAATACTGAGGTGGAACTTCCAGGCATCCTGAACATGCTCCGGTAGTTCGAGGAGAGAATCGAAAAGAACCCACCAGTATTGGTTGTCGGCTCTTTGCTTCTTCTCACCAGCCTAAGGGCAAGGGTAAGAAGATGCAAATCCCTCATCCTACCAAAGGGAATAAGGGGAAGAATAAGAAAGGGGCGTCGTCGGAGTCTGAGTGTTTCCATTGCCACAAGCCGGGACACTGGAAGAGGAACTGCAAGGCCTACCTTATAGAGAAAAAGGCGCATGGTGATGCCTCAACCTCATTTACGAATCTTGTTAAAGAGTATATTTATTTCCATAAAGCTTAATACGTGGTATGAGCTACCAATATGATTACTAAAACATCTGTATAATGTCTACAGGTGCTTGAAGCCGAGGATGGATGAAGTTCCTGGTGCGGTCGGTAATCAGAGTAATTGTTGCTGCTGGGGACGTCTAAGGACTTCGGAGATATCAAGGATGCAGTCGTAATTTTATTTTGAATAAATGAGATGATGAAATTTTGAACAATGATTAAGTGAATTTCACTTACAATGAGAATGTTGTGAACAATTTTCCTTTCAATAAAGTCATTGTTTTTGATATCTTGATGAGTATGCTCTGGTGGCTTTCTGAGTTGTTATGTATGTTTTCTGAGTTGATGTGATCAATTGGAGCAGTTAGTATTTTAACTAATCTATAGTAACGAGTAAATTCTAGGAGCATATAAATTAGATGTGATCTTGATTATGTGCATAATAAGAAAAGTTCTTGTTTACCTGCATGTAATACTTCAAGTTAGAAGATTAATGAAGATAAAAGAAATAATAGTGTAGGTAGTTATGATTGAGTAAGTTATCATCAAGACTCCTATAGATGGATTTTGATATAACTCATTCGTCAGAACAACCTGACACAAATTCATTCCATTTTAACTCATTCAGCACAAATGGGTTGGTTCTACTTAATGATTAACATTCTAAATGAGATTTAGAAAGTCAAGTTGAAGTATTAAGACCAGACAGTTCTCAAAGTCAGTGGGAGCTAGCATATCGCTTGGTTCAGTTTTGGGCTACGTAAAGTTCCAAGTTATAAAACCATCTATATGTGACATACAATCAAAAGAGTTTTGTTTATGTCAGAGATATAGAGTATTTGATGTCATTAATGTGTTTGACATAAATGACACATGAATATTGGAATATGCTATGACATGACTGACTGACTAGTATGAAATGGTAAACCTTATATAAAGTAGTATATGCTAATCGTTAGATAAACAGAAGAAGAAAAGGAAAAATCATTGGATGAGATCCAAAGACAGTTTCGAAGGATCACCCTTGTGTGATCAATGGTGTATAAGTAATAAGACTCTGTAATACTGCATAATAGATACGTTTTAGCATATACCTTTTAGGCTTTGACATATGAACGTCTGTAGTGACTGATACGTTATAGCGGTATGAGATACCGAGATAAATAGCTTGAGTGCAAGTGGGTGATGTAGGAAGATATATGCCCTCGAGGCAATTTATCTTAGAAAACATCTTGTTCAAATATAAATGGTACTAATTATCCTAGTATGATTAAATGTTTTTAATACTTGGATAATTTCCATAGACTTAAAGTAAGGTCATACACGTATCTAGATGGAGATCTCGATTATGGTGAGTGAATGACCGATAGGAACTTGAGTCTTAAAATTTTCATGGTCATAGATGTGTCGAGAAAGGGATATCGGCCCATCGGATAGACCATTGTGTCTTTGTCTTATCCTAAAGGATAATGATGATCTTATAATCATTCGACCTGGTGAAATCGAAGACAATGTATATGTGCTCATTGGAGAATGAGCCACTGAACGACCCAATAAAGAGTTATCAAATGGTTAACCTTAACTAAACTGTCATTGATAACTCTCTAGTGATGATAGTTTGGTTGGTCCTTTAGACTTGCTGTCATTACACGAACCTGTCCGTGAACGGTGTCACTTAGATCTATGATTTAGCCTTGAGTCTTCACTCGTTGAAAGTTCTTAGGTTGGATGACACTTGAAGCATACGAGGTAAGTAGTGACTAAGATAGGATTCGTCTCTTCCGTTGAAAGGAAATTAGTGTCACATGCTCAGTACGGTTCTTTGAGCTAAACCTCGGCCGGTGTATGTTGAAGGAAGTACAACATGGTCATACCAAAGACCGAAGTATGCTGACCAGTGCTAGCTAGTAGGGTTGACGGTTTACCATACCCTAGGCTATGTAGTGACATAGTTATTACGAAGGGACTAAAACTGCGGTATTCATCACTGACACATTTAGAGTGATCCCGACGACACCATTGTCAATGGGTCAATCACGTAATTATGATGCCGAAACAGGGGCGACACCTGCTGCTCGTGGTCACTGTCGTCTAAGGATTTCGAGCCCCAACCGATAGTAGGGTCAGGCTGTGGGGTCTCACACCGAGTGTGATTTGCATCTTAGTAATAGGAAGGATTCAGGAGTGCACTCAGGTGCACGAGAATAATTGAAGTCACAAATGTTGGACGCAACGATCTAGGAACTTTAGTTTGATGATGATAAACGTGTGTGAACTATTTAACGTGTGTGCTAAGTGTGTTTCAGGAATGGCAAAGCGGTAAATTCTCAAAGTGATGACTTAGTCAACCGGTGTAGGAATTGCTATCCACACCGCTAATGGACTTGATCAAAGTGCTATACACAAAGCGATTTGACTTGGTCAATATGGAGGGAGATGGAATCTATTTGGGATTTGGTCTAATCAATTAGAGATTTATTCCAATCTCATATCCAATTTGAATTGCTATTAAATTCCAACTTGATCAAATCATATCTTCTATTTGTGGTGCAAAGTGGTAGAATCAAATCATATTGAAATTCTAAATCCCTACAATTTAGGAATTCTCTCTTACACAAAGCCCTATTGGAATCCATATATAAACCCTCCTCTATAACCCTAAAAAAAGTCCGCGCGGCAAAAAAAAAATCAGAGCCGGCCATATTGAAATTCGGCAGTCCAAGACACATCAGCCGAAATTTTTAAGAGCTGAATTCCTCTTTGTCCCTTTATTGATTGTTGTTGCATGGCACAACAAAAAAATACGGCGGCCTGTTCTCTAAGATTCGTGTGCAATGAAGTTTGAAGAGGTAAGTTCTTTACTCTATTATTAATCAAAGCGCATACATTTCTTTCTCTTTGCAGGTGAACGAAATTGAGAGGAGCACACAGGCTGGCCAATTAAAAGTCCCCTTCGAATAATTAAAGAGCATCTTTTTATTATTATTAAAGTAACTGAGGTTATTTTTTGGTTGCAGGGGCCGAAATTTGTTTCTGGTTGAAGAAGCTCCGGTAGCCGCAAGTTCAAAACAAAGGCCGGATATTAATTGAGGAACCCTGCGCACCTCCATCTTATTCTTTGTTTTGTTTCAAAACATTACTTTTGAGGTCCTTTTTGTGTGCAGGCCATCATCATGTGGGCATTGGGGGAAGGGTTGCCGAAATTGTGATAAGAAAGAGGCGCACAAATTTTTGTGTTTTCCCAAGGCAGCCGAAATATTGTGTTAGGCATTTTTAAACCCCCAGCCGCATCTTTTGTGTCACATTTCTTTGACAGCCGAATCTTAAGAGCCAAGGACTTTTTGACCCAATAAAAAGAGCCGTGACTTTTCTCTTTGGGAGGGCCCCTCATAAACAATGATATAAATATACAGATTAAGAGAGAGGGCCGAATTAATTTATTCACTTGCAAACACATTGTTTCTTCCCTGTTTTTTTTCAGAGAGCCGCATGTTTTGATTGACATCATCCGCAAGTTCCAAGGGGCCGAATCTATCAAGGAGCGAGGGAAGTACCAATATTGAGGGGAGTACCAGAGGCCAAAATTTTTAGGGTGTTCGTTGAGGTATCATTGAGGTGCTGAGGTGACGTGACGAGACTTCTACATCTACGCCAGACGATTTCTGGCCCGTGCTGATTGACAAAGACATCGCCACTACACGAACTGAGCTTCCTAAACTCCGTTCTTTATTATTTTGTGTAGCTGCTGTGATAGATCTTCGTAGGGGAAACATTACCATTATTGGGGACTACTTTAGGACTTGTCTGGTTGGGGCTAGAAAAGTGGGACCCAGCTAGTTTGGGACTAGTTGGTAGAAAGCGTTACTAGGATTGATAGTGAGAGAAAACACAGTGAGTGGGGTACTGAGAGCCTGGCGAGTGTAGAGACGTAGAGGGTGCTCTGAGCGTGCTCTAACTTGTGGTTTTGTACCAATTGCGCTATTCAATTCTAGTATCTGCTTTGGGGATGGAGTAGGTCGTTGGGGCGACCGAACCAGGGTAAATCTGCTGTGTACTCTGTATCTGCATTTTATTTACTCTGCTGCTGCTATAACTGCGTGAGTTTGTTCGTGGGTTGCATAAATTATTTTATAAGCCTATTCACCCCCCCCCCCCCCCTCTATGCTAGGATCCAGATCCAACAAGTGGTATCAGGAGCAGGTTTTAGGATCTAGCCTAGGATTGACCATGGATCACATTGATAGTGCTTTTGCAGAGGGTCAGTCTGTTTCACGCCCCCTAGGTTTAATGGAGGTGATTATGCTTATTGGAAAAATCGAATGAAAATCTACCTTATTTCCGTTGATTATAAAGCTTGGCAAATAATTGAAAAATGATATAAACTGCCTGTCATTAAAGTAGACAGTGTTGAGATTGAAAAACCAAATGACAAATGGGTTGATAATGATTGGAAATCTTATTCTTTAAATGCTAAAGCAATGAATGCTCTCATTTGTGCACTTGATAAATCTGAATATAATAGAATCTCACATTGTTTAACTGCGCAGGAAATATGGCATACTTTGGAGGTAATGCACGAGGGAACGTCACAGGTGAAGGAGTCTAGACTTGCACTTCTGAGCACAGAGTACGAGGGATTTCGCATGCTACCATCAGAGACCATATCAGAGATGTTTGCGAGATTCATCAACATCGTCTACAAGTCTAGCTCGCTCGGTTAGCCATATTCTAGGCTTGAGCAGGTGAGAAAGATATTAAGAGCACTGCCAAGCTCTTTCAGACCAAAGGCCACCGCCATCCAGGAAGCAAAGGTATTGTCTCAATTGAAGGTGGAGGACCTTATTGGTAATTTGATGTCCCATGAGTTGGAACTGTAAAATGTTGAAGCAAGAGAGAAACCTGAGGAGAAAGCTTGTAACGGTCGCTTTCCGACCTTATGAGTTTCTTCGTGCACGTGCTTTTTCGTGCACGTGTTTTATTTGAATCTTTCTTGGTTTCGGTATATATGATGTGATATGCCGTTGTGACTGTATGAAAGTATAGAATTTTATGATAGTTTTTGGGAACGTCATCTCACGGCTCGTCTTCTCGCAAAACAGCTTTGAATGAAAGGGCGTTTTGGTCTTTTGGCACCAATACGCGGTTCCCGATTTTACGATAATTTTTGGTAAGTGTAACAAGCGATCGGACACTGTAGCCCTGTACTTCTCGTCTCCATGATCGTCCCGGTATTTTCGGATTATTTTTCCGATACCCGTAGTGGAAGATATCTCCTAATCAATTCTCAGCCGTTGATTAGCCGCTAATCTATTTGAATTTCAAAACTAATCACATCCCTAATTTTTCTCCCACGTTTCATGGCTATAACTTACAGCCACTAGGGACACCCGTCATTTCCCTTAACTCCACTCTCCCTATCTTTATCTCTCTCTCCCCCAACTAACCAAAATCCTAAGGCTATATATCAAAAACCCTTCATCTTCTTAAGGCAACCAGCCCTAGTCGCAAGAAACCTCCACGCAAACCCATCTCCTGTGTTTTTCTTCTTCTCCTCCGGCCACCCAACCTCACCCCCGACTCCCCCTGGCCGTCGGCCACCTCTCCCCTCCGGCCACCCTTCTCTCTCCTCCGTTGTCTCTCTCTAAAACTCCCCATAGCCGCAAGAACCCGGTTTTGACCCACTGGAGTTGCAACTCACGGCCAGCCTCCGTCAGCCGCCACCACCGGCCACCACCCCATCCACCACCGTCGGCCACCACCCCGGCCACTTTGTTCCCCTTTGACCCCTCTCCGGTCTGCAACTTCCCTCACGCTCATAGCCCACCTGTAGCTCCGGAATCCTCGTCGGAACACGACGTATCGTTTGTTTTTCACAGATCTGGAAGCTGAACTTCCACGCCGGATCACACCTGCCTCCGGCCACCCCCTCCGGCGATCTCCACCACCATCGAACTCTTCTTTAACCCCCCGATCATCTCCAACTCCCCTTACACTTTTTCCTCATCTCTACCTCCTCGATACATCTCCCGAACTCGACTTAACGACAGTTTTACAGATCTGCACCACCACCGAGAAAACTCGTGCCCACTGGCCATCCGGCCACCTACGACAACCACCATACTGCAGTTGGACTCCTATCGAAACCCCCTACCAACTGCAATTTCTCTCATGCTCATATCTCACCTGTAGCTCCTGAAAAATCTGTCGAAACCAAGCCCAGCTGCTGTTTTTGACAGATCTGTGCGCTGAACTTCGACGCCCGCACACGATCACCTCCGACCACCCCCAGCGACAACTCCACTGCCGTTGGCTTCTTCTTGAAGTCCTTTACCTTCTGCAACTTCCCGTTGTCGCTTATCATCGCTGGAATTCTGCTGAGACGCGTGACAACGGACGTTGTGCAAATCTGTCCTCTCCGGCTTCTCACGGCCACCCACCGCCATACGCTCACGCCGTCGGCCACCCACCGGGCCGAGTATCTTCCTCTGGTCCTAATTCATCTACCGACAGCCCCCTTGGACTCTCGGAGTTCACGTGCATTGTCGCACGCACGTACTTTTGGCCGACGTCGCCGTTATCATGAAGATCCGTTGCGCTACTCGCAACAGGAGGAGAATCGCTGTTAGCTCGCTGATTTTGCGCCACCATCCCACTGTCCAGAGGTACCTAGCTGTGCTACCCGTGATCGAGGAGTTCCAGACGACGCCGACGTTTCATCGTTCAGACCCGACTTCCGCTTGTTGGACGACATCACGAGGTTGGTTTCCCTAACGAGTAGTAAAACCCACATCGTAGCTAACCAAAACCTAAGCTAAAATTGGTCAACTTGAACTAAATTTATTTTCAGCATCTGTAAAATGTTGCCACTTTAGGAAAGATCGACGATCAGACAAATTTTCTGTGCACATAGGGTAGACGTCGATCTAGACTGAACAAATATCAAAACGTGACTTTTTGACTATTAGGATAGTCCCGCCAATTTTAGAAACAAACCCTAATAGGATTTGTTGAAAAACACGACCTGACACCGTCGCCGTGACCCTGTTTCAGACGGACTACCGCAGACGAGACGCTTGGACGGGACGCTCCGGACTGACGGGACGCTCGCCACCGCAGGCAAGTGTACTCACTTGCACTTTTGGCCGTGCCTAGGCCTTAGACTGCTAGAACTATTAAACTATGAACAAAGAGAACCGGACATGAAATGATAGCGTCTGGGACACCCCTTGACGGCTTAGACTTGACGACAAAGTCTAAGCTTAAACAACAACTTTTGACACCGTAGGGTTATCTTTTGTGCGCGTGCGTGTGGACCCTCTAGAAGAACCATCCCTGTCATGTCACGTCGTGTCTTGTTTTGCACAGCCTGCGGGTAATAGGGCACTCACCAGTGAGTGGGTGATCCCTTGTACGGATACACAGCCTGCGGGCAATAGGGCACTCTCCAAGCTAGAGAGAGTGATCCCTTGTACTGATACACAGCCTGCGGGCAATAGTGCACTCACCAAGCTAGAGTGAGTGATCCCTTGTACGGACTTGTCTTGTGCACTTGGGTTGTGGTAGGGTTGAGCGTGCCCACGGGGAGAGGGTCTGATCCCCCTCGAACCGTAAGGCGTGAACCCTTCGAGTCACACGTGTCTTTTCTTGTCTTGTCCTGTCCTGTCTTGCTTGTCTTGTCACGTCTTGTCACAACCCGTTTAGGTTAGTCCCGTAGTCGGTAGCACACGCTACGACTACTGCTTGCTACGCTTTACTTTCCTGCTGCGTTTACTTCCTTTTGATACTCTGTTATAACCCCATCATGCTAATCAACCAGTAAACTGTTGTTTAATAGTTCGGTACACTTGCAGTAGAGTCTAACCCTTTTTGTAGACTTTACCTGACGTGCAGTTCCTTTTTTGGGTGATGTACGTCAGGTGTCGAGCCAGAGTTCGTGGACGAGGCAGACTTACCGGAGTACGTGGAGCCCGAGGATGTCGACCCAGAGTACGTGCCTGACGAGGACCAGACGTTGAGGACTTTTCAGTCGCCGCCTTTAAGAGGTTACTACTTTTAGTTTGCTCTTTCGATAGGTTGTTGCCATGCTTAGGCATATCTTTTTAGACTTTGTACTCACTGGATATTATCTCTCTATATTAATGAATGCCACTTTCTTTCTGTACTTTCTATTGTTCCGAATCTTATTAATGCAAGAACCTGAAATTTTAAGATTGTACCCCTACAGACGCTTATTGGGTCCGAGCTTCACAGCTCTGGCCCAAGCGGGCCTTAGTCACGCTTCGCCTCCGTAGTTTTGGGAAGCGGGGTGTGACAGGTTTTAGTGGTGGCCCATGCAGGTCATGCAAAAGTTCGAAACAATAAGAGTACCGCATTCATTTAATATCCATGTACAAGTCTAAATTAGGGTTTTCCAGTCTTAGATGGTAGGAAGACTTAAATAGACATCCAGGTTTGATAGTCTGACACCTTGGTTAAGATTTAGTCATCCTCGTCCTAGGATACCTTAGTAGCCCACACTTGACTCTGACCGTATTAGATTTCTAGAGCCCTTCTTTTAGTCGTTCGCTCGGGTCCATCGACTTCGGGCCCAGCAGAACATAACCTTGATTCTCTTAGGAACTTCCCCTTAGATCCTGATTACAATCTAGCTCATTAGGAAGTCTTAGTGCCGAGTTCTCCTGATCTTTAGACGGCCCGATAATTAGAATCCCTGACTTCTAGCATCTTTCTGATCATTACCCTTCTGTGCCATTGACCGTAGGATTCCACCGTGGCTTTTCATGGTTCAGCTCCTAGTCATATTTACGTTTGGATCATTCGATTCTTTTCCTTGCCCTTGAATCACGTGATCCGTTCGTCGTCAGTCGCCAATCGTTGAATCTTTTCCATTCAGCCTCTCGATCCTTCTAAAGAATTTTCAATATTATATTTTTCGAATTCCTCCCCCATTTTCAATTCTTTGGGGAAAAAAAGCACGACCTTAGATTTCCTACCTTTCGGTTAACTTGAATGCATTCTTTGAATTTCGAAATTTCTCATCAAAAATCTTTAATTACCATCTTATAATGTTTCTAACCTATATCTTTCGAATTTCAGTTTATATATATATACATACATACATACATACACACACACACACACATATATATATATGGTAAAATGCGCCTGAGCTCGTGCTCAGATGGGATTCCTGCGCTCGACCCCTCCTGACCGTCCGATCCGATCAGCGATCATGGTAATATCTGACCTTTTTGTGCAATTACCAAAACGCCCTTTAAGCTCTTTTTAACGCGCCTCTGTACTAAATTACCTTTAACCCCTTTTGTACTAAAATACAATCGCCACCAATTCTTTTGCTCACTCCCGCGCAAAACGCAAAAGCTGGAGCAATCGCCACCAATTCTTTTGCTCATTCCCGCGCAAAACGCAGAAGCTGGAGCAATCGCCACCAATTCTTTTGCTCACTCCCGCGCAAAACGCAGAAGCTGGAGTAGATCCCCAGTTTTGCACAAGGTCTTCGATTTCAACAGCCCATGCCTAAGATCGCCCCCAAATCCAGGCCATCACACTCTCGTTGATTCCCCTGTTACTCTCCTCCATCGAGGTAAGGATCGTCATCCCTAATTTGTTGGACATCTCATATTGCTCAACGCAAACAACGGGATAAATTTTTGAAGGGTTTTGCACGGGGAGTAATTTCCAACCGTTGGACGATTAGCCTGGAAATTCATCTCCGCGCACAACGGGCTAAATTTTTGTCCCGTTTTGCGCGGTGAGTAATTTCCAAACTAGTGAAGTGTTGCGATGGAAATTACTCTCCGCGCACAACCCTTCAACCATCGCACCCGTTGTGCGCGTTGAGCAATATGAGATGTCCATCAAAACTTCCCGAAGCAGCTCATATAGCACAACAACATGGAGCGAATGGCGTACATAATATTGCCCACCGCGCAAAACGGTTGATATGTTTGATTTTTTGATGGATTTGATCCGGTCATCAAATATGATGGTAACAATTAGATCAGATTGAAAAAGAATAGATATAATACGCAAGGTTTTAACATGATTAGTAATAGTAGTGTGGTTTCAACTAACATGCTGATGATGATCGACTGATACTTGGATAGACATGTATAGCAGTCATGCTGCGGCAATATTACTGATATTTTTACTTGTTTCTAATGTAGAAAATGAAAATCGAAGAGAGTGAACCCTATGTGCATGATCAGGAGATGCCAAATGAGATTGAAGCTGAAAATGACAGTGCAAACAGCGTATATCAAGAGGATAGGCATAGTGATAGTGAAAAAGGCAGCCCACATGTTGGAATGACATTTCAAACAGAAGAAGATGCGTATCAATTTTATAATACATATGCAGCAATGAAAGGTTTTGCAACCCGAAAGGGATCTACGGGAAAGGGAAAAGATGGAAATACCACGAGGAGGAAGTATACGTGCAACAAAGAAGGGTATAAAAGCTTAAAAGATAAGAGGGAGATAGGGAGGGACGTTAATCGAAGGAAAAACGAGAGAGAAGGCTGTATGGCTCGAATGACAGTTCATAAAATCACCGGAGGAGTATGGCGGATAAACTCCTTTAATGATGATCATAATCATGAGTTGATAAAAAGCCCAGCGAAGATCCAGATGCTACGGTCACATAAAAGATCGCAGATGGATGGAACATGTAGGAATTTAGTTGATCAGATGCGTGGCTGTGGAGTAGGACCTGCAAAGATTGCAAGGATTCTAAATGCCACGAGTAGTAGTAATGTCAATATTACTACGCAACAATGCATTGATCATGGGAGAGTAGAAAGAAAGAACAACATTGGGAAGGAATGCATTAGAGTAATAGAACAATTTATTAAAAGGCAAGCTACAGACTCTCAGTTCTATTATGCTATTGAGCATGATGAAGAGAATGTATGCAGGAGTATATTTTGGGCTGATGGAAGGGCGAGGACATCATACAGCCAGTTTGGAGATGTTGTTGTATTTGATGTCACTTATAAGACAAATAGATTCATGTTGCCTTTTGCACCTTTTACAGGTGTCAATCATCATAAACAGTCTATTTTATTTGGATGTGCTCTTCTTGCTGATGAGAAGGAAGAAACCTTTGTTTGGTTATTCGGACAGTGGTTAACATGTATGTGGGATAAAGCACCAGGAGCTATCATCACCGATCAAGACCCGGTAATATACAATGCAATCAAAAGAGTTTTTCCAAATACAAAACACAGGTATTGCATATGGCATATCAGTGTGCACGAAGATGAGCATCTACGTTCATTGCGGTCTTCTTATAACCCTGAATTTGAAGAAGACTATGCAAACTGGTGTAAGAACAGTCAAAATGTTGAAGAAGCTGAGAATTGTTGGTGCATCTTAATGGAGAAGTACCAAACGGAATTTCAGGAGCCATTGACAGAAAAACAAAAAAATGAAATGAAAGCCTGGAAGTGGTTGCATACGATGCATGAGAAAGCACAGCATTGGATTAAGGCGTACCTACTGGATACTTTCTTTGCGGGTATGAATGTTAATACGATAGAGATTGGTGTAAAAATATATGATCAAAATAAACTCAGCACATGGTATTCATTTATTGTTTTGTGTGTAGGCATGGCGTCCAGCCAAAGGAGTGAAAGCATGAACGCGTATTTTGATGGATACGTAAACTGTATGACTCCATTATACGAGTTCATTGATCAATATGATAAAGCCGTAAAATTTCAGCGAGACAAAGAGGAGAGAGAAGATACTTTTTGTATGCGGAACAAACCAGAATTTAGCGGCATGCATGAGTTAGAGGTTCATGCCGCAAAGGTATATACTAGAAACATATTTTCCATTTTTCAAAATCGTTTCAAAAATACTTTATACTGTCGGCACGAAAGGGTGAGCACGGAAGGGGACACGAGCACGTATAGAGTAACTATGCGGATTGATGGAAAGAGCTACGTGCATAATGTTCAATGCAATATATCTAAGGGAATGTTCAGGTGTACGTGTGCAAGGGCGGTGACTGAAGGTTTGCTATGCACGCAAATTTTATATATGATGAAGCAAAAGTATGATATGCAAGCCATCCCTGAGAGATATATTTTACCCAGGTGGACTCTAAATGCAAGACATAGCATCATGAGTCTTGGGGCCTCGTCGACTAGCACAGTACACGGAGTGCGTCTAACTCAAATTACTCCACTTCAAGCCTGGAGACTTCGTTCATCATTCGATAAAGTCGTGGAGGCGGTAACAAGAGATCCCCTTCTGTTTGATGTCGTCTTTGGGTGGGCAAACAGTTTTTTGGACTAGCATAATATGACTAATAAAGCGCAAACTGCTTCTGGAGAGCCAAGATCACAGGTGGGGTCCAGTGCACCTATCAAACAAGAAGTGGGAGTAAATGATGTCATTATGCATGATCCTGCAAAAGCTAGAACTAAAGGCCGACCACGAGTGGCGTCAAGAATTCCGTCTGGAATACAAGTCTCCCAAGAACAAAGTCAAACAAGAACAAGGACATGCAGTGTTTGTGCAGAAAAGGGTCATGACATGAGAACTTGTCGTATGAGCACAGCTGGTAGAAATAAGGTATATATGAGCACAGCTGGTTACTATTTTATATACTAGTATAAATTATTGTAACATCATTGCTCCATAATCTCTGTAGGAAAAATCTTCGCCCGATGACTTAACAAGGCTGTGATATGAAGGATGACATTTTTATATCCTAAAGGTAACAATTTTGTATCAGCTTGGAAGAAATATACTACATGCATCTGTCACGGACATATCAGTGTAAATGGGTTGTAAGTAAACTGGTTCTCTTTAAAAATGGTCATCTGAAAACGGCAGCCTCCTATATTTTTAGTCCAAAATGCAGCCATCGTGGAGTTGAATTAAGAGGGCTGGGGGTCCAAATTGAACATTAAAACAGTAAGTCTTGGTTATAAGCCTATGAGGATGATGCCTATCATTCGAGACCTATATCCGATGCTGCGGATCTCATATCTTATAATTTCTCTGTTGCTGCAGAACCTGACAAATGTCAAGAAAATTAATGGGATTAAGGAGTAAGAAGCAGAAGCAGTAGAGCTGAAGAGAATGAAGATTCAAGAGAATGAGGCATGTAGCTGTCCGCGATGAGTAATGGTGGGTAATTGTATACAGTTTAGCTCCGCACGCACAACGTTTACAACTTTTACCAGTTGTGCGCGCTGAGCAAAACTTGGTAATTTTACAGGCTTCCTAATAAGCGCACACAACGTTCAATAATGTTACGGATGTGCGCGCCGAGTAATATGGGTAATTGTAAGCAGTTAAGCCCCACGCGCACAACGGTTCATAACTTTGACGGTTATGATCGATGAGTAAATGTTGGTAATCGTAGACAGTTGTGCTCAGCTCGCACAACGTTCAATGCTGTTGCCGTTGGTGCGAGCTGAGTAATTGTGGGTACTTCAAGTTAGCATCACGCAATTTTGTAATGTGATGCAATTGTACCAAATTTAATGACATTGTATTAAGATCTGTATTCCAACATGCTACAACATTTATGCATTCAAATGTACATAACACAACAAAGTAGAAACTACATCTAAACATTTTGCAACATCACAGTTTTTGCCCGACTAAGCAATTAAAGCACTAGACTATACTAGGGATACAGGGATTCCCACCATGAAAAAAATTTAAAGTTTGTTGCCATTTATGAGCTGCTCCAGCAGCTGCATCAGCGTCACTTGCTTCTTTGTATCTTGGCCATCCGTCCCCCTGTCTGCGTTGAAGAAGAATCAGTGATGAACACATAACAAAGCATAATTAAGTAAAAATATTGTACGAGTAGACTTAGAATAAGATAGAACATTTATTATCATCGAGCAGTGATGTCTGCAACGAAGTATCAAAGAGCATATACAAGCAGTGAAGAAACGGGTGTGCATGGAAGGTGATAGCTTCAATGACGACAAACAGAACATATGAAGGAGCAAAGAACATCTTCGAATCAATATATATGTGATGTATTCAATTTCTGCATCACGTCACTAGCCGCTAGTATATTGTCCATCTTTGAGTGTTGAGGACGCAGCAGTGATGAAGGAAAAAATAGAATGTCGTAGAGAAAATATCATATAACTAGAATAAGATACAATAAGATAGAATAATATCATCAAGAAGTGTAGTGGTTGACGAGGGCTTGTGGGAAGGGAAGCCATTTATAGACGACTTTGGATGCCATTGGATGAGGATGAGACTACAGTAGAGTTACTGGGAGGCAACACAAGAGACCACGTGAGTCTACAGCAAATTGCTTGTGATTATACAGAAGAATGCCCGTGAATCTACAGCAGATTGAGTTCCCAATAATGTATGACCGTGGTGGTGCGCGTTGAGCAAACAAAATAGCTCAACGCGCACAACCGGCAAGAATAATGCCGTTTTGCGCGGAGAGCAAATAATTTTGGAAGATGTGCGCGATGAATAAAATCTTATGTACATTCACGATCACTGCTTTGTAGACTCACGGGGTCTCTTCTGTAGACTCATCCTCATCCAAGGGCAGTCTAATTCGTCTATAAAATGGCTTTCCTACGCACAAGCCCTCTTCAACCTCTACACTTCGAGTGATGGTTATCAGTCATGAGGAAGGAGTAATGCTACACTCGACTGTAGGCTCATCCTCATCCAAGGGCAGTCCAATTCGTCTATAAATGGCTTCCATACCCACAAAATGTATTCAACCACAACACTTCGAGTGCTGTGAAAGGCATGAGAAAGAAGTAACCTTGCTCAAATATTACTCTGACCATATCAAGCTAACCCTTCCCAAACAACCAGAGACCATAGCTTAAACAAACCATCACCGGTTTGATGCAGCAGTGAAGATGGCCACCCAAACGAGGTTGAAGCTTTTCATAGACAAGGGGATGAAGAGAGTGTTGTTCGCGGAAGCGGGCAAAGAGTTTGTCAATTTCCTCTTCAGCCTTTTGGCCATGCGTGTGGGCTTAGTCATCAAGCTCATCACCAAAGAAAAAGTGGCAGTGGTATTAAAAGCATTTATGTAATGAAGCCCATCATTAAATGTGCTGAAAACTGAATCTCTGGAAAGCTGTATCTATGAAAAATGATTTATCTGGTATTTTAGTTCAAAATGCAGCTAGTGTGGCTTTGAATTCCTAGGTCTGCGGGTACAAACTAAAACTTAATACCCAAAGTTTTAATTATGAGAGTATGAGGATGATGCCTATCATTCGAGAAATCTATATGCTGCTGTCGATCTCATATCTTATAATTTATCTGTTACAGCAGGTCACGACAATTGTCAAGAAATCATTCTAGAAATTGTTTCCATTGATCAAAAATATCTCCAAGTACAACGAACAAAAAGGAGAAACAAAAAAGGGTTCGATCCACCTATGATGCAGGAGCTCGAGAAGAGGCGTCCCCAGGCGATTCGTCTTCTCCCGAACCAGTAGGGTGACCAGGGACAACCGGAGGTCGGGGAAGCATTCTTCGGCCCCGCGCCTCGAACGCTGCCAAACCATCCCGGAAGGACCTCTCGATATGAGCAGCAAAAATGACCGAGAACTCCCGGAATCCCTCACGGATAGACTCCACGATCTTTGGAGCCAGGACATCCCCATAGTCCCTCTGGACCTCAGCTACGATCCGACCATGGGCCACTTCCCGCAGGTCGCCTATATCGGCCCAAAGAGCGCCTTTCGCCTTTCTATGCTCCTCCCGGGCGAGGGACAGTGCATCCTCAGCATACTTGGCCGAACTCATGGCGACAGCCAGAGCCTCCGTCAAACATCCCACCTCCGAGGTGAGCTCTGCAACTCTCAGTTTGAACTGGTGGGCCTCCTTGGCTGATTTCTCAGCCGCCTTAGCCCTCAGGCGCTCCTGCGCCAAGGCCGCCTCAAGACCATCTACAGCAACCGGGTAAACCTGCAAGACCGCAGGGATGAATGTCGCCATCAACAAAACAGGCGTTGAAGAAAAAAGGGTCCGACATGCTGGATATGCCATACCAGAGAGTCTGCCAGTTTCTCCCTGAAGGAGCGGTCACTCGGAAGGACAGCTGGACTACTCTCACTCCTCTTCTTCTTCCTCTCGGGACCTTCAGACCAGGAGTGAGAGCGTCTCTTCTTCTCCTCATTCCCGGTTAACACACGGGAACCCTGCTCGACGGCCGCCACGTCCCCCTCTCCGAGGTCGAGACCGGAGGGCGAATCAATCTGATTCGCCACGAAGGGCGAAGGTTCGGCCGTGCCCAAGGGCGGATGGTGAGGAACGTCAGGAACGTCTTCACTGAAATCCCGACCCACCATCTGAGCAAAAAAGATGAAAATCAGGGTAACGAGCAACGGGTAAAGCAGAATTTAAAAGGAGAAAGGCTTTATACTGACGGTCCCTTGGAATCCAAGCCGTCAGCAAGGAACACGTGTCAAAGTCTCACAGAGGCGGCACTTCGAATACCACTCCCCATGGGCGGGAGAATTCGTTCGACTGGCCTTCATTCAATGCGACCCGGTCCCCAGGATATCCGATAAGTACGAACCCTTATCATGTATACCCGAAAAGACGAGTGTTTTTACGTAGAAAGAAATAAAAGAAGAGAGCAGAAAGAACACTGCAGGTAGTTCGCACTTGCAGGGAAGTACAAGTAAAACTCCATCACAGATAAAAAGACTGAGAAAATAACACAATATTCCATTTTAATGATACATTGATACATCTTATACATACACCAACATCTTCATATTCACAACTCACTCGAAAAAAGAAGGGCAAAAGTACAAGACTCTCATCATACATCAAATCGTAACACTAACACCCTTTGATGAGGACTACATGCATAAGATGTATTATTTGACACTTTGAATTGATTGTTTTTGTATCTCAATGATTGAATGCACGTCAGTCTTGCATTACACTCTGCCTGTTGCATGTGTCGATCCATTGTTGTACACCTTGCCTGTTGCACGTGCACGCTTTCACATGTTCATAAGTATAGTTGTTACTGCCTTTACTACAGTAGATGTATATGTCATGACATACACTCTGCCTGCTGACATGCACCATTTCCAAACTTTGTGTAAGGACTAGTTGTGACATGGAATTTCTTAACAATTATGCAACGGTGATACGAATAATAAATTTACCCTTTCACATGTAAACGTGGATGGGAAAAAAAATGGTTGTGTGCTGTGTGCAATTGTGAGTTTTGAGTGGGTGTGTGCGGAGAGCAATTATAGGTTTTGAGTCGTTTTGTGCGATGAGCAATAACCCCATGCCTTTTCGGCGCCGTACACGGGTTCAACATTGGCCCCCGTGATTCGTTCTCGATTATAAACGCGGATCGAGGCCGCCTGATAGGTAATTTCCTTTAATAGGGCACGACATTCGAAGCATCGAATTTGGATTAAGGCCGCCAAAACCTTTCGCCTATCTCAACCGTTGTTTTTGCCAAAATTCCGACACGTGTCGATCATCTTGTCCATTCGTTCGCGTAATAAAAGAAATTGGAGGTGAGGCCAATGGCTTTTGCGCTCCGAGGAAATCTCATCATCTTATTATTTCTTCCAGAAACAAAAATGGCGGGAGGAGCATACATAGAGGTTACTTCAGCGATGGAGCGGGCCAATGAAGAAGGCCGTAAGAGGAAGAGGGCAGAGGAGGAAGAGGAGGAATGGGAGGAATGGGAGGAATCGGAGGAATCGGGGAACCTCATGCTGGAGTTGTGGGAGGCTGGATGCTCCTCAAGTCAAGCTGCGCGGTCTTTGAAGGCGGCTCCTTCTGATCCTCGAGTTGGGGGTGCATCGTCCTCCAGCATGCCACACGACGGGTGGC
This sequence comes from Scilla litardierei, assembly GCA_030789695.1. NCBI lineage: Eukaryota > Viridiplantae > Streptophyta > Magnoliopsida > Asparagales > Asparagaceae > Scilla > Scilla litardierei. The sequence goes on from CM061142.1 coordinate 482,928,194, forward strand.
CATACGAGGACATTGATCCTTCGGTCCCTTCCATCGGCCCCATACCTCCAGAGTTCGGCCACCTTCTGCAGTTGAACCGCATTGGGTCTGGCCATCATGCTGAGATTCACGGGGAGACCTATCGGCCACCGTACATCGTGTGGACGGCCGAGTCGGCCCTCCTGGACTTTGGGACGGGGGCTCGTCTGGCGGAGAATATCACTCTGCCAAGGGATGTCGATTTCCTGAATGGGGTCGACCTTGAGACGATGGCCAACTGCTTCGTTCGCAGTGGCCTTCAGGTTTGTTGCCAATGTGAATTACGAATTTTGATTCCCCTTCTGGTTTTGCTGATTGTCGCCATTTGCAGGTGACCATTTTCGGGGCAGGTCTGCGACGCAGGGCCCGCGAACTGATCGAGGGGCAGCGCCGGGTGGCGGATGCCGAGAACGAGGCTTCTGAGCTCAGAGCTCAGGTGAAGAAGCTGGAGGAAGATTTAGGGAAGATAATGGCCGCCAAGGGCAAGTCGGATTGGGCGGCCTCGGACGCGAAATCCAGCCTCGCCGCCTTGTCAAGCGCCAAGAAGCAGTTGGAAGATCAGTGGGGTAGAGAGCGTTCTCAACTCCGAGCTGATCTTGAGGCATCGAGGAAGGAGGTTGCTGACCTTCAGGCCAAGCTTCTCGAGAAGGAGCAAGAGGTCGACGCTTTCAAATCTCGGGCCACCGCCAAGATGGAAAGGGTGGCGAGAGTGATAAAGGACCTCTTTACAGCCGACGGTGCGTCGTCTTCCTAAATTTTGGGAATCGTTACTTTTGTAAGACTGCTGCTCGCGAGAGAGTCATATGTAATTTTTTCAGAATTTAATGAAGGGAATTTTTGCAACAGACGCCGAGTGAGAGCGTTTACTACCTCTCCCTGATTCCAGGTCGATACCCGGGAACCCTGTTGGACGGCCGACACGGCCCCGTCACCGAGGACGAGACTGTCGGGAGAATGACCTTCCGTATATGATCGCGATGAGTAATTGTGTGTAATGTGTAATTGTATACAGTTTAGCTCCGAGCGCACAACGGATTGTTAAATAACACCGTGGTGCGCGACGAGCAAAACTCGGTAATTGTAGAAAGCGTTGCTTAGCGCGAACAACTTTCATTTCTGTTGCAAGTTGTGCATGCTGAGCAATTATGTGGGATGATTAATTATTGTCCAGGGGTAAATGGAAGCTGGTATAAACAAAAGTAGCACTTCTACTAAATAAAGGTCAACAGACGATTTCTCGTGAATATACAGAATAATCTTGTATGTATTACACAGATGCTGTTCCCAGATAAAGATCCACTGACGTGCTGAGCGATGTGAGCATAATCGTTGGCCTCGATCAAAATTTCTACACGCGCACAACGTTCACGCCATTTGCCAGTTGTGCGTGCTGTGTAAATCTTAGTATATTACTTTTCACTAATTTTTCCCATTAAATTTCATTGTTGGAATTTGATTTAAGCAAGCATCAATGTATATATCACCAATCACAAGTTTGTAATGGGCTGCAAATGTATCACATTAAATGACATTGTATTAAGGTCTGTGTAATGGGCTGCAAATGTATCACATTAAATGACATTATATTGAGGTCTGAATTCCAACATACTACAACATTTATGCATTCCAATGAACATAACACTCCATCTCCGCCGTTCTCTTGTTCGCTGCATCTTCTGCTTTATACTTCTTTGACTCAAGGAACATCCTTTCAATCTCCTCCTGGGTCTACGTGGCACTTATCATTAGTGATAGTGATCTTATTTTTCTGCACACATACTTTCCTCTGCAGAGGCATTCAAGATACCGTCGGCATCTATCTCAAGGCAAACCATGACACTTCGAACACCCGTGGTAGCAGGAAGGATACCAGCAAGTACAAACTCCCCTAGGAAAAGAGAGAATAAAAAAGTAAATATAATTAGACTTAGGTAGAACAGTTGTTATCATCAAGCAGTTATGTATGCAATGATTCTGAACGGAACTTACGAAGGGTCAAAGAATTTTTGCAAGTTGGCATGGACGAGAATGAAGCTGTAATGATTGCAAGAACATCTTTACCTTCATTTGAGGTTTGCAATGAAGAAGAAAAGATCATGCGAAGAGGAGCAAAAGAACATCTTCGCCGCCATATAAAGGTGATGAATTCAATTTCTGCATCACGGCACTTGCCGCTAGTATATTGGCCATCTTTGTGTGCTGTAGACGACGCACTCATGAACAACAACAAAATTACAAATTTGAAGAAAAAACATTGTATTAGAAGAACCAGAGAGAATCAGATAAAGGAACTATAATCACCTGGGGTAGTGGTTGATGAGGTCTGGTGGGTACGGAAACCATATACAGACGAGTTGGACTGACCAAGTACGAGGATGGAAACACCGAAGAGTAACAGTTCGTGCTCGTGAATATATGGCAGATGGATACCAGCCAGACGTTGTTCCAACTAGTATCCGAGTGCGGTGGTGCGCGAAGAGAAAAATTGCTTGAAGGTAGACCTTTTTATACTCAACGCGCACAACGGCAAAAAAACATCTGGTTTCGATTACCAAAAGAGAAAAATCTAAATACACCAATACTCTTGCGGTGCATGTCCAAGTTTTTCCAAAAAAAACATACAGCATCATATCAGAAGAAAGTAAATGTGACAAATCACAGTATAGTTAATATTTTTGCTTAATGGACACAAAGGTCACTACTTTTGGACGCAGGGCGGGCTGATTAACTTTGAGCAATGGAATACAGTTTTGCTCATACGACAAGTTCTCATGCCGTGACCGTGTCTACTGGGGATATTGCAGTTATGAGCAGCTCCAATAGAGATTCTTCACATTTTTGCACTGGTATGAAATGCAATAATGGCACTCGTAAGAAATTCTTCTGAGCATGGAAACAAATGAGGATGCACAGTTTCAGAGAAGATTGCGCAGTTTGAGAGCCGATACCTTGGTGGCACCTTCAGGCTGATGGCAATGTGAAGCATTCGAAAACATCGTGTGCTTCTTCTGAAGGAGCCAACACCATCGTTGATGATATCTGAAGTAGCAGACTCCATCTTTGATGCCCATATAAATGTGACGAATTCAATTTCAGCAACACGGCAATTGCCGCAAGTTTATTGGCTATCTTTGTGTGTCGGAGACGAAGCATTCAGTAGTAAGAACAAAAATTTAGCATGTAAAAGAAAATATAGTGTATATGTATAACCATATAGAACACTATCATCGAGAGGAGTAGTGGTTGACGATGTCTAGAGGGAAGTGAATCACTTTATATAGACGAATTGGACTGGGTATGGTCCGCATGGATGAGGCTGAGACTACAGTGGGGTTACTGTGGGCTACAGAAATTGACGCTAACAAAATTGATTGCCTCTAAGAAAATTGCTCAAAGCGCAAAACGGGTAAAAATATGGCAGTTGTGCGAGTTGAGCAAATTATTTATGTTTATACAATATTACTCATAAATACATTTATAGCGATGTGAACACCTCAAATCAAACAGCGTGACCCATGAGTATCAACACATAGGTATAAGTTGTCTTATTCTGGAAACAGTAAGATATGTGTTTCTTATCACTTAATAAATGTCTGTTCACCCATCAGTCTGAATATTATTTAATTCTCCCCCAATTTTGTGTTTTCTTTATTATTGGGATTTTTTATTGAACGTGGTGTGCGTTGCGGTAATTAATTATGGGAATTTTAGAAGAACGTTGTGCGCGCAGAGTAATTATTCGTACGACTTTTTTGCTCAAAGCGCACAGCTAGGAGTATTTTGATCCGATTTGCGCGCTGTATTATATATGCAAACTGTATACCTTTTTAAATACCCCGCACAATCCGCACTAAAACGCAAATTTAAACAAATCAAAGATATGTGAATATTTTTGCTAACTTATTCTGTAAACTGTCGGATATGTGTTGTCTTATCACGTAAATGTCTATATACCCATCAATCAACTGCTCCGCATTATATTTGCATCAATTTTGATTTTTTTATCTGCCATGTCAGTCTGAACATTAATTAATTCTCCACCCAATTATGTGTTTTCTTTATTATTGGGATTTTTTATTCAACGTTGTGCGCGCTGAAGATATTAATTATGGGAATTTAGTATTGAACGTTGTGCGCACATGGTAATTATTCGTTACTTCCGTTTTTCTCAACGCGCACAGCCGGTTGTATTTTGATCCGTTGTGCGCGTTGTATTATATGTCCAAAATGTATACAAATTAAAAACCCCGCACGGTGAGCACTAAAACTCAAATTTTAACAAATCAAAGAAATGGGAATATTTTTGCAGTCTTATTCTGTAAACTATCAGATATGTGTTGTCAAATCACTTAAATTTCCTTACACCCATCAATCAACTGCTGCCATTATATTTGCATCAATTTTGATTTTTTTTTCTTGCATGTCAGTATGAACAGTAATTAATCTACAAAGTTGTGGGCGCAGAGTAAGTATTCATTACGACCATTATGCTGAACGCGGACATCTGTGTATATTTTGTTCAGTTGTGCCCGCTGTATTATATATTCTAAATGTATACCTTTTTATATACCTCGCACTAAGGGACAAATTTAAACAAATCAAAGAAATGTATATCTTTTTGCTGTCTTATTCTGCAAACAGTCGGATATGTGTTGTCTTATCAATTAAATGTATTGAACGTGGTGCGCGCTGATGTAATAAATTATGGGAATTATGGGAATTAAATGTATTGAACGTTGTGCGCACAGAGGAATTATTCGTTACGACCGTTTTGCTCAACGCGCACAGCTGTGTGTATTTTGATCCGTTGTGCGCGCTGTATTATATTTTATAAATGTATAGATACCTTTTTATATACCCCGCACTAAGGATCAAATTTTAACAAATCAAAGAAATGTAGATATTTTTGCTGTCTTATTCTGAATACGGTCTGATATGTGTTGTCTTATCACTTAAATATCTTTACACCATGAATCAACTGTTGTGCATCACATTTGCTTCAATGGTAATTTTTTAACTGGCCTGTCAGTCTGAAGTGACTCTGAACATTAATTAATTCTCCTATAATTTTGTTTTCTTCTTTATTATTGGGATTTTATATGAACGTTGTGCGCGCTGAAGTTATTAATTATGGGGATTTTGTATTGAACGTTGTGGGCGCAGAGTAATTATTGGTAACGTCCACTTTGCTCAACGCGCACAGCGTGGTGTATTTTGAGCCGTTGTGCGCGCTGTATTATATATCCAAAATGTATTTTTTTTAAACAAATCAAAGAAATGTAGCTATTTTGTTGTCCTATTATGTAAACAGTAGAATATGTGTTGTCTTATCACTTAAATGTCTTTACACCCATCATTCAACTGCTGCGCATCGAATTGTATTAAATTTTGATTTTTTAAATAATGTCAGACTGAACATTATTTAATTCTCGCCCGATTTTGTGTTTCTTTTATATTTTGGGATTTTTTATTTAACGTTTTGCGCGCAGAGCAATTATTCGTTACGAACGTTTGGCGTGTAATTTGAACAGTGCTCGCAACCTTACCTTATGTTGCCCATATGACGGGATGATTAACTGTGGGTAATGGAGCATGTAATACAGTTTTGCTCAGCACGCACAAAGGTCATGGCATCTGACTGTTGTGTGCGATGGTCTATTGTGTTTAATTGCATACGGTTTGGCTCTGCGAGCAAAAGGGTCACATCTACGTCCAGTTGTGTGATTTGAGTAATGGTTGATAACAAGATACTGTTTTGCTCAGCGCGCACAGCGGTCGAACATATCGATACGAACGTTGTGCATGCTAGTAACTGTGTGCACACGTAAATAGTTTATCACAACATATAGCATGAGCCTGTTGAGCGCCCTGGGGAATTTATAGTTCGGTGAACAGTGTTTGATCAGAATATCTATGTCGGACATTGATTCAAGTAAGCATCAATGTATATATCAACTTATATCAATTTTGTATTGTCCTGTAATTGTATCAAATTAAATGACATAGTATTAAGGTCTGAATTCTAACAAACTACAGCATTATGCATTATAATGTACATAATGCATAAATGTTATTTATAGTTCGGTAAACAATTTTGCTCAGTAATATCAACGTCGGACATATATATCACCTATATCATTTTTGTATTAGGGTCTGAATTCCAAAATACTACAACATTTATGCATTATTCTGTACATTACACAACAAAGTTGAAACTACAGCTAAACATTTTGCAACTTCACAGTTTGGAACTGGTATGAAATTCAATCACGGGAATATCCTAATGGTACATTGAATCCCACTACGCAAAACTGTTCACAGTGACAGAGTTATGCTGAACAGCTCAAGCAAGATGGCATTTATGATCAGCTCCAATAGCACGCACCATATCACTAGCATCCAGATCGTCCATAACGGTATAAGTAGCCACTCCTTTAACGAAGTTGGCTGATCTGGATTCTTGAGCGCATGCCACTGTATGCGTTGAAGAAGCATCAATTATGAACGATAAAAAGCATATTTAAGTAAAAAATAGGGTATAAAGACATGCAACTTTACGTTTAGGCACTGATATAAAAATATATCACGGTTGCTTCTTCTCGGAAGAATCCTCTGCTGTAGTAGAACATATGAAGGAGCAAATAACATCTTCCAGACTCCAGTACACGTCAATTGCCGGTAGTATATTGTTCATCTTTGTGTGTTGAAGACGAAGCAGTGATGAACAACGGGAAATATTTAGCATTGTGAAGAAAAAATAGTGTATGAAGTAGAAACAGATAGAATCAGTTAGAATACTATCATTAAGAAGTGGAGTGGTTCAACCAGGTCTAGTGGGAAGAGAGGCTATTTATAGACGAATTGGACTGGCCCATTGATGAGGACGATAGACTAAGGTAGAGTCACTGTGCGTGATATTGTATTGGACATAAAGACGAGTGAATCTACAACATACTGTTTCAGCCAGATGATGTTCCCAAGAAGGTTTGGACTTTACGGTGCGCGTTGAGCAAACTTGAAGGCCAATAACAAAATTGCTCAACGCGCACAACGGGGAAAATAATGGCTGTTGTGCAAGATGAGCAAATTATTTATGTTTGTACAATATTACTCAAGGCACTTTTAATTATTTAAATTGTTGTTCCGCTAAATTGTTTTACACTAAATTTTTTATTTTGTTTAATTTAATGGATCATGCTTCTACATAATCTTTCCCAAAGCACTTTTTATTTCAAAGTTTAGGTTTCCAAGGCATTTCCCCCCTAAATTTAATCTTCACAATCTTTCCCAAGGCACTTCTAATTTCAAAGTTTAGGTTCCCAAGGCACGTCCCCCCCAAATTTAATCTCCACAATCTTTCCAAAGACACTTCTAATTTCAAAGTTTTGGTTTCCAAGACACTTTTCCCACTAAAATTTAAGTTTTACAACATAAAATTTCCATAAAATCCAATCTCAGCCATTGATTTCCCAGGATCAAATCCTAGCCACTCTTTATCTTGTCCTAGTCAGCCCTAGAATTCAAAAAACGAGTTTGGCTCCGCGCGCAAAACGGTCACAAATACGTGCAGTTGTGTGAACTGAGTAATTGTGGATAATCAGATACGGGTATGCTCACAGCCCGCACATCGGTCAAACACAATATGTGACAGTTGTGCGCGCTGAGTAATTGTGTGCAAATGTAAATGTTTTATCACAACATATATAAGGACGGTCACAATTTATGCCCGTTGTGCTCGCTGGGTAAATCATATAACGGTAAAAAGTTTTTACATAGGTAATTTCAATTTCGGACATTGATTCAAGTAAGCATCGTTGTATATATCACATATATCAATTTCGTAATGTCATGCAATTGTATCAAATTAAATGACAGTGTATTAAGGTCTGAATTCTATCATACTACAACATTTATAAGTTACAATGTACATACCACAACAAATTTGAAACCACATTTCGTACATAATGACATAAAACACCAAAGAATATCTACCCACAAACACTCTTCTCCGTCGATGATCAAAAATACAATATAAGACAAGAGAAAGGCTTGTGCGCCAAAGGCCCGGCCAACTCAAAAACCTGGAGGCGGAGGCGGAGGCGGTGGTGGTGATGGTGGGGCAACAGTACGGATGTCTCTAGGAGAGGGCACCAGAGTCTCCATCTTCTCTTGTATGTTCGACATTATGAGCATCATAGTGTCGAAGTCGCTACGCAGAAGTGAGATCGCCAGATTGGTGTTGGAGAGATGGGTTTCAATTTCTCCTAATCTACGAGTAAAGTTCATCGGCTGATGGGAGGATGATGAAGCAGCAGATGCTGGGCTTACATTGCCTATGAGAATATCCTTAAGCTGACGTTGTTCATCTATAAGTACAGAGACAGACGTAGTAAGCTCCTCGAGTTTGCTACGGAGGTTATGCATAACAGAGTCCTGACGGCGAGACATCCCATCCATAGAGAGGAGGCCGTTACTGTTGTCCTCGAGTGGGGCTTTTTCAGCCGGAGATGGAACTGATGAACCTGCATGTAAAGGAGGAAACCCAGTAGGAGGCAACAGCACATTGTGTTCACCTTGAGTTGGACCAAGCGAAAGCGAATCACGCAGAATGGGTCTATAGGCCGGGAACGATGAGGGAAGGGGATCATCGTGTTCAGGTGACTGTGAATCATCATCACTAACTGCCCAAGGGTCAGAAAAAGTCGACTCACGAGATCGTTTTGGCGGCATGAAGAAACTAGAGTACGAAATGCGAGAGTGTTGAGATGAAGAAGAAAACGGAAGGACAGACCAAAGGAAAGAGGAATGAAATTTTCCGCGAAACCCCTCGGCTACTGACTCCACATATATATAATGATTGGTTATTTTAATCTCAGCCGCTGGATTACATATGGAAGTGGAACTGACTAAAACGATCTCATCAGACGGCTGGGGTAAAGCATCCGTTCGGATGGGCAAAAAAAATCGTACTGAAGGTGTTACACGGAAACCGAGGTTATACTTGACTCATTCTCCAGTTACCACACGTGAACATTGTTGAGAAGAAAGCAGAATCATTTACTGTCATCATTACGTACCTCCGAAATAAGATTGTACGAGATGGCGGTTGTACTTTCATCATTACGTGGCATACCGATTGCGTCTCGCAACCGATCTATAAATATCTATTGTTTAGTAGCCACTGCACGTTCAGGAGCGATGTGTATTCAAACGGAACGTGAATGCCCATGAGGTGCACGTATATCGTTCCAGCCTAGAGCCGCCGTTTGGCACCCGATCTATTACCTCAGCCTCCACCTTTACGGCAGTAGTCCTCTCTATTGACAGTGATTCATGAGTAACAGGCAGGAACTGATATAATGGAGCCGGTGCAAAGGCAGGAGCGATGTGCATTCAAACGGAACGTGAATGCCCATGAGGTGCACGTATATCGTTCCAGCCTAGAGCCGCCGTTTGGCACCGGATCTATTACCTCAGCCTCCACCTTTATGGCAGTGGTCCTCTCTATTGACAGTGATTCCTGAGTAACAGGCGGGAACTGATATAATGGAGCCGGTGCAAAGGCAGGAGCGATGTGCATTCAAACGGAACGTGAATGCCCATGAGGTGCACGTATATCGTTCCAGCCTAGAGCCGCCGTTTGGCACTCGAACTATTACCTCGGCCTCCACCTTTACGGCAGTAGTCCTCTCTATTGACAGTGATTCCTGAGTAACAGGCGGGAACTGATATAATGGAGCCGGTGCAAAGGCAGGAGCGATGTGTATTCAAACGGAACGTGAATGCCCATGAGGTGCACGTATATCGGTCGAGCCTAGAGCCGCCGTTTGGCACCCGATCTATTACCTCGGCCTCCACCTTTACGGCAGTAGTCCTCTCTATTGACAGTGATTCCTGAGTAACAGGCGGGAACTGATATAATGGAGCCGGTGCAAAGGCAGGAGCGATGTGCATTCAAACGGAACGTGAATGCCCATGAGGTGCACGTATATCGTTCCAGCCTAGAGGCGCTGTTTGGCACCCGATCTATTACCTCGGCCTCCACCTTTACGGCAGTAGTCCTCTCTATTGACAGTGATTCCTGAGTAACAGGCGGGAACTGATATAATGGAGCCGGTGCAAAGGCAGGAGCGATGTGCATTCAAACGGAACGTGAATGCCCATGAGGTGCACGTATATCGGTCGAGCCTAGAGCCGCCGTTTGGCCCCCGATCTATTACCTCGGCCTCCACCTTTACGGCAGTAGTCCTCTCTATTGACAGTGATTCCTGAGTAACAGGCGGGAACTGATATAATGGAGTCGGTGCAAAGGCAGGAGCGATGTGCATTCAAACGGAACGTTAATGCCCATGAGGTGCACGTATATCGGTCGAGCCTAGAGCCGCCGTTTGGCACCCGATCTATTACCTCGGCCTCCACCTTTACGACAGTAGTCCTCTCTATTGACAGTGATTCCTGAGTAACAGGCGGGAACTGATATAATGGAGCCGGTGCAAAGGCAGGAGCGATGTGCATTCAAACGGAACGTGAATGCCCATGAGGTGCACGTATATCGGTCGAGCCTAGAGCCGCCGTTTGGCACCCGATCTATTACCTCGGCCTCCACCTTTACGGTAGTAGTCCTCTCTATTGACAGTGATTCCTGAGTAACATGCGGGAACTGATATAATGGAGCCGGTGCAAAGGCAGGAGCGATGTGCATTCAAACGGAACGTGAATGCCCATGAGGTGCACGTATATCGGTCGAGCCTAGAGCCGCCGTTTGGCACCCGATCTATTACCTCGGCCTCCACCTTTACGGCAATAGTCCTCTCTATTGACAGTGATTCCTGAGTAACAGGCGGGAACTGATATAATGGAGCCGGTGCAAAGGCAGGAGCGATGTGCATTCAAACGGAACGTGAATGCCCATGAGGTGCACGTATATCGGTCGAGCCTAGAGCCGCCGTTTGGCCCCCGATCTATTACCTCGGCCTCCACCTTTACGGCAGTAGTCCTCTCTATTGACAGTGATTCCTGAGTAACAGGCGGGAACTGATATAATGGAGCCGGTGCAAAGGCAGGAGCGATGTGCATTCAAACGGAACGTGAATGCCCATGAGGTGCACGTATATCGGTCGAGCCTAGAGCCGCCGTTTGGCACCCGATCTATTACCTCGGCCTCCACCTTTACGGCAGTAGTCCTCTCTATTGACAGTGATTCCTGAGTAACATGCGGGAACTGATATAATGGAGCCGGTGCAAAGGCAGGAGCGATGTGCATTCAAACAGAACGTGAATGCCCATGAGGTGCACGTATATCGGTCGAGCCTAGAGCCGCCGTTTGGCACCCGATCTATTACCTCGGCCTCCACCTTTACGGCAGTAGTCCTCTCTATTGACAGTGATTCCTGAGTAACAGGCGGGAACTGATATAATGGAGCCGGTGCAAAGGCAGGAGCGATGTGCATTCAAACGGAACGTTAATGCCCATGAGGTGCACGTATATCGGTCGAGCCTAGAGCCGCCGTTTGGCACCCGATCTATTACCTCGGCCTCCACCTTTACGGCAGTAGTCCTCTCTATTGAAAGTGATTCCTGAGTAACAGGCGGGAACTGATATAATGGAGCCGGTGCAAAGGCAGGAGCGATGTGCATTCAAACGGAACGTGATCATCAAGGTAATAGGTGCAGTCAAGAGAAAGGGCTTTCTCCTCTCTTCCAAGAGAGTTTTCAACACACAACACACTTCTCCTTCAAGTTCTACTTCAAGGCATATGGGATTGTAAGTGTTGCTTTCATAATTTCATAACTTTCGTTATTTTGTTTTTGTGCTAGGTTTGTGAGAGCGGTTTGCTTACTCCCAAGTTGTAGGAGTGAAGGACATCGATTGTATTCGATTTCACTTGTTGGGTTGCTACAAGTAGGTTTAAAGGCAAGCTCAAGTTAGTGTTCTAACTTGAGTATTCGGAGGTATCCGGGTGGAAGGGACGTAGGATAACCGGGAACAAGGCGGGAAGTTACTTGGGTAATCCGAACACTTGAAACATAATTGCGTTTGCATTTGTTTATTATTTGGGTTTAATTTTAATTCTGCACTATATTTGTTGATCATATATCATATATATGTGTGAATTTTGTGATATGGTCTCCATGTATGCTATATCTATATGTGTTGTGATTTGAGACGTTAAGTTTCATTCGTGTATCTCAATGTTGATATTGGACTTTCGTTCCTCTTATCACCTAAGTTTATAATGTGGTTTTATGATTTTTTGGATTATATATATATATTTAGATTCTTATTTGGCACGATTGTTGTTATTTTACTGCCGCCTTTTGGATAATGCCATAGGGGGATCGAAATAAACAAACAGAATCGTAATGAATGTTCTAGGTATGGTCTAATAAACAGACATACAAAAACTGGATGTAGGTTGCTACACTGTTTTTTATACATCGGAAGTTGCTACATTGACTCTCCAAATTTGGATGGCCCTGTAGCAAACCGGCAAAATGATTCCAGTTTTGCAGGGCGGTTGATGGAGGGAAAACGCCATATTTGGCGTGTTGTTGCAGTGTGGTTTGGAGATGATATAACCGGCCAACTTCCGCTTAGACTTGCATGGAGTCGTCGAATATAGCTTAATTCACGTAAACTAAATATGGCAAAAAATACCTAATTAAATGTCACATCATCTACCAACTAGATTCAATGGGGTTAGATAGTGGGGTGTCGAGACTCGAGAATATATTGTCGGGCCCGCTAAACAATATGTGGACCTTCGTGTTCGAATTTGCAGTAGGTTTCGCGTCGTTCCGCTGTGCTGCGTTGAAAAATTCTATCTTTTTCCATCTGTGGGCTCCACTTTCATGTGTTACTATTAATAAGACGAAAAGCGATGGTACGTAGAGATGGAAATTACGGATGAGGTGAGAGGTTGGTGGGACCACAAACAAGAATTCGACCGGTCATCTACTCATCCAACTGCCGAATTTGCTTGTACTTTGTTTGAGAAAAGTTTTTCACGTAAGCGCCATATCAGCGAATATTTGTATCCATTCTGACAAGTAAAACATTTTAGTCGTTTAATATATCTCCTCACACAACTGTATACAGTAATGCCATATGTGCGCGATGAGGAAATTCGTATAATAAATCCAAATATTCGACCGCGCACAACTATCCCTCATTTACGCATATACTGCGCGTGACTAAATTATGTTTGCTCACCGCGCACAACGGTTCAAATCTTGCCCCTTTTTGCGCGCTCAGTAATTAATCCGCCGTTTGTTTATACTTGTAATAACAAACAGAAGAGCGAGAGAGTCAAGAAGTAAGATGGCCACCCATAATGCAGGAACCGGCAAAAAATTTGAGTTGCCACCAAACTCAGAGTATGGATGTAGCAGACCGCAAAAAAATGCCGCGAAGACCCCAGAAAACCCCGCCAGGCGGCCGGTCAAGTGGAGGATATTTATCCCGCCAAATTTGGGGATATATCACCATTCGCCATGATTTGTGCCTTCACTGCAGATATGGCTGAGAAATCGTGTCAGTGGGACGAAGAAACTTTGCAAGGCCAGTCTTCAGAGGGAAGAAGAGACGGTGACGTAGATGATAACCGTTCCCTTCATGACAGGGGGGATGTGCGGTCGCAGTTGCCTGAGACTCCCCTAAGAGATACGTGGCCATGGGGAGGTCTCGTTCCGGCAGGCTATGTCCCCCCGGTGTACGAGGGGGCATTGCTGTTGAATCCGCCCACTGACGTTCCATCGGAAGGTACTAGGGGGAACCGTCACCGACCCTTCTTCCCCGTCTGGGACAGCGAGTCTGCCTTGGTGGATAGGGGGGTGGCCAGTCGGCTGGTGGAGAACTCCATCCTTCCCATTGACCAAAGTGTCCTGGGTCAAATTGACATTGAAAGGCTCGCTAACTCAGTCGTTTATGGCAGTTACCAGGTTAAGTACTAATGTCGTCTCGTTGTGCTGTTGCCTTACTCTTACAGTCTTACTTATCCATGATTCCCTGTAGACATCATTGGTCGGGGCGGAACTGCGTCGCCGAGTGGTGCAATTGTTGATTGCCGAGCGGAAAAAGGCGGTTTCCTTCGAATCTCAACTTAAGGATTTGAAGGAGCAGCTGATGAAAGAGAGAGACCGCAGATCTCAGGCGGAGTGGGAGGTTGCGAAAGCTAAAGATCGGGCGGCCTCTATGTCAGCGGTTCGGAAGAGCTCCGAAGAGCGATGGTACGTAGAGAAGAGCAGTCTCCTGGCTCGTATAGCCGAGTTGGAGAGAAACTCGCTTCCTCCAAACTCGATTGCAGACGTGAGGAATGAGGCTGAGGCGAGGAAGCGTCAGCGATCTGGTCGGGAGTCCGGTGGAGGATCGGCCCAAACGTAGGACGGTTTGGCTACCAACGCCCCCTCCAGCGAGGCGTCTGTGTGAATCATGTCCATCTTAGTACCCCAAATGGTTTTCATATTTTGAGAGGTGAACATGTGATGGTTTACGCGTTAGTAATGAACCCCGAACATTCAATTGGCAATGAACACCGTCTGGTGCAGTCTTTTACCGCTTGTTAGTTTAAATATCTGTTTGCCAACCATTAGCGATCTTCGTACACCGATTGCTTAATTTCTTGTGGATATTAAAACTATTAGCATACATCCATCACAGAAATGGGCAAGGATGGTGTGAAATATCGAAGTTTCCCGGGAATATACTTAGTGCACGTGAACTGCGTTGGAATTGAGCTTAGCATCACAGTGAACCAGATATACAATTTTTTTCTCATTGCTCACACCGGTCCCACCTTTTACCTGATGTGTATGGATGAATCTGATTTGTCAGTGTGTTTCATTGGAGTCATTTTCTCCAGCATTCACATAGCCTCTACATGCATCGAGATTGTTACGTATAGAGTTTTCCTTTAAAACTTGGGATATTGGACTTATGCCGTAGATTCAAGTAGACCATCGTCAAGGAGAGAAAGATTCAAGAATACGCAGAGGTGGAAATCACTTCATGCAACATAAATAACACATTTACTGCAGTATACGGTCTTCAACATCAATAACATACCAAAGCAAACAATTATGAGTCCAACTCTTAGCATTCTCCTTTATGGCCGTTGTGCGCGGTGAGCAAATTTTTAATGTTGTACCATAAATTGCTCAAAGCTCACAACCGGCAAAATTATGCCAGTCGTGCGAATTTAGCCACTGTATCCCATAACATAAATGTTCAAAGCGCACAACAAGCAAAGACATGATGGCGCGTTGAGTTCCCGTTGTGCAGAAATCCCATAGATTTTGTACAAAAATCCCAAAAAATTCAGTATATTCTTTCATTATAAACTCAGTCACTACATTTGCACAAAATTATAAAGTCAATGCTCTGATGATACGGTAATTACAGTGGGAGATTTGCCTACATCTTTACAGAATAATGTCTCGAATTGTCGCATCCTCTCTTCAAGGCCTTCCTCCCATCCTTCGGCCGCAGGCAGGCGGTTAGCCTTCCATTGCCTTATTACCGGTGGGACCGGGCTTCTATCTTTAAGTTGAATATTTACAAAGTGATTATTATTTACAAAACCTATGGTGAAGGGACCACGTTTCGTACCTTGGTGTGGTCCTGATCTTAACGGAAAAAATGAAAGACATTGTTGCATTGACAGCAGATGTATTACACAGTTATAACGACTTGAGATAATATGTCCAACTTCAGGGAAGGTCATCCAATATTGCATCTGGGGGTGGTCACCCATATAGTTAATTGACACTACCTGTTCTTGTGCACTTTCCTCACCCATCACCTTTGAGTACACATCATAGTCGTCACGCAGCTCTTGAAGCAACTCTCTTCTGACCACCTTCCACTGGTCCTCTCCCATCCTTAGATGTGAAGATATAGCCCTGTAACCACAGTTCCCATCTGCCGTCACATCTGTGACGTTCGATATATATTTGGTGATTGCAGCGGGGAATTGATCAAGATAAGGTATGCCTCCTTGAACGGCTCTAGCGTCCTTTGCTTCATAATTTGCTGCTGCAAATGAAGCTGTAGCAGAAACCCCAGTCATACTGCCAGATGTCGCGGCTTTGCCAGTTGGTTTATTTCTAGCAAGTTGATGAGGAATGGGTGGGGCAGACGTATTTTTGATCCTTTGGGACCGTCTCGGCTGGACACGGCCGACGCTTTCTTGTTTCGATGAGACTTCAGGTGGAATTTGAGCAGAGCAACTAGTCGCATCGGCGAAGTCATGATCAAAATGAGCAGGATGAATGGGGGTGGCTGTATCTTCATTTGTCAAATTATTATCCCTTTTTCTTCTTCCATTGAACACGACATTAACTTGCGGCTCTGTAATCAGATTTGTCGCCGGGGTAGCTAGCTCCTTCAACTTAATTAACAACTCCTGCTTCATCGGCCCATCAAGTTGAGCATAGAGCTTGTGTATGCGCTCTAATTCAGCATGTATAAGCCCATCTTCTTCAGACATCAATTCTGGCTTAGCCTCCATGTCTAGCTGCTTCCAATGAGAATTTACGTCATCTAAGGGAATGGGGCGATTTTCCCTTGTGTATTTGCCAATCTCATTGGCACATGGTACACCATAAATCATTCTAGCTAGACAATCACCTGTGCATTGGTCCGTTCCCATAGGGTCATATTTATCAGCTTCCACAGACATTATCTTCAACGCCGCAGCGGCTGTAAATCCTATCAGCTCCTTGAACAAGAACCCATGCACATTATGTTGCAACATGATCTTAGATTTCTCGAATGATGCCTTGATCTCGATATGCTGCCCCTCTAATGATTCATGTATGGTTGGCCAAGAAGCGGATAAACTGAAGGCCGATGAACCCAATGCCCTTTTAAGCTTAGAATGTTCAGTCTGGGCTCTTTTGGTCTGCCCTCTGTTGGTACTGACATTTCCAAAGTGGAGATTGCCATCTGTCCATACAGAAATAAACTTCTCCTTGTACTTGTCCAACCAAGATGTCTTCACATAGCTCACGACCCTTGTGTAATCTTTGTACTCGGTCTCCAATGCCTTCAGTTTAGCAACATACTCCTCCTCCTTGCGTGCCCCCACCAATAAATTCCAGCTAGAGATGAAACCTAACCATTTTTCTTGATCTTCAAAAGAGGGCTGGCAATTTTTGGCAATATTTTTGGATATGTGCATTCTACATATTTGGTGCACCGCAAGGGGAAATTCATGGCCAATGGCATTCATAAGTGCTGGCTCCAGTTCTGACAAAATTACACGTGGCATCCTGTATCCCTGCAGCAAAGAGCTCAACTTCCCCAAGGCCCACAAGTAGTTCTCCTCACGTACGGCCTCCGTGTAACAAAATGCCGCTGCGAACTGAATATCTGTGGATGTCACCCCATACATCTCCATCAATGGTGGCCTATTGCGGTTGGTCTTCAACGCGCAGTCCATAACCAGAATCTCTGGAAATTTTCGTAATAACTCAACCGACTGCGGATGTGCCCAAAATATAGTCCTCACTGCAGTTGTCACTTCGTCCACTTCATGATACACAATGTAATTACGCTGTGTCAGTAGATTAAGGAATAGCTGCATTTCTGCTCTCCAGGCCATTTCCCCTGCCTTCATCCTCTGTCTGGCTTTATAAATAGTGTTGATTGTGGTAGATGTTGCATTATCCTTTTCCTTCAGGTATTTCAAGATTTCCCTTGGCCTAAGCAGTCTATGTGACAAGTCTCTCACCGTGGCCATCTCCCCACCTCCGAACCTCCTCTCATCTGGATGTCGCTCGATGTACATTGCGGGTTTATGGTTGTGATTGCCACGTACAATTGTCAAAATCCACTTATCTGTTGCCACACCATTATCCCTCAAGTAGAAGGGACATGAACACTTCTTGCTTCGAGTTGATTTTTTGGCCGATATATCCGGCCTGTGTGGCCGATATGTCCCACTTCTTTCACAACAAAAATAATAAGTTGGGACCCTATTGCCCTTTGTACTCATATTTGATGATTTTGTAACAACCAAAATCCCGGTTTTCACACCGACCCCTTTTACCCATTTACCAAGCTCTTCTATGCTGGGGAAAATTTTATTTGTTGTGAACTGATTTGTATAATCTTCATTAACCTCTGAGCCTTCAACAATACGCTGAATTAAGTACCAGATACCAATATTGTCACTAAATGTTAAGCTTTATTTTCTAGTAAATTAGTCAGTTAACAAAGCAAAATAATTTCAAACCTTTGCTTCTTTGGCCGCTTCATCCCAGATCCCCTCAATGTGTACCGAGCCCATCTCAATCTTCGTAATTGCTACGCAATCATGTTCCAAATGTACATTGCAGCAATAAATTTCTGAAATTATTAAAAAATACCAAATTAATTAGCATCAATTAATGGCTTACCAACTTTACAATGCAATGCGGCCGCAGTCGACTATTTTAGGGCACCCCAACCCAATGACACAAATCTTTTGCACTGCCTTAAGGACCTTCGTTTGATATAAGCAGGAACTCTTATAGTCTATATACCTCAGCGAATTAGAATAATTTCTGTTGATCAAACCCTATCTCGTTAGCTTTTTCCGCCTTAGGTCACAAAACTGATCGCATATGAAAGCTGTTACGATGCATTTGTATATACGGATGCGTAGAAATAGTGGTTCATAGTGTAAATTACTCATCGCGAACAGTGGGAGGGCAAAAATGTAAATTGCTCTCCTCTGTAAACCGTCTAGCAGTTTGCCCACCGCACACAACTGCGCAAAACACGGACTTGCTCAGCGCACACAACCACGCAAAACTGGGAATTGCTCACCGCTCACAGCCAATCAAAACACGGAATTGCTCAGCGCACACAACCACGCAAAACTCGGAATTGCTCAGCGCACACAACCACTCAAAACCAGTAATTGCTCACCGCCCACAACCGTTTTGGTCAAGTCCACGTGCACATGTGGACGGGTTATTTGCTAGTAATATTTCAAACTAGACTTGTTTACTCAACCAGCACAACGGGTAAATTATTGTAGACCCGATATGACCCGGTAGGACCCGAAATTGTCCCGTGATACCTTCTGCTCGCAGCGAATTGACAGACAATTACACAGATTGCTCACGGCGGAATTTCAAACGGCAAGTATTTTCAAAGATCGCTCCAGTCGCCCAGACCGAAATCCAAAAGCTTTGATTTTTATTTAATTGCTCGAAGGATACATCACTTAGTCAACTGGTGAGATCAAACAAAGAGCTGAATCAAGAGAAATCGATTTAGGGGTATTTGACCTAAATTTATCAACATCGACTCTTTGGTACGTCTATACTTTTAAGTACAGTTTATCTGCCTTTCTTATTTTGATTTTACATGCATTCATCCACGGTTGAGGTTGATGAAGTCGGTACAAAAATCCAAGGTAATATTGATTTATCTTCTCGGCAATAATGCATTAAATCTTTGAGGATCAGGTTATGAATTGTTTGATACAGGATACTATGGATTTTACAACCGACTTTACCACCAATCAACTGTTCAAGGATAGAACAGAGCTGTTTCAGTGGATACAAAACGTCGGGTTAAGTCATGTGCATGTGATTGTTACACGATCGGGGAGATTAAGTAAAACGGCCAAAGGGCATCATGCTGTGTACTTTGCGTGTGAAAGAAGCGGTGAGTATCGGGGACACCGAAAGCTAAAAAGACCAACCAGCCTGTTAAAACCAAGAAGTGTTCATGTCCTTTCTCATTGCGTGGTTATATGGTGGGCGTGGGCGTTGAGGAGTGGAAGGTAACAGTCGTTTGTGTCAGGCACAACCATGAAGCAGCTAAATATGTCGATGGCCATTCCGATGACGGGACGTTGCAGGGAATGGAGATGGAAACAGTGCGTGACCTGGCGAATAGCAAGGTTCGGCCAGCTGAAATTTTGAAAGTACTGAAGGCAAATAAAAACTTCAGTTCTACCTCAATCAAAGCAATTTATAATGCACGCACGAAACCGGTTACAACGGGGGAAGAAGGTTGGTATTGTAAAACAGTTGAAGGAGTTAGCATCAGCTGATAAAATTGTGGGTGCTGAGAATGTGAAGGCTGTGAATAATGAGGGGGAGGATCAGAAGGTGGGGGAGGCGTTTTGGGAGAATGCAGTGCCTGCTGAGTTGCAGGAGGAGGATCATACTGGGAAGATGGGTGGGGAGGATGATAAGGTGGATCGTAATGAGGCGGATCAGACTGCTGGGGAGGAGGAGGATGATGAGAATGCAGTGGCTAAGGCCTTTGAAGGAGCATGAGGTTCTACGTCTTCAAATTTCTACCCTGGTAGCGGAGATTGCTAAGCAGCATGCTGAGATAACGGATACGTCTACATTGACGTGTAAGCCGGGTAAGGGAAGAAGTAGACCGTTGTGTAAACGTACAATAAAGAAGCCGAAACAATCAATTTCACATGATGATAGTGACGAGGACTTGGCTGCCGACATAATAATACCATATTGGAACGCTTTTCCTGAGTGTCTACGACCCCTTATAGTGCATGTCGTAGATGTGAAAGCAGACAGAAACTGTGGGTATAGGGCTGTGGCAGCTCAGTTGGGACTGGGTGAGGACGAATAGAGGCAGGTGAAATATGACTTGCGAGAAGAGATGCAGAACCACGACGACTTGTACCGGCAACTTATGGGTGCCGTGGAATTTAAAAAGAATGTAGTGGCACTGGGCCATTTGTTAGACCGTCCAAAAGCTAAATGGTGGATGCAGATGCCAGAAATGGCACATGTCATTGCCTCATGCTACGAATGTGTAGTACATATTCTTGCACCTCATCAGTGTGTGACATATTTTCCTTTAAGAACTCCTCCAGTACCCCTATCATCCAGACGCCACATAACGTTGGGTCATGTGAACAATAATCACTTCGTTATTGTTAAACTTGCCCCATATGGTCCTGTCCCTCCGACTTCAAGTATGTGGCTAAGATACCGTTCCGATGTGTTAGCCGGATGGCCGGCTGCTTATGAGGATAGGATGCATCAATTCCAGTCAATAGTATTTGGGCACGATATTGCAACCGTTGACGTTATTGAAATATTGTAGGATAAAACTTTGTATCATTTTACTGTGGATTGTTTATTTCATATTGACAGATTGGTAGCATGAAATTTTATCATGTCTGTCTAAATGTGCAAATGTTATCATCTGTATGCCGTGCTTTGGTGTATGGTATCTATAAGTTATGCTCAACGATAGACCTACTAATCAAGTTTGCCTCTTACTAACTTTTTGGTGAACGGGTACAAACTGATATATACTGGATTTTAAATGCTTAATAACACACTCAATCTATCCAGATTTTCTTAAGGGTCACTACTGGAAAACTGGGCATCAGCCACGGATCATGTGCCACGGACTGAATCCGTGGCAATTGTTGAATTATTCGCCACGGATTAGCCCGTGGCTTATGATTTGTGACGGATAAGAAATATCAGACACGGACTATCAGCCACGTAATTTTTCGTGGCAGCTATGTGTCATTTGCCATGGCAAGTCCGTGACAGATGGACGGTTGCCACTGACATAGGGATGTCTATGTCAGATAAGTATCCGCCAGAGACTAGTCCCTGGCGGGTACCTCCCCACCCAAAATGAGCGGGCAATCGAAATTTTTCACCTAAAACTTTCCCCAACTTTTTTTAGCAACTGGTCTCAAAAGGAAAATCAAAGCGCGAATGGAAAGGTCGCTCTCCTCCCCCCTCTCTCAAATGACAAGGTCGCTCTCCTCCACCCTCTCTCTTCTCATTAATTAAGGTTTTTCTCCAACTTTTTTCCACAGCAGGAGACTGATCGATCGCGGCTCTCGGACTCTCAGGCGGCGGGAAAAAATCCATCACAGTTTGAAAGCTTCAAAGATGGTGATTCTACTCGTAGCTCTCCTGTTCATCGATGCGATTATAGTTCTCCTTTGTCAAATTTGACACCGCTGATGGTGAAATCTCGAATCCCTAATTTCTTCCCTTTGTTTATTGGATTCAAATTTGCCTATTTTATTATTTTTTTCGAAATTTAGGTGGCTTCGCTCTGATCTCAAAAGGCAGATATGAAAACTTCCGATTTTTTGGACACACGCACGCCTATATTAGGGCATTTGATTGCAAATGTTCTCTGTTTATGTATATTAGATGACTAATCTATGTAAGATCT
Organism: Scilla litardierei; assembly: GCA_030789695.1. Taxonomy (NCBI): domain Eukaryota; kingdom Viridiplantae; phylum Streptophyta; class Magnoliopsida; order Asparagales; family Asparagaceae; genus Scilla; species Scilla litardierei. Next base: position 482,950,398 of record CM061142.1, read on the forward strand.
TGTGTATATAGTCTAAGGAATTGTTGTAGGTTTTTGTAAAATCTAGATCTCACTTTTTATCCGAAGAACAATAATTGCACTGTTAACTTTTATTTAACTTTCAGTAATATTGTCTAGTATTTAAGCAGGTAGTTGTAAGTATACACAAATCTCAATAGAAAACCCGGCTTTTACTATAACATTATATGTAAAAATAAAACAGATGATTGTCTCACCTCCTAAAAGACATAATTACGTGGCAAGCCTAGGAAGGAATGTATTGGATTTGATGCTTGATCGATGCCTGTCCTGTTGAGAACAGTGGATGCTATAAACTTCTAGGAGTTGTTTCTTGTTAACTTATTTCTTGGTAACTTTCGTACTATTCTCCAATGAGATCTGAAGCTTTGGTTTCTGAATTGGGTTTATTGATAGTATGCATTGTAACATGTCTGCATACTACTTGGTTTGCACTATAATAAGTCTTTATACTGCAAATCCATTCAGGTATTTTGTACAGTTCATCTTCTCCATTGCAATATTATGAAGGATACGTCTTGTTCTCCAACTCCCTGTGGAATTACTTCACCTTTTTTTGGAAGAATGGATATCAACCCCTTAATTTCCTGCAAAATGCAAGAATATGTTGAGAAAGTATTAGATAATATCTGGAAATTATTGTTTGTTGTATTGATCGGGCTATTGACTTGTAGTTTGTCTGATTCATAATTTTTGAAAACAGTACAGTCAGAGCATCAAGCTTGGGTTCATGTCAGCCTTTTAATTCAGATGCTTGACTAAGTGATTCAATTGATATCCCTTTGAAGTTTCATCACAAAAGAAAAACTCACCTCTAGTTGCTTCTCCCACTGCTGTTACTGGAGTCGCTAGTGTCGTTGCTGCTCGTCATCTGCCCAAACTCCATACTCCCCCTAATTTGGTTTTGTATCAATTTGCCGCAAAAGTCCATGTAGAAACATAATGAAAATTATTGTGCTAACTACAATTGGCTATTGCAATTATCTGTGCATGTTCTAACTTCCTCTTCTTTGGTACACATTCATTTTCCTTTGGTCCTCGGGGAAAAAAATGAAGGAATAACTTTTGACTCTAAGCACAATTACCGAATCTCTTGTACAAGATTGCAAATTTCTTGTGCTTAATGTTGATTTTTTATGTGTTAGAAAATTATAATATAAATCTAATCAAGATCTGTATCACATATGCTGGAAAGATACCAGCTTAAGGACCGTCGATGTCCATAATTTTTGATAAAATGTATAAATATGGCTCACCGATATTAATGCAATTGGTGAAGATACAAATATCATGTATGACTACTTAGTAACTATGAATATTATAGAAAGTTTTTGAATGTTTTATGATGCTTCTCATGAGAAGTCAATTAAAATCATGTGTACATATGTCGTATATTTTTAAGTGAACTAATACATTATTCAAGTAAATAAAAGATAATTAATTGAAATCATGAATTAACTATCAGATATTAGGTGCCAATTCTTTCTAATGTATCAACTTCTAGAATACATGTACATTCTTTTAAGGCAATGATTTGGTCAGCTCAACTATATATATTTTACTATAAGCTAGTAAGTCTTGTGTGATAATTTATTAGTTACTTAGACATTTTAAGATGTGAAAAATATTCCAGCTCTTGATTTTCTTCATGAGTACAATATTGTTAGGAGAGACTCAGAGAGATAGAAACATAATGAAACACAAGGACTTTGAGTATAATATTGTCTAAGGTTTTTTTATTGTACCTATATGAGTACAATACATGTTCAATCAATTTCAGAACATGTAGAAACATAATGAAACACAAGGCATCTCTAGCAAGATCAGAGGATAACCGAGGCTTTGGTCGCCCGAATATGCAAGACCACCATGGGCGAAACGACTGACATTGATTCCTTGTTAGTCATGTTTTAATACATTTTTTCGTCTGGGTCCCTTATTTCCATGAGAGTTCCTTGCAGTGTTTGTATACAAGGCTTGTTTATCTCACATATATCACTGCCCTTTGTCTTTAACCCTTGTAGGAAATTAGGTGTATTGTAGTTAAATGTGTTAAGATGGAATGAATGCATAGCTTGTGTTCTGTAATGGACGAGTTACCGAGTTCAGTTGATTTAAAGTAAATTTTTGATGGTGTATATGCATGGTTGAAATCTAATACTAATTTATGTATTCATATTTATATAATGTATATACAAGGTTTCTTCTTTAGCATATTTCCATTTTTTTCTCCTCTTTAGATAGGTGCAATGTTGCTCTTGCTTTTAAGACAAAATTCACATTCATAATATCTAAAATTATATAGGCCATGCAGTTCCAGTGATGAAATAATTCTAGGATGAAATCTTTGTCATTATTACAGAGATTATAAACCCCTTACCATGTTCCTTGTTGATAAAAACAGCTTGCTATGTGGAAAAATACCATGAATCAAATTTTCTTTTGTAGCTATCACGGATGAGACATCGTTCTTATCAAGCACTAAATAAGTTGGTCTCATTTATGGAAATTGTTATTCCTTGATTCATTGTAGGGAGCAATATTTAGGAGCTAATGTTCACCAATACAAGCTCGATCATGGAAGTCGTCGAAAGATCTTTCCATTACATGATTAGGTCAAAGAGTGGAAGGGTTGCACCCAAGTGGAATTTGTATGGCCTTGGTATAATATCAAACCAGTTGACAGACAGTATGCCCAAGGATGGTCGGTCCCAATTGCTTGGATTGTAAGTCAATTAGTTGATATTGAAATATTTAATTTCATACCATGTCACTCACCTATGAACAAACTTTCCATGTTGCAACAAACATAATTGTGAAGAATGCTTATAATGTTTGGTGTCTATGGTTTGATCGGATGCTAATTATGAGATGCAAGTTGACAAAAATTCTTGTTGTAGATTAAGGCTGTTGATTGGAGAACAATGTTGTTGTTTTATTTTAAGCATCAATATTCAATGTGATTAAGATCATATCGCATTTGAGAAACATTCTCAAACCTATCAAGAGTTTCACAACTGAGGATTTCACTCGTTTCTCATTGTGAAAGGAAAGAAATGGTTGCAGGAAAAAAGGAAGGGAACAAGAGAAACTGATAAGGACCGTCGAAAAATGCCCTGAAGCTCAGTATCGTCTCCATGATGAGCATAGGCATGGGGCGCCGACATCACTGTGCACTGGAAGAGCCGAAGGAATCTAGCTGCAAGAATCATTCTGATGTAAGTTGGTATTTAGAAGTAGTTTCTATTCAACAATCTGGACTTTGTGAAAGATATGGAATTTGTGATACATGGGCTCTCTTTGAATTAGGCCAGGAACACTAGTTTCAGATATTGTCCTGTTTTGGTGGAAGACATAAACTGAAACTAAAGGTCAAAAATTGCATTTTTGTTGAGCCTCAACCCAGCTACTGTGTATAGAGAGGCGAGTTTTGGGCATGAAATGCTTGAGCGTAAAAACGTGACGCATATTTGATTTTCTTTGTTCTCATTTTTAGAGTATTCAACTAACAGTTCTCCATTTAACTTGTTATCTGAATTTTTTGCAATGATATATTGCATATATATATATGTGTAGTCCATATATACTTCTGCACTTGTCCACATTTTATTCCCCTTTTAACCAATCATATATTATTGCAAGCTTAATCGATTGAGTATCACTTAGTTGCATGATATGATATTGCATCAATTTTCTATTCTTAATAACTAGTCTAGTTGCAAAAGATTGGAGATGCAAAGTTGCAATAGGATGAGCCTAGTCGAAATGCATGTAGGATAAAGTGCATGCCATATTCATTGAAAATTTGTGTTGTTTATGTGTTCATACTAGAGTCTCTGCATTGTATTTTATCCTCCATGGGATATAAAAATTCCCATCTTCATGTGTCCAGATTTATTTTTTCACATTCCAAAGTGGTATTAGCGAAATGCTGATTACTCGCTCCATTCAGTTTCTTATTTATTTTATACTTATAGACAAACTGAGAACATTTCTGTCATACCTGTTTGTCTTTGCAGGTCACTAATGGTTATGGCATTTATAAAGTTGTGGACTGTGGACATCCTAATTTTCAGACTGGAAATTTAGTATGGGGAATAACTGGATGGGAAGAATATAATCTGATCCTGATGCATAAAGGCCTAATAAAAATCAAATACACTAATGTTCTTCATTCCTATTATACATGCATCAGAGACAGCTAGTTAGATATTCTATCTGTTCATTCGTCTACCAATCTATTGTAGATAGTTATGATATCCTTTTTGAACTCGAAGCGTGGTTTATATAAGGACATTTAGACACACATGAAAACAATGAATAAAATTTTAGTTTTAGCTTAATATTTAATTGCAAATTGCATATGAACATAATGAATTTTGAAGTTTCTACTTTCTAGAATTATTTTGAACTTCCATTATTCTATTTCATGTTGGCTGGTTTAAGGTTACAGACATCTCTGTGGTGTTTGTCTCATAATGTAGAATTTGTGAGCATAACCTTGTGCCATTAGAATTTTTTGTAAATTTCACTAATCAATGTGTATGCTTTTTTTGCTAAAGAATCATCTTGAGTTGGATGGATTAAGAGGCACATATTTGAGATGGTGCAGCTATTGTTAAGTATCTTATGGTTGGATAGTCAAGTAAGTCATCGTAACTTATATTCTACATCTTTGCTAGGAAAATATTATCTGATGATTTACTTTTATGGTTCAGATTGAAATAAGGATCATACTTCAGTTTAATTATTGGCTAACTTGGTTGAGCACCAAATCTTGAGCGTGCAAGAACGATAAATGATTGCATTGTCACCTTGTATGTTAATGTTGAATTTCTTTATAAAATATGATTGCATCAGTTTAATTATTGGCCTGTCAGGGTGTGTCACTTAAGTGTCATTGACTACTGATGTTTCATGCATATTAACAACCTAAAATTTTAGGAATCATATTGCAACTACCTTTCAGATAACCATCGTATCCTATCACCCTTTTTGCTTTTTGGTGGGGATTCCGTAAATATCCCATTCAAAAAATAGAAACAATTGGGACTTTTTCGGAGATTAGATGCAGTTACTAATTCATGATCTGGCATGTACAGAATGAAAACTTCATTTTTTGGTTTTGTTTGTAAAGAACCTTAACTGCTTTTTGTTGAAGTGTATTAAGTTATGAATCATAAATGATATGTACTAGAATATTTGATGACGGGGATGGCACAGATGAATGAATATATGTGGCTTTTTTATGTGTAAAACATTTTTTAACGTTCTAAGCTGTACTATACACTTTTGTGATGGAAATTTGATATACATGATTCCTACCAAAAACTAGTTTGCAGAATCATATTAAGCATATCTTGCCTCTAACAAATAATAGTTATTTGTTTATTAATTTTAGTATATACTTATTTATTTCAATTTTTGTTTCAGGAATCGCGCCCGCAAGGCAGAGCCGGTGGAGGACCGGAGGGTGGAGATATGAGGTAAGAGTTTAATTGTTTTTTACTTGGTGTTTGGGGAGTGATGAGGGGAACACGGGGTCGTTATGATAAGATTGAGAGTTTACTTTGTATTGAAGGGGCCGAGGGGCCATTATGTTGATGTGTGGAAACTTTTTGAATTGAGGGGGCCGATGGGTCATTATGTTGATGTGTGGAAACTTTTTGTATTGAGTGGGCCAAGGGGCCGTTATGTATTTCTATGTGGAAAACTTTTGTATGTGGAAAACTTTTCTATTGAGGTATGTTGATGTATGTGGAAAGTTTGTATTCATATAGTTTCTAGGAATTTGTTGATGAATCGGAATTTTTTAACTGGAATTTTTGATATTGTTTATATATTGGAATTTTGATTGTACATCGATGTTTCTTTCTTGTTATTTATATATATGGGAATTTTGATTGTAAACGAATTTTTGAATTTTTTTCAAAAAATAAATAAACACATTAGCCACGGACTGTCCGTGGCTAATATTTTTAGCCACAAAATTGTATTTGAAAAATATCCGTCGCGGAAAATTTTTTGCCACCACGAATTCGTGGCAAATAAAACAATCTTGCTACGCCATATCCGTGGCTAATGCAGTTTAGCCACGGTAATTTTTTCGGAAATCATCCGTAACGAATAACTTTTTGCCACGGAATTTCTGTGGCAATAGTTGGAACATTAGCCACAGGAATATTAGTGGCTAATGCAGTTTACCACGGAAATATTTTCTGAACTTTTCCGTGGCAACTAAACTTTTGCCATGAATTTTCCATGCCAATAGGTGGAACAATCACCACGGAATTTCCGTGGCTATTATCCCGTGGCTAACTTTTCTGCCATGGAATTTCTTCCATTTGCCACGGATTTTTGGCATTTGCAATGGCATTTTCCCTCACGGAACAATAACCACGGAATTTATAAAAAACCGTGGCTATTGGATAATAGCCATGGATTTTGGGGTATTAGTCACGGATTTGTCTGTGGCTAATGTCCAATTTTCCAGTAGTGGGTGTTAATTAATACAACTAATGATAGTTATCACGTTGGTATTATATTATTTTATACGTATCAATAATGTTGTTAACATCGGCATAAGAATATGAGGAATCCAATAGAATAAATATTAAAAACAAAATTTAGATCTCCTCAGCGCGCACCGCGGTAAAAATCGTTCTCAGCGTCGCGATTAATAACGATTACCGTTACTAATGTCAAGCCTGACAATCCATGTAATATTACTCAGCGTGCAAAACGGTTCGAATCGTGCTAAAATATAACCGTTGTGCGCGCTGAGTAAAATTAGCCAACTAAACCACCGAATTTACTCGAAGCGCGCAACGGGTTAAAATGTTTACCCGTTTTGACCCGTTTGGACCCTCTTTCATCCCTTGATAAATTCTGCTCACCGCTCACAGCCATAACCTTCCACAGATTGCTCAAGGCGGAATATCAAATGGCCAGTTTTTCATAGATTGCTCAAGGCGCACAGACGGAAATTCCAAAGATTTGATTTTTATTACTGGGCTCGACATTTACATCACAGTGGCAACTACTGCGTTCAAACAAATCGGTGAAGCGAGAGCAATCGATTTAGGGGTTTTCGACCTAAATTTGTCGAAATCGCGATTTGGTAAGTATACAATGTTAAGTACATTTTATTTGATATCCTAATTACAATTACAATGTGTAGAAAGAGGAGGCGAAATTTTTGGTTTTTAATTGCCTGCAGATACAGTTGAGATTGATGGAGATGCTAAAAAATTCGGAGGTAATATTGATTTTTCTTTACGTCAATAATGTAACTAATGTTTGGTTCCCGGTCCAATTAGTTGTATGAATTGTTTGATACAGGTGTATATGGATTATACAGCCGAATTTACAACGCTTCAACGTTTTAAAAGTAGAGACGAACTCTTTCAGTGGATAAAGAGCGTCGGACGACAACAGGGGCATGTGATTGTTACCAGTGCGTCGAGTATGAATAAATCGTCCAATAGGACTCCCGCTGCCTACTATGCATGTGCAAGAAGCGGGAACTACAGGGGACACCGACCAGTACGAAAGAGCAACCGGCCAGTTAGAACCAACAAGTGTGGATGCCCGTTCAAATTGCGTGGTAATGAGGTGGGCGATGGCGGCGAGTGGAGTTTAACGGTCGTTGATGGCAGGCACAACCATCAAGCTGCTAATTATGTCGCGGGCCATTCCGACGACGGGGTGTTGCAGGGAAAAGAGGTGGAAGCATTGCGAGACTTGGCAAATAGAAAGGTGCCGCCGTCAGCAATTTTGAAAAGCCTGAAGGAAACTAAGTCCTTCAATGAAACACCAATCAAATCAATTTATAATGCACGTTCCCGATTACTAAAGGGGCAGAGTGTGGGTATGGTAAACAAGTTGAAGGAGTTAGCATCACCGTGTAGAATTGTGGGTGATGAGCTTGTGGTGCATGTCGATAATGTTGAGGAGGAGCAGAAGGGAGATGAGGAGAAGGTGGATGAGGCTGAGGAGGCGACTGCATTGGCTGCTTATTGGCAGGATGATGTGGTGGATCGTAATGCGATGGAGCAGGCTGCTGAGAAGTTGGCTCTTAGTTGGCAGGAGCATAATGCTGCGGAGGAGGATGAGTTTAATGCAGCGGATGAGAATGTGGAGCCGAGGGTGCATGATGTTTATGGGGATGATGAGGCTGAGAATGCAGTGGCTGCTGAGTTGACTGTAGATGATTATGTTATTGGGGAGATGGTGGAGACGGAGGAGACGGTTTCCCTTAACGTGGAGGTGCAGAATGCTGAGGAGGTACTGGTGGAGGATAATGCAGCGGCTGAGACTGTGGAGCTGAAGGTGTATGAGGAGAAGGCGAACGAGGAGGATGATGATAAGGAAGTGGCTACTGATTTGATTGCTGAGGAGCATACTGGGAAGTTGGTGGATACGGCGGGGACGGTGGAACGTAATGTGGCTGACCAGACTGCTGAGATGTATGAGTGGGAGAATGCAGCTGGGGAGAATGAGGAGCCGCAGGAGGATGAGGCGAATGTGGAGGATGTGGAGGATGAGAAGATAGAGGATGCTGGGTTGATGCAAGCTGAGCTTACGTTGGAGTTGGGGGCGACGGTGGAGACGGGGGATCATAATGTGGATGCTCAGACTGCTGGGAGGGAGGAGGAGACGGCTGTGGCCTCGTATTTTGATGAGCACGAGGAGATGGATGGCATGCTTAAACAACTTTCTCCCCTGGTTGATGAGATTTCTGATCATTTTTCGGATGTGACGGAGAAGCCTACAGTTAGGAGGAAGCCTGTTAAGGCTCCACGGTTGCATTCAATTGCGGAGCATACTGCGGCGGCGAAGGAGAAGCCTAAATGGAAGAGGCGGCCTTCGAAGGAAAGTAGTAGGCGTCCGAAACTTCAAATAAAGAAGCCGAAACCTTCGTTTCCCCGTGATGATTATGTTGATGATTTGCCTGCCAACTTCCTCATACCATATTATTTGGATTTTCATGAGAAGCTACAACCCCTCATGGTGGGCGGCGTAGACGTGGATGCAGATGGCAACTGTGGGTACAGGGCTGTGGCAGTTCACTTGGGCTTGAAAGATTCCGATTGGCGGACTGTCAGAGCTGATTTGCTCCGTGAGATGCGGACATACAGCGGCTTGTACAGGCGTGTTCTGAGTGAGGTTTCATATAATAATAATTTGAAGGCAGTGAACTATTTTATTACTGATAAAGGTGCAGGAGTGGAAAATTGGATGCAGATGCCAGACATGGGAAATGTCATTGCCTCATGCTACAACTGTGTAGTACATTTGATTGCAAATGATATGTGTGTGACATTTTTTCCATTGAGAAGTCCTCCAGTAAACCGATCCTCCAGACTCCACATAACGTTGGGTTATGTGAACAGAAATCACTTTTTTATCCTTCAACTTCAACCATCAGGTGACATCCCTCCGACTTCAGTTGTGTGGACAAGATCGCATGACCCTGTGGCCGATGGATGGCCGGCTGGTTACGAGCAGAGGATGCAGTCATTCGTTGATAGGGTAAAAGATACGAAAATTGCTACCGCTGATGGTTTTTAGTATCTGTAAGATAAAACGTTTATCAATGTAATAAGTTTTTTTGGTATAAAAATGGACCACTTTGGCGGATGAAATTTTATCATGGCTTCCGAAATGTGCAAATGTCATCATCGGTATGGATTGATGTTGTGTATCATACCAATTACGCCGAGCGCAACACTGCAGTAATATTGCCCGTTATGCGCTTTGAGTAATTATGTCTTTACCTACCAAATTGCTCAACGCGCAGAACTGGCAATATTAGTGCCGGTTTTGCGCTCTGGGTATTTTTAATAACATCAACCTTTGTTCCAAATTGTTATGCGATGAGAATGTGTCATTGTTAGTGTGTCCAATACTCCAAGTGAGAGTAGGGTTATTGTATCATATATGTTATTGTCTGACAAAATTGCTTACCACAAACTCCCATTGATAAGTTTTGCTCGTTGAGCGCCTTTATTAGCCAATTTGTTAGTGGTTACTACAATTGCTCACCATTCACCACGATCAGAACAAATAATTTTGGCCGGTTGTGCGCGGTGAGCAATTTTGTTAGTGCGAAAAAAAAAACTCCTACTCGTCCAATCAATAAAATTTGCTGATATATCCTCAGTTATTGCTGCTCGCACCGTGCAAATTTTTAATGGTTAACAGAAATGCTCACAGCGCACAACGGTGATATATTGGAACCTTTGGTCTTACTAATAGTCTAAGAGACCCCTCGAGTCTGCAGATCAGTGTTGGTGAACATACAGAGCAGAGATCGTTAATATACAGCGGATTGCTACCAGCCGGATGTTCTGCTATATAATGATTAATGCCTGCCTAAGTTTTGCGCGTTGGGATAAACTGTAGCCAGTAAAAAATAGCCCAACGCGCACAACGGGAAAAAGTATGCCCTTAGGCTCGGGCAAAATTACGAGCACAACGGGAAAACAACGCGCACAACGGGCAAACATTACGCGCACAACGGGCAAAACAACGCACACAACGGGCAAAAAGGAAAGCCGGTGGTTCGCTTTTTGAGCATATAAAAGGTAGTTTATCAACAATTGTTAAACGCGCACACACCTAGTAGCCTTATGCCCGGTGTGCGCGTTGAGCAAATTTGCGACGATAGCCCATTTGCTCAACGCGCCCCGCACGGACTAATTTTGCCCGTTGTGCGCTTTGAGCATATTTGTTGGATGCTGTAATTTTTGTTCCCACGGTCAATCATTCACACTCCTATTTTCATCATACTAAAATTGTGATTCCGCAATATGCCAACAGTCAAACTTCACTTAGAAACTTTACCTAGTCAATCTGATTCAGAAACTGCATGCAAACCTTTAGATTAACGCTGATACATATTCAAAAGGTGACCATTCCAAAATGGCCAAACCATTCTAACATACTGAAGTACGTACAGATACAGATCCAAACAGATACATATCCCTTTACTCTTACAAACTGATACATTTGAGTGTCTTCACAGATGTTTGCAATGAAGTGGCGCGTGATCTGCGTGTTTCTCCCTTCAACTTCCGCGAGTTCATCGGGCGCACATCTTCGTTGCGTTTATTAACGTCCTTGGATAGTTGGATATGAGTGTCGCGTCGTTGTAACCTGCAGTCAAGTATGTAGCCGTGTCAATCACAACGCCTGGAACCCCGATTCCCCTGTGGCGATGTACGACACGGGCAATGCGCTCCACATCTACGTTGTAGTTGCCGAATTTCTGCCCTGATCTACTCAAGATGATTGTCATACCAGATGTTTGCAATGACGTGGAACTTTGTCCTTTGTAGGAGACGCCGTGAATTGGAAAGTCGGCAGACCGTTTCGCGTATTACCGTCATTGCTGTCGTCGTTGTAACATGAAGTCAGGACAAAAGACACCGATTGGAACTCCGTTACCGGAGAAGATGTAAAACAACACAGGGTTGCATAAGAAGTTGTGTTTGGGAGTGTAAGAGATCGGAAAGGATAGGATGGAGTGTCTGTGCGTCAAAGATGATGTATAGTGAAACGATGAAGGGTTTGATGGAGGAGATGGAGTGTATAAAGAGGAGATGGAGATGGAGATGGAGTGTATAGCAAGACACGCAAAACTAATACATAGCCACAATTCATAATAGGAGGGAATAACAATCTATCATGGTACAACCCCCAGCAGCTTTCCTGAAACATGAGAGACAGCATAGCCAATATCACCCCAAAAGAATATGGTATGATCATCGTACACATTTTTCATAGTGTTGTTTGGGAAAAATTTTCTCATCGCAGTTGCAACACCCCCCAGCATTGTCGGGGATGCTTGATTATAAATGGACGATAGCCCTTCGTTGCATAAGTTTCCAACATGAACCATTTACCTTTACGTGAAAAGAGTACTGGATGAATGCTATCGTCCATATCTATATCAAGCATGCACGAACAGGTGAAGGCCTTATTGTTTCCATACGGAGGTTGTGTGGGCAAATAAAGAAGATGATAGAAGAAAGTAGACGAAGTTTAGAGACGATGAGTGCTCGTTGTCCGCCATTTATAGGGGAAATTGGACCAATCATAATGAAGCGTATAAAAAGTCCATGATCCTACAGTAATGCAATGGATCTCGGGAATCAACATTTAGAGCATCTCCAAAGGGTAAATTATTTTAGAATGTGGAAAAAATAGGTTAATTACTCTCCGCGCAAAACCATGAAACCCTACGGTTTTTCGCCTTGATCACATAATAGGAAAATTACACTCAACAATACTACTCTCCACTAAGATTTTTTAATACATTATATTCGCCGTGCACACCGGGCTAAATAATACAGAGGCGAGTAACTATCATAATTGCTCACCGTGCAGAACGTTTAGAAAACGAGAATTGCTCAATGCGCAAAACGCAGAACGCATGACAACGAATTGTATTGATGAGAAGAAGTAGAGTTAATGTGTGGCTACATCGAAGACCCCGTCATGCTACAGAGGGGTTCTCGTGAATATACAAATGACTGCTCATCTACATCGGATTGATGTCAGAGAGATGAAGAGACGTTAATTGCGATGGGAGAGAATTGATGTAGCTGGAGCGATTTGAAAGCTCTCAGGGAGACCTTTGACCCGAAAAATGACACAAATGTCCTCAAAAGCAAGAGCAATTGTGACACAGTGGAGAACTTTGTGGCAGTTCACCCTCACTGCGACAAAATTGGTTGTGTGTGGTGAGCAATTCTGAGGTTTGAGTGGTTTTGTGTGCTGAGCAATTCTGATTTTTGAGAGGTTGTGTGCGGTGAGCACTTCTGAGTTTGAGTGGTTCTGTGCGATGAGCAATTTTGAGTTTTGAGAGGATTTGTTCGCTGATCAATTCTGAGTTTTGAGTGGGTTTTGTGCGGTGAGCTTATTCTGGGATTGAGTGGTTGTGTGAGGTGAGTAATTCTGAGGTATGAGTGGTTTTGTAGCCGCTTACTTAATTGCTCAACGCTGAGACATAATTGATCAAAGCAAAGAAAGAAAAGCCCCCGTATTCGATCTCTCCTCACAATCCCAGGGTGTTGGGACGATTTGCCTCTAGACACTCCTCCCCTCTCAAAAGAAACCTCCCGTTGGCCCGATCGTTGGATAGGCCCTCCTTTGATACCGGACCTCTCCTTCCCGACGAATTCTTCCTTTTTCAGGCGGATCGCCGACGAGTTATTCGTCTTACACATGGAGCGGCCAGCCTTCCACTCCCCGAATTCCCTTGGAGAACTAACGCCAGGGGACTTAGGGCGGACCGCTCCTCCCCTCCAGCGCCTACTCCGTGACAACCTCCACCTCCGGTGGAGGCGTCGCCGCCCGCGGGGTGTCGGTCCAAATCACCGGTGAAGGCATCGCCATGCCAATCACCCCACTGGGCACCACCGTTCCCAGACAACGGGTCCCTCCGCCATCCAACGGTCTGCCTTCCACTCATCGACCTCCCATCGCACATCCTGAAGTGGAACGAAACCCCAGCCCGCCATCCAACGGCATGCCTTCCACTCCTTGACGCCCCGTCGCACATCCTGGTGCAAGTTATAGTAAATTGGAACGAAACCAAGGCCCGCCATCCAAAGGCCTGCCTTCCACTCCTGGACCTCCCGTCGCACATCCTGATGCAGTTTAAAGTAAAGTGGAACGGCTCGCCATCCAACGGCCTGCATTCAACCACTGGCGTCTTTATCGACGTATTGTAAAGAACGCGAAAATGTCCCTCCAAGCAAGTTGTTAAATTCCGTCTATGATTAAATTAACTTGTTTACATGCAAAATTTTAGATTATCTCTGATACATAATCAATCTGAAGACATTTTAGATTAAATCGGCTACATATTCAATCGACTTCGTATACTGATTGAAAATTTTTAGATAGTGTAAAAGAGGAGATGGCCGTTCCACGTGAATGCGTGAAAAAAGTCCTGGTTGAATTCTATCGTCCATTTTTATCTCAAGCATCAGGCCCGAACAGTAGAAAACCATCTCATCTTTACACCCCATATCAAACTCCATCTCGTCCATTTCTATCTCATGCATCATGCTCGAACAAAAGAAGACCTTATTGTTTCCAGACGGAGGTTGTGTGGGCAAAAAGAAGAAGATGATATAAGAAATTAGAGGAAGTTGTAAGAAGATGAGAGCTCCTTGTCCGCCAATTTATAGAGGAATTGGACCAATCAAAATGAAACTAAACGGTTTTTCGCCTTGATCAACAATGATGCCAATTGGAAAATTACTCCCAACAATACTAATCTCCACTAATCCTTTTAAAAACATTTTATTCGACGCGCACAACGTGCTAAATAATACAGGATCGAGTAACAAACTAACAATCAGAATTGCTCACCGCGCAAAACGCATGGAAAAATGGAATTGCTCAAGGCGCACAACGCACAATGCATGGCAGCGATTTGTATTGGTTTATGAGGATGCGACCGAAGTAGAGTTAATGTGTGGCTCCATCGAAGACCCCGTCATGCTACAGAAGGTGGTTCTCGTGAATATACAAAAGACTGCACGTCAATCTACAGCTGATTGATACCAGACATGTGCATTTCTCAAGAATGTTTGACCGGCCGGTGGGATGTGAGCTGGAAAAATTAATAGCCGCTAACATAATTGCACAAAGCTAGGAACTTACAAATTTATGGCCGTTGTGCGCGATGAGCAAATTTTTAATGGTTTAAATAATTGCTCATAGCGAACAACAAGAAACGACAGGTGTAGACGCTTTGAGTCGTTGTGCGCTTTAACATGTGTTCGCTTTGAGCATCTAAGGTATTTTATAGACAATGGTTTAACGCGCACAACCAATCTGAAGACATATTCTATCGAATTCAACTATATTGATGTACATACTGATACAGACCCAAACTGATTCATTAGCCTATGCTCTTACAAACTGATACATATGATTAAGCCTGGATGGCGGCCCTTGGTCACATAGGTTGGCGGTGGATGGCTACTGTCCCTCTGGCTCTGAGGCACAAGCACTCCTTCCTGTTGTTTTCGATCGCTTGTCTCGCATCCAAATTGAAGAATAAAATGAAGAACAATCGCGTCGGAATTCGGAAAAAGGCGAAATTCCTGTTAGCATCGATCCCGAGGTGCTCGAATGCTTTATTGGCTGCGAGCCCTTGCGGTGTACATCGACCACGTTTACAGTTACCGTGCTCAGCGTATTTGTCATGCAATCCGAAGGCATCTGCTGATCCCAGTATTCTAGCGCTGAAGCTGCCGGGTCTGGAAAATCAAACATTTCATCCTGGTAACAAAACAGAATGCTTAATGCCATCATACATACATACGTAGTTTTGAATCATTCAGAGGAAATAATTAGAAAATTTGTACTTACTCCAATGACTAGATCCTCCAGGTTCGGGCAGCTATTCAGCAAGCATGACAGGATTGAAAACGTCGTTGTTGTGCAGGGTATCCGTCTGAGGGTGAGTTCTTTCATCTTCGGCAAGAGACACCACAGAGTAACGGGCATGATATAGATATCTGATATGGACGATAGCATTCATTTAACTGTTCGTCCATTTATAATCAGGCATGCCCGAAAAAGGGTTTCCAGATGTGAGGATTTCGCCTTCCACGAACAGCTGAAGGACTTAATGTTTCACTAGGAAGGTTGTGGGGACAAATAAAGAAGAAGATGATGGAAGAAAGTAGAGGAAGTTGTGAGAAGATGAGTGCTACTTGTCCGCCAATTTTATAGGGGAATTGGAGCAATCAAAATGAAGCGTATAATAAGTCCTTGATCCTACAGTAATGCAATGGATCTCGGGAATCAACAATTATTTACTCAACGCGCAAACCGCGGAATACCAACGCGAAAACCGCGTAATCCCAATTATTTTAGCATCTGGATCAAAATTGGTTAATTACTCTCCGCGCATAACAAGGAAACTCATCGATTTTTCGCCTTGATAAACATTGATGCTAATAGGAAAATTACTCCCGACAATACTACTCTCCACTAAGATTTTTTAATACAAATTTATTCGACACGCACCCCGGGCTAAATAATACAGAAGAGAGAAACTATTATAATTGATCCTCGCGCAAAACGCATGGAAAATGGGAATTGCTCAATGTGCACAACGCATATGAGTCAATGAGGATGTGACTGCTGCAGTACCATATTAACTGTGTGGCTACATCGAAGACCCCGTCAAGCTACAGAAGGGTGCTCGTGAATAAGAAAATACTGCTCCTGAATCTACAGCTGATTGATACCAGACATATGATTTTCCCAAGAATGTATGACCAGTGCAAGTGAGCTGGCAAAAATTATATTTTGGCCGTTGTGCGCGGTGAGCAAATTTTTAATGGTTTAAAAATTTGCTCAACGCGCACAACAAGTATCGCCAGATGTTCACTTTGACCCGGTGTGCGCGTTCAGCAAATTTGTTATGGCTAACATAATGGCGCAAAGCGCACAACATGCAGAATTATGCCGGTTGTGCGCGTTAAGCTCTATAGTTGCGTCGATGACAAATTTGCTCAACGCCCCCACGGGAATAAATTTGACCGTTTTGCGCTTTGAGCATATTTGTGAGATGCTATAATTTTTATTCCACCTCGCACCAGCGCAGTGAATCAATCACATTCCAAATTTCATCATACTTAAACGCGCACAACCAGCAGAATTATGCCCGCTGTGCGCGTTTAGCTAAAGTCATGACAAATTTGCTCAACGCCCCCACGGGAATAAATTTGACCGTTTTGCGCTTTGAGCATATTTTTGAGATGCTATAATTTTTATTCCACCTCGCACCAGCGCAGTGAATCAATCACATTCCAAATTTCATCATACTTAAACGCGCACAACCAGCAGAATTATGCCCGCTGTGCGCGTTTAGCTAAAGTGTAGATTAAGTCTCATACATATTCTAGTTGATGTTATTTTGAAAATGACCCAGCCATTCAAATATATTGATGTACATACTGATACAGATCCAAACTGATTCATTAGCCTATGCTCTTACAAACTGAAACATGTGATTGTCGGTGTGATCTGCGTGCTTCCCCGTCAACTTCCGCGAGTTCACCGGTCGACCATCTTCGTTCCGTTTATTACCGTCGTTGCCGATTTTCTGCCATCATCGGCTGGATATGAGTGTAGTCATAGCATGCGTCGGTGTAACCTGCAGTCGGGTATGTAGCCGTTTCAAAGACACCGAGGAACTCCGATTCACATGAGGCGTCGAACAACACCAAATGGTTGCATAACAAATAGAATGAGCTTTTTATCTTCGCGATCGGAAAGAACAGGAGGGAGTGTTTGTGTGTCATAGACGAGGTATAGTGAAATGATGAAGGATTTAATGGGTTGGATGGAGTTTATAAAGAGGAGATGGATATGGAGTGTATAGTCGAGGAGTGGAAGGTGAAATGCTCACATATGGAAGGCATTCATCGGGCATGCATGTTTATAAATGGACGATAGCCCTTCATTGCGTTTATTACCACCATTGCGTAAGTTTCCAACAGCAACCATTTAGCTTTACGTGAAAAGATAACTGGTTGAATTCCATCGTCCATTTCTACCGTAAGCGTCAGGCATTAGGGCTCGCTGTAGGATAACGGAGTATACTCATCAATTTGAATGGTCAATTTCACACTAAATGGACCGTGAATGCCCTGGAGAAGCGTATGAAATCGGAGGACTACAAGCTGATGCTGTCGCCTCCCGAATATGCTCCTATCCCTGGTCTGCGAAGTGCGAAGAGATGAATGGCCCCCCTGGCATTTGCACCCTGGATGTCTGCACTGGGTCACATAGGTTGGCGGTGCATGGCTACCGGCCCTCTGAGGCACAAGCACTCCCTCCTGTTCTTTTCGATCTCTTGTCTCGTAGCCAAAATTGGAAATCCCCATGAGGAAAGGGACAATTATGATCTGCTTCATCCACAGTCAGATTTGCCCAATTTGGCTGTGAGCCAAGAGATCGAAAAGAACAGAAGGGAGTGCTTGTGCCTCAGAGAGACGGTAGCCATGCACCGCCAACCTAATTGATCAAGAGCAGCCAACCAGGGCGCAAAGGCCCGGGGGGCCATTCTTCTCTTCGCAGACCAGGGAGAGAAGCATATTCGGGAGGCGACTGCATCAGCATGTAGGCCTCCGATTTCATACGCTTCTCCAGGGCATTCACGGCATTCACGGTCCATTTATAGTGAAAAACGACCTATCAAATTGATGAGTATTAAGTCCGTTATCCTACAGTAATGCTAAGGATATCGGGAATGAACATCTTATTTACTCAACGCGTAATCCCACCGAGAAAAACGCATAATCCTAAGTATTTTAGGCTCAGCTGAAAAAGAGGCAAATTACTCTCCCCACACGACAAGGATACCGAACCGTTTTGCGCCTTGAATTGCTCTCCGTCGAACACTCGAAAAATTATTTATTTTCCAGCGCAACAAAAACAATCAAATTGTTTCTGTTGTGAGTGCGGTTTAAATGGTTCCACTATAAGCCCTTGTGTGTAATGTGGATTGTGGAGTCCTCAGATGTGAGACCGTGTGTGTACAACGGATGGATATTGATTCACACTATGACTTTTAAACACCGCGCACGACGCGCAAAACGGATAATTGATCTCAGCCCTTCGTTGCGTTTATTACCGTCATAGCTTGGTAACGGCTATTTATTACAAATGTATTTTACAAGGCACATGACCAAATTTAATAAGTTTAGTACCGATGGAAATATCTCAATTATACATACTACCTGAGACCAATATTGGATATTTTTCGAGCAAATTTTAAAATATTTACAACATTACAAGAAATAATAAATACTTAAAAATTAAAAAAATTAACATTGAAGAATAATATTATTTATAGTTTTCTTTCATGCAGAAACAATGTATTAGATTAACAATGTATGCAGAAACAAGTATCGCCAGGTGTTCACTTTGAGCCGGTGTGCGCGTTCAGCAAATTTGTTATGGCTAACATAATTGCGCAAAGTGCACAACATGCAGAATTATGCCAGTTGTGCGCGTTAAGCTCTATAGTTGCGTCGATGACAAATTTGCTCAACGCCCCCACGGGAATAAATTTGACCGTTTTGATCTTTGATCATATTTGTGAGATGCTATAAGTTTACTCCCACTGCGTGCCACCGCAGTGAATCAATCAAATTCCAAATTTCATCATACTTAATCTGAATCCCAACCACGCCTACATCCAAACTTTTAGATTTAAGTCTTATTATACTTGTTCAATCTGAAAACATTGTAGATTAAACCGGTTACTTATTCACTCTGACTCAGAAACTACATACAAACTTTAAAAATAAATCTGATACCTTTTCAATCTGAAGGCATATTCAATCGACTTCATAAACTGCATGCAAAATTTTAGATTAAATCTCATACATATTCAAATTGATGACATTTTGAAAATTACCCAGCCATTCAAATATATTGATATACATACTGAATTACTGATACAGATCCAAACTGATTCATTAGCCTATGCTCTTACAAACTGAGGGGTTCTCGTGAATATATAAAAGACTGTTCGTAAATCTACAGTTGATTGCTACCAGACATGTGCATTTCTCAAGAATGTTTGACCGGTCGGTGGGACGTGAGCTGGAAAAATTAATAGCCGCTTACATAATTGCTCAACGCCCAGTACCAACTAATTTATGGCCGTTGTGCGCGTTGATGATATTTATAATGGTTACTTTAATTGCGCAAAGTGCACAACAAGCACAGCCAGAGCCAGCTGTTCGCTTTGAGCATCTAAGGTATTTTCTGAACAATTGTGTAACGCGCACAACCAGCAGAATTTACTCGTTGTGCGCGTTAAGCTAATGTTTCATCGATGACAAATTTTCTCAACACGACTACGGGAATAAATTTAATCATACTTATTCTGAATCCCAATCAAGCCTACATGCAAGCTTTTAGATTTAAGTCTTATTATACTTGTTCAATCTGGAAACATTGTAGATTAAACCGGATACTTATTCACTCTGACTCAGAAACTACATGCAAACTTTAAAATTAAATCTGATACTTATTCAAGCTGAAGGCATATTCAATCGAATTCAACTATATTGATGTACATACTGATACAGACCCAAACTGATTCATTAGCCTATGCTCTTACAAACTGATACATATGATTGTCTACGTAGATGTTTGCAATGAAGGGCTCGCTGTAGGATAACGGACTTATACTCATCAATTTGAATGGTCAATTTCACTATAAATTGACCGTGAACGCCCTCAAAAATTTCGCTTTGTGTTTGACATTACCCTCAAAAATTACTCACACCGCAACATCTGTATATACTGTATATTCACGAGCTCAACAACTGTAGACAGACGGGTTCTTTCCCTGACTCACAGTAAATCAACTGTAGTATCATCCTCATCCATGGGCAGTCCAAATCGTCTATAATAAATGGCGTCTCATTCTAAAATGTTGGTAACTGCTAATTTGATTGCAGCATTCAAAACCTCTCAATAAATACGCAGTTAATGCCTCGCTTTAATACGCAGCATTCAAAGCCTATTTTAATACTCGGTTAATATTTGACCGTTTGAATTCATAACATCTATTTTTTGAATTCTATTTATATCCCACTGCTTTCCTCAAGAAAATACACGGAAAAATTGCTGCCTCCAAAAATTCTTCTGTGCTTCATTCTGTTCTCCTGGGTAGCTATACTGTGCAAAATCCAAAGTCTCTGGCCAAGTGTGGACGCGGCCAGGGGCTGCTGTGTTAACCTTTGGGAGCAACCGGCAACAGCGATTACCACCGAGGTCGCGCCACAGCGGTTTCAATTACATCTGCCAAGTATTCTGCTTCTCGGATCTTCCTCGTATAGCCACGGTACGTAGCCAAGTGTGGACGTGGCCAGGGGCTGCTGTGTTAACCTTCGGGAGCAACCGGCAACAGCGATTACCACCGAGGTCGCGCCACAGCGGTTTCAATTACATCTGCCAAGTATTCTGCTTCTCGGATCTT
Source organism: Scilla litardierei (assembly GCA_030789695.1). NCBI lineage: Eukaryota > Viridiplantae > Streptophyta > Magnoliopsida > Asparagales > Asparagaceae > Scilla > Scilla litardierei. Next base: position 482,971,456 of record CM061142.1, read on the forward strand.
CCTCGTATAGCCACGGTACGTAGCCAAGTGTGGACGCGGCCAGGGGCTGCTGTGTTAACCTTCGGGAGCAACCGGCAACAGCGATTACCACCGAGGTCGCGCCACAGCGGTTTCAATTACATCTGCCAATTATTCTGCTTCTCGGATCTTCCTCGTATAGCCACAGTATTCTACATATTTTTCTTACAATATATATGTTTCTCAGTTTAACCGGACAAATTCTAACCATTGCTTCGTTCTGCTTGATGTAGAAATATACCATGGTAAATGGAAGATAAAATTGAATGTTACTCCTGCTATTTCAATGTGGAGTCGTGGACCATTTCCTTCATATGTAGATGCCTGTAAAGAGAATGGGATGGCGGTAGAAAATGACTCCAATGAAATCAGTCTAACTTCGCAACCAAAATGCACCTTCAAATCTTCCCAGAAGATCTCAGCGGTCAGCGTAGTAGCATTTGCAACCAAAATGCACCTTTAAATCTTCCCAGAAGATCTCAGCGGTCAGCGGACCTTCTAGGATACATGAGCATTTTCTTCCTTTCTTGGGTGTGAAAGTAGGGATTTTCGAGGTATTCCATTTGGTAAGTATATACTTTTAAATACACTATAGGTGTAATTCTTATTCAATTGGGTGGAAAATGATGTAGAAATTTGGTGATTTTACATGCATGCAAATACGGTTGAGATTGCTCGAGAAGGTACAAAAATCCATGGTACTATTTATGTCGTAAAAAAATCCAGCGTTCAGTGGAGGTTAATAGTCATTGAGGGCAGCTGGGCAGGCACAACCATCAAGCTGCTAATTATGTTGAGGGCCATTCCGATGAAGGGCAGTTGCAGGGAATGGAGATGGAATCATTGAGAGATTTGGCAAATAGCACGCTGAGGCCGGCTGAAATTTTGACAGTCCTGTAGGAGAATCCTACCTTCCATGCAAATAAATTTATAATGCACGTCACCGTGTAAAAAGGGACAACAAGAATGTTGTCGCTTTGCATGTAAAACTTCCGATAGGATTCCTGCTGCCCTTCATCGGAATGGCCCTCGACATAATTAGCAGCTTGATGGTTGTGCCTACCCTCAACGACTGTTAACCTTCACTCCTCACCGCCAACGCCGACGCCCACCATTACCACGCAATGAGAACAGACATTGACACTTCTTGGATTTAACTGGCCTGTCGGTCGTTTTTTCCTTTCGGTGTCACCTGTAAACCCCGCTTCTTTCACATGCAAAGTTAAAACCAGAAGTTTACTTTGCATGTGAAAGAAGCGGGGTTTACAGGTGACACCGAAAGGAAAAAACGACCGACAGGCCAGTTAAAACCAGAAGTGTCAATGTCTGTTCTCATTGCGTGGTAATGGTGGGCGTCGGTGTTGGCGGTGAGGAGTGAAGGTTAACAGTCGTTGAGGGCAGGCACAACCATCAAGCTGCTAATTATGTCGAGGGCCATTTCGATGAAGGGCAGTAGCAGGGAATGGAGATGGATCATTGATAGATTTGGCAAATAGCACGCTGAGGCCGGCTGAGATTTTGAAAGTCCAACCTTCCAAGCAAATCAATTTATAATGCACGTCACCGAGTAAAAAGGGACAACATGAATGTTAATATTGAAAAAAATTCGGTATAAAATTGATGTTAGGTTTTGTGCAAAATAATCACTTGTTGTAAGAAATTAAAAGATATGTTTACCCATATTGCTACCTTCGTATGGAAATTTCACCACACTTGTCACTTGTGCTTTTTAAGCCCCGCGGACGACGCACACGACGGTGGTAATTTTGCCCGTCTTGCTCGCGATTGGAAAATGCTCCACACTTGTACGTTTTAGCCTCACGCACGACGCGCATGACGGGGGAAAATTTTGCCTGTCGTCCGCGCAGATGGAAATTGCTTCACACTAGGCGTTTTAACCCCCGTGCACGACGGGGCGTATTTTTGCCCTTCGTGCAAGCGGCTGGAAAATGCTCTACACTTGTGCGATTTAAGCCACGCGGAAAAGGCGCACGACGGGGGTTGTTTTGCCCGTCGTGCGCGCGGATGGAAATTGCTTTACAGATTGCGTTTTCCCCCTCGCGCACGACGGGGTAATTTGGCCCGTCGTGTGCACGGCTGTTTTTGATCCACACTTGTGCGTTTGCCCGCACACGACACGCACGACGGGGGTAATTTTGCCCGTCGTGCGCGCGGATGGAAATTGCTGCACACTTGTGCGTTTTAACCCCCGCGGACGACGGGGTTAATTTTGCCCGTCGTGCGCTCGGATGGAAATTGCTCCACACTAGGCGTTTTAACCCACGCGCACGACGGGGGTAAGTTTGCCCGTCGTGCGCGCGGATGTAAATTGCTTTACAGATTGCGTTTTCCCCCTCGCGCACGACGGGGTAATTTGGCCCGTCGTGCGCACGGCTGTTAATTGTTCCACTCTTGTGCGTTTGCCCGCACACGACGCGCACGACGGGGGTAATTTTGCCCGTCGTGCGCACGGATGTGAATTTCTTCACACTAGGCGTTTTAACCCCCGCGGACGACGGGGTTAATTTTGTCCGTCGTGCGCTCGGATGGAAATTGCTCCACACTAGGCGTTTTAACCCACGCGCACGACGGGGGTAAGTTTGCCCGTCGTGTGCGCGGATGGAAATTGCTTTACAGATTGCATTTTCCCCCTCGCGCACGACGGGGGTAATTTGGCCCGTCATGCGCACGGCTGTTAATTGCTCCACACTTGTGCGTTTGCCCGCACACGACGCGCACGACGGGGGTTATTTTTCCCGCCGTGCGCGCGGATGGAAATTGCTGCACACTTGTGCGTTTTAACCCCCGCGGACGACGGGGTTTAATTTTGCCCGTCGTGCGCTCGGATGGAAATTGCTCCACACTAGGCGTTTTAACCCACGCGCACGACGGGGTAAGTTTGCCCGTCGTGCGCGCGGATGGAAATAGCTTTACAGATTGCGTTTTCCCCCCTCGCGCACGACGGGGTAATTTGGCCCGTCGTGCGCACGGCTGTTAATTGCTCCACACTTGTGTGTTTGCCCGCACACGACGCGCACGACGGGGGTAATTTTGCCCGTCGTGCGCGCGGATGGAAATTGCTTTACAGATTGCGTTTTCCCCCTCGCGCACGACGGGGTAATTTGGCCCGTCGTGCGCACGGCTATAAATTGCTCCACACTTGTGCGTTTGCCCGCACACGACGCGCACGACGGGGGGGTAATTTTGCATGTCTTGCGCGCGGATGTGAATTTCTTCACACTAGGCGTTTTAACCCCCGCGGACGACGGGGTTAATTTTGTCCGTCGTGCGCTCGGATGGAAATTGCTCCACACTAGGCGTTTTAACCCACGCGCACGACGGGGGTAAGTTTGCCCGTCGTGCGCGTGGATGTAAATTGCTTTACAGATTGCGTTTTCCCCCTCGCGCACGACGGGGGTAATTTGGCCCGTCATGCGCACGGCTGTTAATTGCTCCACACTTGTGCGTTTGCCCCCACATGACGCGCACGACAGAGGTAATTTTGCCCGTCGTGCGCGCGGCTGTTAATTTCTTCACACTTGTGCGTTTTAACCCCCGCGGACGACGGGGTTAATTTTGTCCGTCGTGCGCTCGGATGGAAATTGCTCCACACTAGGCGTTTTAACCCACGCGCACGACGGGGGTAAGTTTGCCCGTCGTGCGCGCGGATGTAAATTGCTTTACAGATTGCGTTTTCCCCCTCGCGCACGATGGGGGTAATTTGGCCCGTCATGCGCACGACTGTTTTTGATCCACACTTGTGCGTTTGCCCGCACACGACGCGCACGACGGGGGTAATTTTGCCCGTCGTGCGCGCGGATGGAAATTGCTGCACACTTGTGCGTTTTAACCCCCGCGGACGACGGGGTTAATTTTGCCCGTCGTGCGCTCGGATGGAAATTGCTCCACACTAGGCGTTTTAACCCACGCACATGACAGGGGTAAGTTTGCCCGTCGTGCGCGCGGATGTAAATTGCTTTACAGATTGCGTTTTCCCCCTCACGCACGACGGGGTAATTTGGCCCGTCGTGCGCACGGCTGTTAATTGTTCCACTCTTGTGTGTTTGCCCGTACACGACGCGCACGACAGGGGTAATTTTGCCCGTCGTGCGCGCAGATGTGAATTTCTTCACACTAGGCGTTTTAACCCCCGCGGACGACGGGGTTAATTTTGTCCGTCGTGCGCTCGGATGGAAATTGCTCCACACTAGGCGTTTTAACCCACGCGCACGACGGGGGTAAGTTTGCCCATCGTGCGCGCGGATGGAAATTGCTTTACAGATTGCGTTTTCCCCCTCGCGCACGACGGGGGTAATTTGGCCCGTCGTGCGCACGGCTGTTAATTGCTCCACACTTGTGCGTTTGCCCGCACACGACGCGCACGATGGGGGTTATTTTGCCCGCCGTGCGCGCGGATGGAAATTGCTGCACACTTGTGCATTTTAACCCCCGCGGACGACGGGGTTTAATTTTGCCCGTCGTGCGCTCGGATGGAAATTGCTCCACACTAGGCGTTTTAACCCACACGCACGACGGGGTAAGTTTGCCCGTCGTGCGCGCGGATGGAAATTGCTTTACAGATTGCGTTTTCCCACTCGCGCACGACGGGGTAATTTGGCCCGTCGTGCGCACGGCTGTTAATTGCTCCACACTTGTGTGTTTGCCCGCACACGACGCGCACGACGGGGGTAATTTTGCCCGTCGTGCGCGCGGATGGAAATTGCTTTACAGATTGCGTTTTCCCCCTCGCGCACGACGGGGTAATCTGGCCCGTCGTGCGCACGGATGTAAATTGCTCCACACTTGTGCGTTTGCCCGCACACGACGCGCACGACGGGGGGGGTAATTTTGCCTGTCTTGCGCGCGGATGTGAATTTCTTCACACTAGGCGTTTTAACCCCCGCGGACGACGGGGTTAATTTTGTCCGTCGTGCGCTCGGATGGAAATTGCTCCACACTAAGCGTTTTAACCCACGCGCACGACGGGGGTAAGTTTGCCCGTCGTGCGCGCGGATGTAAATTGCTTTACAGATTGCGTTTTCCCCCTCGCGCACGACGGGGGTAATTAGGCCCGTCGTGCGCACGGCTGTTAATTGCTCCACACTTGTGCGTTTGCCCCCACACGACGCGCACGACGGGGGTAATTTTGCCCGTCGTGCGCGCAGCTGTTAATTTCTTCACACTTGTGCGTTTTAACCCCCGCGGACGACGGGGTTAATTTTGTCTGTCGTGCGCTCGGATGGAAATTGCTCCACACTAGGCGTTTTAACCCACGCGCATGACGGGGGTATGTTTGCCCGTCGTGCGCGCGGATGTAAATTGCTTTACAGATTGCGTTTTCCCCCTCGTGCACGACGGGGGTAATTTGGCCCGTCGTGCGCACGGCTGTTTTTGATCCACACTTGTGCGTTTGCCCGCACACGACGCGCACGACGGGGGTAATTTTGCCCGTCGTGCGCGCGGATGGAAATTGCTGCACACTTGTACGTTTTAACCCCCACAGACGACGGGGTTAATTTTGCCCGTCGTGCGCTCAGATGGAAATTGCTCCACACTAGGCGTTTTAACCCACGCGCACGACGGGGGTAAGTTTGCCCGTCGTGCGCGCGGATGTAAATTGCTTTTTCCACCTCGCGCACGACGGGGTAATTTGGCCCGTCGTGCGCACGGCTGTTAATTGTTCCACTCTTGTGCGTTTGCCTGCACACGACGCGCACGACGGGGGTAATTTTGCCCGTCGTGCGCGCGGATGTGAATTTCTTCACACTAGGCGTTTTAACCCCCGCGGACGACGGGGTTAATTTTGTCCATCGTGCGCTCGGATGGAAATTGCTCCACACTAGGCGTTTTAACCCACGCGCACAACGGGGGTAAGTTTGCCCGTCGTGCGCGCGGATGGAAATTGCTTTACAGATTGCGTTTTCCCTCTCGCGCACGACGGGGGTAATTTGGCCCGTCATGCGCACGGCTGTTAATTGCTCCACACTTGTGCGTTTGCCCGCACACGACGTGCACGACGGGGGTTATTTTGCCCGCCGTGCGCGCGGATGGAAATTGCTGCACACTTGTGCGTTTTAACCCCCGCGGATGACGGGGTTTAATTTTGCCCGTCGTGCGCTCGGATGGAAATTGCTCCACACTAGGCGTTTTAACCCACGCGCACGACGGGGTAAGTTTGCCCGTCGTGCGCGCGGATGGAAATTGCTTTACAGATTGCGTTTTCCCCCTCGCGCACGACGGGGTAATTTGGCCCGTCGTGCGCACGGCTGTTAATTGCTCCACACTTGTGTGTTTGCCCGCACACGACGCACACGACGGGGGTAAGTTTGCCCTTCGTGCGCGCGGATGGAAATTGCTTTACAGATTGCGTTTTCCCCCTCGCGCACGACGGGGTAATTTGGCCCGTCGTGCGCTCGGCTTTAAATTGCTCTACACTTGTGCGTTTGCCCGCACACGACGCGCACGACGGGGGTAATTTTGCCCTTCGTGCGCGCGGATGGAAATTGCTCGAGACTTGTGCGTTTTAACCCCCTGGGACGACGCGCACGACGGGGGTTATTTTGCCCGTCGTGCGCTCGGATGGAAATTACTGCACACTAGGCGTTTTAACCCACGCGCACGACGGGGTTAATTTTGCCCGTCGTGCGCTCGGATGAAAATTGCTGCACACTAGGCGTTTTAACCCCCGCGCACGACGGGGTTAATTTTGCCCGTCGTGCGCTCGGATGGAAATTGCTGCACACTAGGCGTTTTAACCCCGCGCACGACGGGGTTAATTTTGCCCGTCGTGCGCTCGGATGGAAATTGCTGCACACTAGGCGTTTTAACCCACGCGCACGACGGGGGTAATGTTGACCGTCGTGCGCGCGGATGTGAATTTCTTCACACTAGGCGTTTTAACCCCCGCGAACGACGGGGTTTATTTTGCACATCGTGCGCACGGATGGAAATTTCTTTACACGTTGCGTTTTCCCCCTCGCGCACGACGGGGGTAATTTTGCCCGTCGTGCGCACGGTTGGTAACTTCTCAACACTTGTGCGTTTTAATCCCACGTCGCGCACGACGCATAGGCTGTAGCGCGTTGTGCGCGGGGAGTAATATACTCCGTTCTGGGTCGACGCGCACAACGGTGCCGTATAGTGTAAACTATTTCTTTGAAAAGGATATAAAGGGCGGGATGGTAATTGCACCAATAGTTCTAAAAAGTTGCTTTCATAGGGGCTATAAGGGCGGGATGGTAATTGCCCCAAAAGTTCCGGGCGCGTAAGGGCCCGTTGGTAATGCACCAAAAGTTCCTCATGTTCCGCTTTTAACAACAGCCGTGGGATCGGATCGGACGGTCAGGAGGGGTCGAGCGCAGGAATCCCATCTGAGCACGAGCTCAGGCGCATTTTACCCATATATATATATATATAACTTTATTTCCATTTTGATAATTTAATATATTATCCCTTTCTTTCTATACTATTAAATTTATTTTAACCACTTATCGTACAATACTTTTAGGATATTTTTGGAACTATAAAAAAAGAGACTTCAATTTTTAGTATATCTGTTTTCTAATCATCATATCCGTATTTCAAAAATCTTCTATAAATCTATTTACATATGTAAAACAATCATTACCTCACCCTACTCATTATTTTCTTAGTCTAAAACTTTTTCGTATTTTAAAATTTTACCGTCTGCTCACTTTTTCTACATATTTTTATAAGTATAAAAGTATATGATACCATACTTTACACATAATTTTTCTTTCATCTATTTCAATATTTTGAGCAATATTTTTGTCACATCCAACCGGCTATCTTCTCATCCTCGCCTTATCTGACCTCGTTCTTTTCGATCTTGTTTCGTTTCGCTTTTGGTTTCGGTCTCCTTTCTTTTATGTAGACATCAGCGCCTGTAGTTGCCTATGTCATCTCTAGTTAGTAGTGGGCCCATTGGTTTGTGATGTCGTCGTGGTGTATATATATAGGTATAGTGTGTAGACCTGTATAAGTGTGTTACCTTTAGGATTTTGATGATTGTCTCTTGTGTCTTGTATGCATACTCAGTGTGGTCCATGACATACAAATGGAGTTGTCTGAATGATGGTATTCATATTTTTGTGGATAACGTCATAGCAGGCAAATTCCTTAGACCTAGTCTTCCGTATTATAGCTTAGCTTATTTTTGGCTGCTTATGTATGTTTCAAAACTTTTTGTTTCCTTTCAAATAAAATCTTTAAAGTTTTGAAACTAGCCCACGAGATCACAACCCACCTATCTTCCCTCATCCATTACCACAACTCCACACGTTTCTCACATGTTATTTTTTTAAAAAATATGTCTTTGGCCTTAAAATTTCTTTCTTTTTCTTCCCTCTTTGAACTATTTTTTTCATTGTTGTTATAGTATTAGAACTGGTTATTATTGCTATCGGATTATGTTTGCGGGTAGGCTTAGATGTGAGATATGTCGTAGCGATGATTAATTGATTTTGAAACACAAAGATATTAGATTAGATTTCTTTCGGACGAAAAGAATGAGGTGTTCAAGACTTATTTATAATACTGATGTGTGACGGACTCAATGGAGAACTCTGATTGGATGAAATTATATACATGAAGATGAGAACTTATTAGACTTGAGACTTAGACGAGTGGTAGATAGGAGTAGCTACAGAGTATAGTATGAGTTAAGGTGATCATGAGAATGAGTAGAGCATTTAAAGCATCAAGACTTGATAGTTAAGTTGACGTGAGGAGACATTAGAAATAACACGACGTGTTGAGATAAATGGATGGTTAGGTAGTCGGACTTAATATTGGTTGTGATTAGTTATAGTGAGTAGGATGAGATGTGATTTTGGTAGTTCAATTATTTGACGGATGAATTTATGGGAAGATATGACAAGGAATGTATTAAGGACACGGCGATTGTTGATTTGTGAAAGGTGTTATAAGATAGACAAAGTTTTTGTCTTGGATTGGTGATTGACTAGGACATCTTTTTAGCGATTGATTAATATTGGGAAGAGATTGAGAAATTTAAAGATGTTATGGAGCGATGATGTTTAATGGAGTGGTATGGTATGAGAAGATGATTATTATTCTTTTATGAGAACTTGGGGTTGGAAATTTGAACAGCAGTGATGGGTCTATAGTTAAGTGTTAGGATGTGAGTTTAGTCATGGCATTATCCAGTGAAAAGAAGGGTTATGATGGATTATTTGAGGAACGATGTTGAAGTTATAGGATTAGAGATCATTGTGTGGAAGATGGGAGTTGTAGGTATAAGTATGTATAGATATTATTATTATTATAAGTGATTCCGAGGGCGGAATCATTTCTAAGGTGGGTAGAATGTAACGGTCGCTTTCCGACCTTATGAGTTTCTTCGTGCACGTGCTTTTTCGTGCACGTGTTTTATTTGACTCTTTCTTGGTTTCGGTATATACGATGTGATATGCCATTGTGATCGTATGAAAATGTAGAATTTTATGATAGTTTTTGGGAACGTCATCTCACGGCTCGTCTTCTCGCAAAACATCTTTGAATGAAAGGGCGTTTTGGTCTTTTGGCACCAATACGCGGTTCCCGATTTTACGATAATTTTTGGTAGGTGTAACACGTGATCAGACACTGTAGCCCCGTACTTCTCGTCTCCACGATCGTCTCGGTAGTTTCGGATTATTTTTCCGATGCCCGTAGTGGAAGATATCTCCTAATCAATTCTCAGCCATTGATTAGCCGCTAATCTATTTGAATTTCAAAACTAATCACATCCCTAATTTTTCTCCCACGTTTCATGGCTATAACTTACAGCCACTAGGGACACCCCTCATTTCCCTTAACTCCACTCTCCCTATCTCTCTCTCTCTCTCCCAACTAACCAAAATCCCAATGCTATATATCAAAAACCCTTCATCTTCTTAAGGCAACCAGCCCTAGCCGTAAGAACCTCCACACAAACCCATCTCCTGTGTTTTTCTTCTTCTCCTCCGGCCACCCAACCTCACCCCCGACTGCCCCTGGCCGCCGGCCACCTCTCCCCTCCGGCCACCCTTCTCTCTCCTCCGTTGTCTCTCTCTAAAACTCCCCATAGCCGCAAGAACCCAGTTTTGACCCGCCGGAGTTGCAACTCATGGCCAGCCTCCGTCGGCCGCCGTCACCGGCCGCCACCCCTGCCACTTTGTTCCCCTTTGACCCCTCTCCGCTCTGCAACTTCCCTTACGCACATAGCCCACCTGTAGCTCCCGAAATCCTCGTCGGAACACGCTGTATCGGCTGTTTTTCACAGATCTGGAAGCTGAACTTCCACACCGGCTCATGCCCGCCTCCGGCCACCCCCTCTGGCCACCCCCTCCGGTGATCTCCACCACCATCGAACTCCTCTTTGACCCCCCGATCATCTCCAACTCCCCTTACCCTTTTTCCTCATCTCTACCTCCTCGAAACATCTCCCGAACTCGACTTAACGACAGTTTTACAGATCTGCGCCACCGCCGGGAAAACTCGTGCCCACCGGCCATCCGGCCACCTACGATGACCACCCTACCACCGTTGGACTCCTATCAAAACCCCCTACCAACTGCAATTTCTCTCATGCTCATATCTCACCTGTGGCTCCTGGAAAATCCGTCGAAACCAAGCCCAACTGCTGTTTTTGACAGATCTGTGCACTGAACTTCAACGCCCGCGCACGATCACCTCCGACCACCCCCAGTGACAACTCCACTGCCGTTGGCTTCTTCTTGAAGTCCTTTACCTTCTGCAACTTCCCGTTGTCCCTGATCATCGCTGGAATTCCTCTGAGACGCGCGACAACAGACGTTGCGCAAATTTGTCCTCTCCGGCTTCTCACGGTCACCCACCGCCGTACGCTCACGCCGTCGGCCACCCACCGGGCCGAGTATCTTCCTCTAGTCCTACTTCATCTACCGACAGCCCCCTTGGACTCTCGGAGTTCACGTGCATTGCCGCACACACGTACTTTTAGCCGACGTCGCCGTTATCATGAAGATCTGTTGTGCTACTCGTAGCAGGAGGAGAATCGCTGTTCCCTCGCTGATTTTGCGCCACCACCCTGCAGTCTAGAGGAACCTAGCTATGCTACCTGCGGCCGAGGAGTTCCAGACGACGCCGACATTTCACCGTTCAGACCCGACTTCCGCTTGTTGTACGACATCACGAGGTTGGTTTCTCTAACGAGTAGTAAAACCCACACAGTAGCTAACCAAAACCTAAACTAAAATTGGTCAACTTGAACTAAATTTATTTTCAGCATCTGTAAAATGTTGTCACTTTAGGAAAGATCGACGATCGGACAAATTTTCTGTGCACATAGGGTAGACGTCAATCTAGACTGAACAAATATCAAAACGTGACTTTTTGACTGTTAGGATAGTCCCGCCAATTTTAGAAACAAACCCTAATAGGATTTGTTGAAAAACGCGACCTGACACCGTTACCGTGACCCTGTTTCAGACGGACTACCGCAGACGAGACGCTTGGATGGGACGCTCCGGACGGACGACACACTCGCCACCGCAGGCAAGTGTACTCACTTGCACTTTTGGCCGTGCCTAGGCCTTAGACTGCTAGAACTATTAAACTGTGAACAAAGAGAACCGGACGTGAAATGATAGCGTCTGGGACACCCCTTGACGGCTTAGACTTGACGACGAAGTCTAAGCTTAAACAACAAATTTTGACACCGTAGGGTTATCTTTTGTGTGCGTGCGTGTGGACCCTCTAGAAGAACCATCCCTGTCATGTCACGTCGTGTCTTGTTTTGCACAGCCTGCGGGCAATAGGGCACTCACCAGTGAGTGGGTGATCCCTTGTACGGATACACAGCCTGCGGGCAATAGGGCACTCTCCAAGCTAGAGAGAGTGATCCCTTGTACTGATACACAGCCTACGGGCAATAGGGCACTCACCAAGCTAGAGTGAGTGATCCCTTGTACGGACTTGTCTTATGCACTTGGGTTGGGGTAGGGTTGAGCGTGCGCACGGGGAGAGGGTCTGATCCCCCTCGAACCGTAAGGCATGAACCCTTCGAGTCACACGTGTCTTGTCTTGTCTTGTCCTGTCCTGTCCTGTCTTGCTTGTCTTGTCACGTCTTGTCACAACCCGTTTAGGTTAGTCCCGTAGTCGGTAGCACACGCTACGACTACTGCTTGCTACGCTTTACTTTCCTGCTGCTTTACTTCCTTTTGATACTCTGTTATAACCCCATCATGCTAATCAACCAGTAAACTGTTGTTTAATAGTTCGGTACACTTGCAGTAGAGTCTAACCCTTTTTGTAGACTTTACCTGACGTACAGTTCCTTTTTTGGGTGCTGTACGTCAGGTGTCGAGCCAGAGTTCGTGGACGAGGCAGACTTACCGGAGTACGTGGAGCCCGATGACGTCGACCCAGAGTACGTGCCTGACGAGGACCAAACCTTGAGGACTTTTCAGTCGCCGTCTTTAAGAGGTTACTACTTTTATTTTGCTCTTTCGATAGTTTGTTGCCATGCTTAGGCTTCTCTTTTTAGACTTTGTACTCACTGGATATTATCTCTCTATATTAATGAATGCCACTTTCTTTCTGTACTTTCTATTGTTCCAAATCTTATTAATGCAAGAACCTGAAATTTTAAGATGGTACCCCTACAGACGATTATTGGGTCCGAGCTTCACAGCTCCGGCCCAAGCGGGCATTAGTCACGTTTCGCCTCCGTAGTTTTGGGAAGCGGGGTGTGACAAAGCCATAAAGCCCCTTGCTTTGAAAGCTAGGGAAGAAGATGAGGATGATGATGAGGCCATGGCACTGATGGTAAGAAACTTCAGAAAGTTTGTCAGGACCAAGCAAGGAAGAGAAGAAATGGCACCCAGGTTTAATCGTTCTAACTTTAATAATTCTTCCAAGCAATTTAATGATCAGAAATCTACTGATAGAATGCAATGTTTTAAATGCAGGGGAAGAGGACATCTGATGAAGGATTGCCCAAATGAAACTGCTCAGCTCGCTAAAGGAACGGGAAAGGCGAAGGTATTAACATGGGATATGGATAACGAAGCTGAAAGCGAGGAGGAACATGAAGCCCATTCTTGCATGGCGTTGATGGGCATCCAAGATGAGACACCGTCAGGTAGCAAAGCTGAACTTCTTAAAATTTGTGAAGAGATGCAAAATCAAATATTAGATCATGAGTTCACTATTGAATGTCTCCAAAATCAGAACTATGACATGCAAGTTAGAGATGATAAGGTGTTTAAAGAGAATGAAAAACTTAAAATTGAACTTAATGCATGTAAGTCTATTATTGAAATAATGAAGAAGGAAAAAGCAAGAATTGATGAAAATGCTCCTTATATTTCTTGTTCCTCATTATTAAACCAAAATAGCATGCTTAAACAATATTTAATGAAGCTCGAAGCTGAAAAAGAATATGAAATAAGAGAGCTTAAGGATAAATTTTGCATGCTAGATAACGATCTTAAAAAGAAAACAATTAAATATGAAAAAAGGAAAAAGAAAACAAGTTGGCTTTCGTAAGTAAATGCACGTTGCTTGTGGAAGAAAATAAACATTTAAAAAACAAAGTTTCTAATCTTGAAGTGGCCATTAAGAAATTCTTTATGGGAAAACAATCGTTGGATACCATTTTAGAGAATCAATTATATGGCAATAATAGAAGAGGACTTGGTTTTGGTCTGAAAAACGTTGAAAAGCCAAAATTCAAGAAATTCCACAATGTACCCTCTATTGCAAAGAACAAATATGCAAAGTGCTTTACTTGTGAAAGTGTAGGCCACACTTCATATTATTATAAATTTAGGAACACAAACATCAAGTTTAAACAAGTGTAGGTTCCTAAAATAATAATGTCTAACACTAGTGGACCTTGTTGGATTCCAAGGTCACACTTAACACCATTCATGTAGGTAAGGTGGAGATTTAGCGAGGAGCAAATTTTTTCAATGTCCCATTCTTTTAGCTCCTTCGTCAAATAGCGACGAGAAGGTATAATTTTTATCCCTCTTTGCATTTCATTGCATACCTTCATAGATTGTTTTGTGTGCTTGATTTATTTTTGTTTGTGTGCTTGATTTATTTTTGTTTGTGTGCTTGTTTGCATGATTTTTAATGTTTTTATTTCTGAAAAAAATATACAAAAAAATTGTGCTTAAAAGAATACCCTTTATGATTTATCTTACGTGGTATTGTATGAATGATCAAATCTATCCCTTGTAGAAGTTAATTCATTATTGTTGTAGCTACATGAACATGTTGTTCTCTTTTTAGTAGCCATGACATGTCTCATAAATTTCAAATTTGACTTCTACACCTACAGTTGCACTTTCACGATAATTGACTTTTTAGTGCTTTTGGAGATTCTTTTGAAGAATAATGGAAAGTGAATGTAGGAATGATTAATTTCTGAATTTTCTAAGGGATATGATGTGTTTAGCCATGAATAAAAATTGAGCACAAAAGAATTGCAAATGAAAAAAAACATGAAAATTGCTCCGTATGAAACATGGATACACTTCATGGCTAATACACAACCCACGAGTATCCAACTTATGCTAAATTGGTAATCATTTGTGTTGGTGTATATAACTCGTCAAGCAATGCCACCCCACATTTAAAAGTCCTTTTAGGTCATGTTTTGGGGCTTGGTAACTTGAACTCATCTTTGATGAGGTGGGAAAAGCCAATCCTAGTGATATTCATGAAAATTGGAAAATGTGGATTGATTTGGTTGATTTTCTGAAATTGAATCTCCTCTTGTACTTTATTGTCTATATCACTACACTTACACAAAGGTGGAGAAGTCTCTTTATGAAATTCCATGAGCGTGAATTGTTTGCTAATTGGAAAACTCATGTAAATGCTAGCTATAACTTATAATGGTTTATTTTTGCATGAGATATTTTTGGGACTTCATTAGCCCACTTTTGATGATAACAAAGGGGGAGAAAGAAAAATATTTGGTGTGGCGTGTCAGTATTATTATATGTTGAAGGGGGAGCTTAAAAAATACATAAAGAGGTGGAGCTTGAGAGAAGGGGGAGCATGCTTATATGTGCCATACTAATTGTGCATGCTTTGTAATGCTTGTATGTCTCATTTCATATCATCCATACATCATATTGCATTACACCCTTCAACACACTTCACACACTCATATTCAATGTACAAATATTTCATTGGTTTGTCATCATCAAAAGGGGGAGATTGTTGGACGCAACGATCTAGGAACTTTAGTTTGATGATGACAAACGTGTGCGAACTATTTAATGTGTGTGCTAAGTGTGTTTCAGGAATGGCAAAACGGTAAATTCTCAAAGTGATGACTTAGTCAACCGGTGGAGGAATTGCTATCCACACAGCTAATGGACTTGATCAAAGTGCTATACATAAAGCGATTTGACTTGGTCAAAATGGAGGGAGATGGAATCTAATTGGGATTTGGTCAAATCAATTAGAGATTTATTCCAATCTCAAATCCAATTTGAATTGCTATTAAATTCCAACTTGATCAAATCATATCTTCTATTTGAGGTGCAAAGTGGTAGAATCAAATCATATTGAAATTCCAAATCCCTACAATTTAGGAATTCTCTCTTGCACAAAGCCCTATTGGAATCCTTATATAAACCCTCCTCTATAACCCTAAAAAAAGTCCGCACGACAAAAAAAAAATCAAAGCCGGCCATATTGATATTCGGCAGTCAAAGACACATCAGCCGAAATTTTTAAGAGCTGAATTCCTCTTTGTCACTTTATTGATTGTTTTTGCATGGCACAACAAAAAAATACTGCGGTCTATTCTCAAAGATTCTTGTGCAATGAAGTTTGAAGAGGTAAGTTCTTTACTCTATTATTAATCAAAATTGATACATTTCTTTCTCTTTGCAGGTGAACGAAATTGAGAGGAGCACACAGGCCGGCCAATTAAAAGTCCCCTTCGAATAATTAAAGAGCATCTTTTTA
Organism: Scilla litardierei; assembly: GCA_030789695.1. Classification (NCBI taxonomy): domain Eukaryota; kingdom Viridiplantae; phylum Streptophyta; class Magnoliopsida; order Asparagales; family Asparagaceae; genus Scilla; species Scilla litardierei. The sequence goes on from CM061142.1 coordinate 482,987,452, forward strand.
TTATTATTAAAGTAACTGAGGTTATTTTTTGGTTGCAGGGGCCGAAATTTGTTTCTGGTTGAAGAAGCTCCGGTAGCCGCAAGTTCAAAACAAAGGCCGGATATTAATTGAGGAACCCTGCGCACCTCCATATTATTCTTTGTTTTGTTTCAAAACATGACTTTTGAGGTCCTTTTTGTATGCAGGCCATCATCACGTGGGCATTGGGGAAAGGGCTGCCGAAATTGTGATAAGAAAGAGGCGCACAAATTTTTGTGTTTTCCCAAGGCAGCCGAAATATTGTGTTAGGCATTTTTAACCCCCAGCCGCATCTTTTGTGTCACATTTCTTTGACAGCCGAATCTTAAGAGCCAAGGACTTTTTGACCCAATAAAAAGAGCCGTGACTTTTCTCTTGGGGAGGGCACCTCATAAACAAAGATATAAATATACAGATTAAGAGAGAGGGCCGAATTAATTTATTCACTTGCAAACACATTGTTTCTTCCCTGTTGTTTTTCAGAGAGCCGCATGTTTTGATTGACGTCATCCGCAAGTTCCAAGGGGCCGAATCTATCAAGGAGCGAGGGAATTACCAATACTGGGGGAGTACCAGAGGCCGAAATTTTCAGGGTGTTCGTTGACGTATCAATGAGGTGCTGAAGTGACGAGACGAGACTTCTGCATCTACGCCAGACGATTTCTGGCCCGTGCTGATTGACGAAGACATCGCCACTACACGAACTAAGCTTCCTAAACTCTGTTCTTTATTATTTTGTGTAGTTGTTGTGATAGATCTTCATAGGAGAAACATTACCATTATTGGGGACTATTTTGGGACTTGTCTGGTTGGGGCTAGACAAGTGGGACCCAGCTAGTTTGGGACTAGCTGGTAGAAAGCGTTACTAGGATTGATAGTGAGAGAAAACACAGTGAGTGGGGGTACCGAGAGCCTGGCGAGTGTAGAGACGTAGAGGGTGCTCTGAGCGTGCTCTAACTTGTGGTTTTGTACCTATTGCGCTATTCAATTCTAGTATCTGCTTTGGGGGCTGGAGTAGGTCATTGGGGCGACCGAACCAGGGTAAATCTGCTGTGTACTCTGTATATGCATTTTATTTACTCTGCTGCTGCTATAACTGCGTGAGTTTGTTCGTGGGTTGCACGAATTATTTTATAAGCCTATTCACCCCCATCTAGGCTAGGATACAGATCCAACAACAAATAGTTTATGGAAAAAAAGTCTATATTAAATGCGATTTAATAATGCCGCAAAATGTTTGCGATTTTAGCATTAGTGAATGCTATAAGGGATTGTTGCATATGATTCAAAATAGTTGAAAATATATTGTAAAATGTTTACAAGAATATTTTAAATAACAAAAGGCATAGAAATGGATATATGGCTTCCTAGGATAGTCCCATTTGACCCATGCTTTCAAACAGATCTGAAATCGGCTCAATCGAAGTGGTAGAGCTCAAGAAATAGCCCAAAAGGCCAGAACTGGGCTTTTGCCCAGTTCTGGCCTAGCCTAACCCAGACTGGGCAGGTGGGTCTAACCAGCAAGGCGGGCTAAACCTGCCCACAAAGGGGAGGGTCCAGCCCGCTCGCCAGGCGGGCTGGACCCGCTCGCCAGGCGGGCGGGTCTAACCCGCCAGCTGATGCGGGCGGGTCAACCCTGCCCGCCCAGTGCGGGTGGGCGTAGATCTTGAGCTGGGCATGCTCAGTTAGCAGGTGGGCCCCATCTGCATGGCCCACAGTTCAGAAACCCTAAGGGGTTAATGAAGGCTGTGTTTTTCAGCCAATTCGTGATTTTTGCTCAACTTTGAGCAATTGTTTGAGTGGTCAAACAAAATCGGATTGGAGCGTCATTTGTTTATATGCGTTCACCGTTCATAGCTCTTCAAATTGATAGGTTGTATCACTTCTAAAGCTCAACTGTGATGGTGAGAAAATTTGTTGAAGTTTAGCCTTAGTGTAAGGCAAACTAACTTAATTTTCTCCCATAATTTTAATTAATCCAGCATTGCTTGTGAGACGACCAAGGGATCCGGCCTCCTATATAAATAAGGGCTGACACCCCTTGAAAAAAGATGCACCAAGTCTCTGAATCGAGTAACTCCAAAAAGTTTTGAGCACGCTCTATCCGAGACAAAATTATTCTTTCCTCCTATATTTCTTCCGTTCCTTCGTTCGCATCCTAGCAAGACGACGAGGAGGATTGGGTTCGATCCAAAGTCTAAGACGTGCATCACTATCAAGTGAAACTTTCTTCGGCGAGTGATTGGCTCGGAGGCGCGGTGTCGGCTCGCTTTGGGTGTACCAGTTTCGGAGGTACGGAGGCGGCTTGCTTCGGGGATCTAAAGTTGTTGCTGAAAACGACGCTTTGTTTTCTGCGGAAGAAAGTTTCGGGTATGTTCTTTAAAGCTTTCATATTGATATCGTTATAGTTAATTTTAGATCTATCTTTTGGGCTGGTCAGCCCCACCCCAAGATAATAGATATCCTGGCTAGGGTCATGATATTCTTAGGGCGCTTTATTAAATTATTTAATAATTTAATTTTTCTGCTGCTGTTAATATTTCTATCGTCCGTCCGACGTAGGACGAGCATTGATCGCTCCATATTTTACACATTTTTTCTGCATGATTGCATGCCGGTTTGATTGCCCATATCGTGTTTTTCATGATTATTCGACAATATTGCGATACTTTCCACTATTTCTTGTTTTTGTCGTATTTCAGGAAATATGGAGCGATTTGGGGCGAATTTGAGATCAAGGGATTTGCGAGCGCTTAGGAGTGTTACCCACGGCTCATGTGAGGGATTATCAGCATGGAGAATGAGCAGAAGAAGAAGGAAATCAATAGGAGCGACGAGGAGGCAAAAAAAAGAAGAAACAGTCATTTCAGCACATCACTCGGCCGAGCAGAACAGCCACTCGACCGAACAAGAAGTCCCACTCGGCCGACCAGAACGGATACACACACAAAGTTAATTTCAGCGTATACTCGGACGAACGAAGAAAGCCTACTCGGGCGAATGAGAAATCTCACTCGCCCGAGTGGTACAGGGAAATTGTCCAGAGAAAGGTCGAAGTTACTGTAATTTTCAGAGATCCTGTCGAAGCCCACTCGGCCGAACGATAAAGCCACTCGGCCGAATGAATAAGTGTACTCGGCCGAGCCATCCCCCGAAGACAGACCCTGAAACATCCGAAGTTATTGTAGTTTTACAGGGTTTGTCACTCGGCCGAGTGACATGGTCACTCGGTAGAGTGAACCGCTCCGCCTGCTGCTAGGGTTGTGATTTCTGGGCTGCGCAGGGGCATTTTTGGCACGATTTTTGGGCGATTTTAGAGGGTATTTAAACCCAGTTTTTGCCCTAGTTTAGGGAGCTTTTGAACAATTAATTTTTAGACTTTCTTTTAGGGATTTGAGGGCTACTATTTGGTGAATTCTTAGCTGGAAATCATTGGCATCTACATTGGTTAGTCTATTCCTATTGAAAACTCTATTTTTATGCATTATTTCTCTTTTGCAATGAATTGTGCCGATATTATTATTGATTTTTCTGAGATTTGCATGATGTCTAGCGAGCAGTGTCGTCGTCTTAGGGCGTAGGGATGAACCCTATGGACCCTATTTCTAAATTGTGATGAATTTGTGGAATTGTTGCTAGAATTGATTAGGGTTAGGTTGTGATTGATTAATTACGGATAGCTAGGAATTCATATCGATTGGAATTTGCAAGAGATTGGATCCCAATTGATAGGAAGGCCTAGATATTCGATTTAGATTGACAATTGGATTTCTCTAGACTTGGTTTGCAAGAGATTGGACCAAAGTTAGGATTTTTAATTGTGATTATATACCCATATCTGTTTGCAAGAGATTGGACGGATAGGAACTATCACAACCTAGGTCGTAGTTCGAGTTTGCACGAGAGTGGACTCGAGATACGATTGAACAATGATGTCGTTCTTCACGCTAGCGGCTTAGGCTAGGGTTTGCACGAGAGTGGGCCATGTCCTAGGTTTGCTATAGACCGGCAATAGCGCGAGAGCGTGAGCTTGGTTCTACATTTAGTTGCGACTAGTTCGCCTATATTCAAGTTTAGCAATAATGCAACTCATGAATCACAATGATGAGAGAAGGTCCGTAGTGGGGATTCCCTATCCCTAGACGTTTTATTAAATCGATATTTCTCTTGATATTTGAACGCTTGTGGTTGTTATATGATTCGGGTTCAATATTACATATTTAACCCCCCATTTAGCCCTATTCTGTGCTCATATGATGCTACATTGTTCTCTAAATTATACGTATTTTGTACACAATTATTTATTAGAGAAAACACTCTATTTGAGTATAAAACAGAAATTAACAAAGTATTTCTGCACTTTTTATATTTTTCCTAGCTTGGTCTCGATCTCACAATTCCAACGACTATTTATTTGTATTTTTCTGAGATCTGTGCTAATTACTATGAATTTTTGAATGCAGAATACTATTTAAAAGGAGAAATACGCACGAAAATACGAAAATACGCAGAAATACGTGACACGTGGCATCATCCTAGCCGCTCCCACTCAATTCGACGATCATGATCAAGGGAGCGATGCGGCTATACGTGGAGCGTTCGATCTCGATCCAACGATCGACAGCACGCCTTCAAACGAACACGGAGAGCCCAGCGCTTTGCCACGTGGCGAGATCTGCTCGTCTCCCCGCCAGATCGAGCGGTGCTGAGTTGATCAGCGACGCGGCAGCTTTACGGCCGTTAAGATCCCATCGAACGGCTCAAACGCGGGGCAAATTCGCGCTTCGACTTCGATCCAGCGCAGACACGTGGAGCAATCCAGCTGCATCACGCCGCATCCAACGGCCAATTTACACCCCGCATTTGAATCAAAAATCACGGCGACGTGGCCTCCATCAGCACCGTTACTTCGAGATTCGACGGCCACATTTAATCCCGAGCTGAGATCGGAAATGAAGCGTAGCGGTCGAAGAGTCGAGCGAGGATCCGATAATTTTGGCCACGTGGCGCGTCCACGTTGAATCCCGCTGCGATCAACGGTCGTGGTTTGCTCCGGTTATTTTAATTGGGTACGGGCGCGATTTTAAGCGGGTTTTGAACCCGATAACACAACCCAAACCCGCAATGCCTCTATATAAGGTATTCCTAGGGGTTTTTGAGCGTATACAAGCAGATTTTGGCGTATTTTGAGCGTATTGGAGGCTCTAGGAGCCGTATTTCGCCACCACAAAATTCTGTAAAATTCCAGAGGCTATTTTCTTATTTCCAGAGAGTTTTGGTGTCTAAACTTGAAGATTTGGTGATAAATTTCTTAACTTCTACTCCGTATTTTGGTGTTTTTCATCGTATTTTGCTATTAGATCAATGTATTTTGCTATGAACCTTGATTATTCTTGCATTATGAGTAGCTAAAACTTATTTGTGCATGGTATGGAGTAGTTAGGGGATGTGATTTGTGTTAGTTTGGTTGAATATCGTCGTGCTTAATCGTTAAACGTTGTTAAAGTTGTAATCTTTGTTCGTAAATCCTCTTTTTCATCTTCCAAAAGAAGTGATTGAGTTGATGATCGCCCCAAAAGGGTGAGTTTTGATCTCCCCAAAAGGGAGTTTCATACCGTTGTTTTGATCTCTCCAAAAGAGAGTTTCATATCGTATTATAACTTTAGCGACGATCTTATTGAATATTGTGCTTGAACCCCCAAAAGGGTATCTTCCGATGAGTTGCTCTCAAAAGGAGAATTCATTGAGTTATATTGGATATTTTCCGGTGAATTGCTCTCAAAAAGAGAATTCATTGTGTTATATTCATCAACCAAATTAATACGAATCATTGATCCTAACGAACCCGTACCATGTGCATACTTTTTATAGATATTTTCTTACACGATTTTCCTTGTTCATATTGTTCACGTGTTCACATCACCATCATCGCCATCATCATTGAAGTGATTAGTTTCTTTTCGTAGGATTTCTATTTGATTTGATTTATGGTTGCAACAGATTTCCTCCTGAGGATTCGACATCTGGACTCCCAGATTATATTACTTGTACAGACTCTTGCGCTTGAGAGAGAGAGAGCACTTTTTCGGTCCCACCAAGTTTTTGGCGCCGTTGCCGGGGAGGAATGGTTTGTGACTACGGTTTATTTTATTTAGAGGACCTTCGGTGAGATCTTTCCACTGTACTGTACATAAACTTTTTTTTATTTTAATTTTTAAAAATGGAATATATGAACTTCTATTGCATAAACAATCTGTACGATGCAAGGTATGCTAATGCACACAAACATAGGATGGAGAAGCTCAAGATTGTAAATTTTAATCAAACTGATTGTGAAACTTTCTTTCAGGCCTGGAGGAGGTTCACAAACATATTATCGAGCTATCTGCAGCATGGGTACACAAATGAAGAGCTTATGGGGTCCTTCCTAGATGGACTACGACCACAGCTGCAGGAATTATTAGGAGGCATGACGCCGACAGAGGCGTGGGAATAAATGGAGTCTCTGCAAGAAAATGAAGAAACTATGGAAGAGACTTCAGAGTGCGATTCAACGGAGCCTTCGTGCCTCGATCAAGAAGAGCAAAGCGTAGACGTACCTTTGCAATCCTTGAAAGAGGAAGTTCACTCGATTATTCAGACACAGGAGGCTACATCCCATCAATTCCAGGAGAATTTCCTTGCTCGGAGTCGGCAGATTCAGAAATCCATTGAAGATCTTAATCTGATTGCCACTTGCTTAGAAGAAAGTAAGGCTTTTGAAACTCAATTTCAAGAATCTAATACGAGTTTATCTTCTATTGCAGGTATATCGAGCGAGCCATGTCACGTTGATGACACGAATATAAATATCTACATGGCAGAAAGTGTGTGCAAAAGAGAGGACGAGCTAGCAATTTTGGATGAACGAGAGGAGAAGACAGCTAGGGACAAGGGTTTTGAGATTATCACCATGGAGTCAGAACCATGCCCTCCTCCAGTTTTGTCCCAAAATCATTTACTCCTCTCACCAATGTCTGAGCATCATACTGAGAGTAGTGCATATCTTTCAGGGAGCAGTCGTCAACTCGCTTTAATTTATTTCACTTATTTTGATGACTACGTTTGGAATAATTTTATTGAAAAGAATTTTAAACTAATTTGGACTGACATAACTCATCTCTTGCAGGACATTGGTAAACAAGTTATAGAGATGCTTGGAGTTGTGTTGCTGGAGTACAGTTTAGCCATTGGAGGAAAATTACTCGCCGAGGAGCGCAAGGAGAAAATTGAACAACTTCCTCCACCATCAAAGATTCGAGATCCGCCATTTGATCACGGTGTGTTCTTTCCAGTAGTGTAGTTTTTAAATGCTTTCTAGGTTGCTTGCTTGAATAAACTCGTACCACTTTCGACATTGAGGTCAATGTCCATCTTTAGTTGGGGGGTGTGTATGAGACCTTAGGATTTTTTTAAAAAAATAAGGTTAAGATAAGAATAAATCACCAAATCTCATCATTTTAAAACTCCTTCATATGCCTCAAATACGGATGATTACGCATTAATTGAGTTCTAAAAATCTGTTTGTGGCTTGATTGAATTATTTTTCCTTCGTGGAATTACCGTTAATATGCTATTCATGAAAATTTTCAATTGCCTTGATTAATATCTTGAAATAGTTTGAATTTATTTCATGCATGCTAATGTGATGAAAAAGCTTAAGTATACACGATTTATAAGAATAGTCTTCTAGTTGAAGAGGAATGTGGCCATGTTTATTACTGTTTATGTTCGAAAATATGGGCGTTGAGTTGCTTACGAAGAAAAGAAAAGAAAAATTTTTTTGAATGAAAAATGAATGAAGAAAATGAATAAGTATGTCACTAATAAATAACTTGGTTGGCTCGAGTAGTACAGTCCGAGGGGTCCTTCTTGGCCTAATGCCCTACTATCGTCTGATTTGGGAGCCATTGACCGGAAACTCACTCATTTGATGGAGCGATCCAAGTAATACATTTTGCTGTGAATGTTGCTTGATGCGCGTTACGCGGAACTAATAAAAGAAAAGAAATGGTGAATATACTAAGCAACTTCAATACCCATGTCTTGAATGATTGTTTTGATAGGCCAATTCCTTGGAAACAAGAAAACTAGAACAAAACGACGTGTTATACTTTCGCTTGCGCAAAACGATGCTTGCATGTTATTTATTCATACTAAATTAGAGAAAATATCATGTGATTGATTTTGTTCATGGATGTGTATATTGATGGTCAAGATCATGTTGGAATGCGTATTATTGAGCCATGCCTTGAGCAATTTGAAAGAACTTATTGTTTTATTACTCATCCGTATTAATCGCTCTTTTTGCTAGAGACTAGCAAATCGCTAGTTGGGGGTGTGATTCGGGTTCAATATTACATATTTAACCCCCCCCATTTAGCCCTATTCTGTGCTCATATGATGCTACATTGTTCTCTAATTTATACGTATTTTGTACACAATTATTTATTAGAGAAAACACTCTATTTGAGCATAAAACAGAAATTAACGAAATATTTCTGCACTTTTTATATTTTTCCTAGCTTGGTCTCGATCTCACGATTCCAACGACTATTTATTTGTATTTTTCTGAGATCTGTGCTAATTACTATGAATTTTTGAATGCAGAATACTATTTAAAAGGAGAAATACGCACGAAAATACGAAAATACGCAGAAATACGTGACACGTGGCATCATCCTAGCCGCTCCCGCTCAATCCGACGATCATGATCAAGGGAGCGATGCGGCTATACGTGGAGCGTTCGATCTCGATCCAACGATCGACAGCACGCCTTCAAACGAACACGGAGAGCCCAGCGCTTTGCCACGTGGCGAGATCTGCTCGTCTCCCCGCCAGATCGAGCGGTGCTGAGTTGATCAGTGACGCGGCAGCTTTACGGTCGTTAAGATCCCATCGAACGGCTCAAACGCGGGGCAAATTCGCGCTTAGACTTCGATCCAGCGCAGACACGTAGAGCAATCCAGCTGCATCACGCCGCATCCAACGGCCAATTTACACACCGCATTTGAATCAAAAATCGCGGTGACGTGGCCTCCATCAGCACCGTTACTTCGAGATTCGACGGCCACATTTAATCCCGAGCTGAGCTCGGAAATGAAGCGTAGCGGTCGAAGAGTCGAGCGAGGATCCGATAATTTTGGCCACGTGGCGCGTCCACATTGAATCCCGCTGCGATCAACGGTCGTGGTTTGCTCCGGTTATTTTAATTGGGTGCGGGCACGATTTTAAGCGGGTATTGAACCCGATAACACAACCCAACCCCGCAATGCCTCTATATAAGGTATTCCTAGGGGTTTTTGAGCGTATACAAGCAGATTTTGGCGTATTTTGAGCGTATTGGAGGCTCTAGGAGCCGTATTTCGCCACCACAAAATTCTGTAAAATTCCAAAGGCTATTTTCTTATTTCCAGAGAGTTTTGGTGTCTAAACTTGAAGATTTGGTGATAAATTTCTTAACTTCTACTCCGTATTTTGGTGTTTTTCATCGTATTTTGCTATTAGATCAATGTATTTTGCTATGAACCTTGATTATTCTTGCATTATGAGTAGCTAAAACTTATTTGTGCATGGTATGGAGTAGTTAGGGGATGTGATTTGTGTTAGTTTGGTTGAATATCGTCGTGCTTAATCGTTAAACGTTGTTAAAGTTGTAATCTTTGTTCGTAAATCCTCTTTTTCATCTTCCAAAAGAAGTGATTGAGTTGATGATCGCCCCAAAAGGGTGAGTTTTGATCTCCCCAAAAGGGATTTTCATACCGTAGTTTTGATCTCTCCAAAAGAGAGTTTCATATCGTATTATAACTTTAGCGACGATCTTATTGAATATTGTGCTTGAACCCCCCAAAAGGGTATCTTCCGATGAGTTGCTCCCAAAAGGAGAATTCCTTGAGTTATATTGGATATTTTCCGGTGAATTGCTCTCAAAAAGAGAATTCATTGTGTTATATTCATCAACCAAATTAATACGAATCATTGATCCTAACAAACCCGTACCATGTGCATACTTTTTATAGACATTTTCTTACACGATTTTCCTTGTTCATATTGTTCACGTGTTCACATCACCATCATCGCCATCATCATTGAAGTGATTAGTTTCTTTTCGTAGGATTTCTATTTGATTTGAATTGTGGTTGTAACAGATTTCCTCCTGAGGATTCAACATCTGGACTCCCAGATTATATTGCTTGTACGGACTCTTGCGCTTGAGAGAGAGCACTTTTTCGGTCCCACCATTATACCCCAAACTATTCTCGATTTTCTTGATAGCTAAGTGATTGGAAAGAGACACGGTCATTTGTTCCTCCCTGAGTTCGATACCCGCTCGACGCTACACCGTGCGCTTGCGGTAAAACTACAAGTCGTTTTTCGGGTGTACACTCGGAACCGATCAAGTTTTTGGCGCCGTTGCCGGGGAGGCGACAGTGTTTTATTTTCTCTACTTAGCTATTTCTTTTTGTTTTATTTTTTTTATTTTACTCCTCTATCGTGCTAACAATTCCATCGAACCCTGTTTTTCTTTGCATGTACACGAGATCGACGGCGGATCCAGAGGATATCATATTTGATCCGGAGATCGAGCGTACTGAGAGGATGATCAGAGCCGAGAAAAGGCTCAATATAGAGGATAATTGTATGAACCGCCCGGAGACACCGGAGGAACTAGCGGCACGTATGGCGAGGATTATATCCATCAGAGATAGGCTTCGGCCTAAGACTTCCTCCACTACATCTTCCATCATTATACCAGAGTTGGCGGCGGATAAGAATTTTGAGCGCAAGACGGGATTAGTGGTCTTAATGCAACAAGACCCATTCCATGGGAACTCCCATGAGAATCCACATTATCACATCCAGCTATTCTTGTCTAAGTGCGCCACCTTTCAAATGCCGGGTGTCTCCGCCGATGCGATTCGTTTGAGACTCTTCCCCTTCACCCTCAGAGACAAAGCTCTATATTGGCTGAGGACGCAGGCGGAAGGTATATTCACTACTTGGGATGAGTTGGCTAGCGCTTTTGTTGATAAATTCTACCCGCTATCTAAGACGGTGAAGATTAGAAGTGCACTCATGTCCTTCAAGCAAGGACCGTAGGAGACCATATACGTGGCATGGGAGCGCTTTAAGGATCTGTAGCATCAGTGCCCCCAACACAACATAGAAACATGGGAGCTAGTTCACATTTTTTATAATGGACTCCAATAGGGCACTAAGCAAATCATAGATGCAACTGCCAACGGAGCCATTCTTTCCAAAACACCGGATGAAGCTACGGACCTATTAGAGGAGATGGCCTCTAATAATCAACAATGGGGCGACGAGCGAGGGCAATCTTCTACCTCCTTGAAGCCAATGAGCATATATGAGGCCAAGGCCGTAGCAGAGCTTTCCAATAAGTTCGACTCTCTCCACAAGGTGGTGGAGATATTGGAGAAGTACATCACTGAGCCATATGGAGCTCCCTCCACACCTAAGATGGGAAGCAATATGAGTGATTGGCAAGACCAATCTCAAGTCATGTTCGTAGGAGGAGAGCATGGAGAGGGAGCCTTGGAACAAGCGCAATATGTTGCGGGGAACTCTGGTTATTGGGCCAACCCGGCCGCGAGGAACCATCTGGGATTTTCGTATGCAAACAATGAAGGGGCTCTAAACCCATCACCATCGCAACAAACTCAAGCTAGGCCTCCACCTCCACAACCCCAATACCAACCAAGGGGGCCACCGCAACAAAATTACCCGCCCAGGCAACAAGCGAGACCGTATAGGCCGCCTGATTATAACCAAGGTTGGAGAGCTCCGAACCCACCACAAGCTCAACCACGATCGGATCATGAAGTTAGGGTGGAGGAATTCATGGTGGAGCAAAGAAAAATCAATGCTAGGTTGACGGCGTAACAAGATTCGCTAAATACCGTCGTTGCGCAACTTGGAGAGCAACTTGCGTTGCTAAACAAAAATACTCAACAATTGCCGGCTCAACCGGAGCCCAATCCACGGAGCAATACCGGCCACATAAATGTGGTAGTGGCGGTCACAACTAGGGGCGGAAAGGATACTACTCCCGCCATGGTCCAAACCAAGAAGCCCGTGGAAGAGATTTTGAACGACAAGGAGCCGGCTATTGAAGAGGAGATCACAAAAGAGCGGCAAGAAGTAGAAAATTCTGAAATGAAGAAGCCTAATGAGGAGCGCACCTACATGCCGCCGGTGCCCTTTCCACAACGGTTGGCGAGAGCCAAAAGTGAGAAGAGGCTCGCCACGTTCCTTGAATATTTGAGGAGAGTAAGCCTCAACATTCCTTTCTTGGATGCTATAGTGGAGATCCCGTCGTATGCAAAGTTCTTGAAGGACTTAATATCGGGAAAGAGGAGGAAGGAGAAAATAATGCTTGTCGAACAAGGAACTTGGTTCACCCGGAGGAAAAAAGGAGCCCGCAAAGTTCAAGGATCCCGGAAGCTTTTGCATCCCATGCGCACTTGGAGGAGTCCCATTTCAAAAGGCCTTAGTTGAATTGGGAGCAAGTGTGAGCCTAATGCCTCTTAGCATGTTCTGGAAATTGAATACGGGGACCGACTTGAAGCCAACCGACATGAGAATACAACTGGCGGATGGTCGGGTTACTAGGCCGGTGGGGATTGCGGAGGACATTCCGCTTCAAGTTTTGGGAGGGATATGTTTGCCTTGCGACTTTGTCGTTATGGACATTAAGGAGGAGGGCGACACTTCACTTATACTTGGACGCCCGTTCTTAGCCACCGCCGGCGTTATAGTCGACGTGAGAGAAGATACATTATCCTTGAATGTCAGGAACATCGAGGTTGAGTTCCACATACCCAAAGCCATGAAGCATATGCCCTACCAAGAGGAGTTGGACTATGTGGACCTCCTTGATGAGGTAATCGACGAAGCCATTCCGCACTCCATCGGTGCTTTCCATGATGATGGCCTTGAAGAAGGCCAAACTTCCAGCATTGAAGAAAAGTTGAGGACCCTCCGGATAGCTCTACGGCCGATGATGCAGATGACGCTGATGTCGCAAGGATAAGGGAGCTTTGCAAGCTCTCAACGGGCAACAATTCGAAGAAAGCTCCACCGAATAGAAGATCGGTGTCACCGGTGAGGAAGAAGATTGGTTCTAGCTCAAGCTTGGGGGACTTATCCCCCAACTCTACCCATGATGAGGGGATGCCAAGGAGGGCCGACGAGCACCAACAACCAAATCCAAGTGGCCTTCCCGGCAAATTTGACGGGCGTATCTCACTTACGCCCAATATCACACGCTAAACAAAAATCATAAGGGGTCGAGCTCATGACCTTAAACGAGCGCTTGTCGGGAGGCAACCCGACGGTTTCATATCATTTTTTAGTTGATTTTCATTTTTATTCTAGATTTTTCTTAGTGTTTAGAGTCTAGTGTCTATAAAAATCGTGACAACGGGCTTTATTTTTGATGATAGGAGATGGATGACGAGAGATCATTCATATGGAGGATGACCAAGGAAAGGGAGAGCACTTCGGGAACACGCTCAGGCCTCAGGAGAAGGCAGTGACTGACTGGAGGAAGAAAAACAGAGAATGGAGCGAAAACAGAGAGCCGTTGCAAAAAACAGGATGCCACTCGGCCGAGTAACATATGTCACTCGGCCGAGCAAAGACTCCATTCGGCCGAGTGGAGTACAGATCAGGGAAGATCGTTCTGACCAACTCTCTGTTATTATTTCGATTTACAGTATAATTTACCACTCGGGCGAGTGACTTGTCACTCGGCCGAGTGAATCAGATACCTTGTACGCTCTAAATATTGCTGAATGGCTATGCCACTCGGCCGAGTGGAACTTGTCCATTCGGTCGAATGGGAAAAGCCACTCGGCCGAGTCGTAACTTGTGGAAGTTAATTCGAAATAATTTTTCATGGTCCCACTCGGCCGATTGAACTCGTCACTCGGCCGAGTCGCTACATCTTTATATATCCCAACGGGCGCAGCGCGAATTTCAAACGCAAAATCCCCAAATCCTTTTCGCACTCGCCCGCTGTCGCTCCGACTCCTTCGCCCGATCCACCGCTTCCTACGCCCGAGCCGCCGCTGCGCCGCTGATCGACGACCCCCGGCGGTCGCCCACGCCGCCCCGCCGCCGCCCCGCCGCCGCTCCTCGCCGGCGCCGCCTCCCTCGCCACCGGTGACCCTCATTTCGCCCCAAATTTGATTTTCTTCTCCATTCTCCCAATTCATACGCCCATTGCGCCCCAAATTCAAATTAATTCATATATATATCTGTTATCCCCTATCTCCCCCATGTATATTGATTATCATTCGCTGATTTTATTGTTTGATTTCAGGTTAGCTTGGGGGAGCTTGGGGCAGCTTTTGGACGTATTCGGAGCCCCGCGGAGGAGGCGTTCTTCGCACACATCAGGTTTTGCTCTCGCGTCGTGCTCAGGTATACTCGTTCCATCATCTAGCACTTCGCATTTTTACTTGGGTAGTGGGCACTTCTCGCGGCACATATGCCGCCTCGCCTTAGACCACGCAAGCGGGAGCCCGCTTCGAAGCGGAAGAAGTTAGGTGATCCTGGCTCCTATTCCGCTAGGGCGGACTCCCCTCCATCTAGCCCACCACCACCTACACAGCCGCTTCCCCTGATCCCATTCCACCACCTGCACAGCCTGCCCCCGCGTTCGATGCGATGGGGATTACGCTTCGGGATGACGCCCAGTGTGCCAGATTCGAGCGTATCTCCCATCGCTCGATCGTATCCACTAAGTTTGCACACCTCGCCGACTTTGAGCACCTAGGGGTTCTTGAGGGGATACTCACGTTGTACGACAACGTGGGGTGGCGTGATTTCTTGTCGATGTCGGCGGACACTTATATCCGCCCGACACTAGAGGTCCTTAGCTCTATTGAGCGGACCCCTGGAGGATGCTCATTTCGCCTGATGGATCAGGAGTGCCAGGTCACTCTTGACATGCTCCGAGATTTCTTCCAGTGGCCCGCTGTCCCTGACCCAGAGCGCGCTTACGCTCCCACGCACATCCCACCCCTGTCATTCGACACCCACGCTTTCTGGACCCGGATTACAGGATCGCCTCTTGCCTTTGACCCTAGTAGGGCCAAGGCCTCTGTCGTCCTCCACCCGTGCCTCAGCATTGCACAGCGCCTTATGGTGACTACTTTTCTTGCGAGGTACGAGCCCGGGACGTTGTCGACACCTGAGCTATACATGCTATATGCGATGACACGTCCCAGGGTTTTTGATGGAGCAGACGTTCTGGTCCCCGCTGTAGAGATTGATATCGCCAGTTGGTACATCGACCGTATCATCATTTCTGTCGGCGCTTGTACGCCCATTTGTTGCGGCGGTCTGATTACCCTCTTGGCTCTGTTATGCGGAGTTGACCTGCCTGCTGACTTGCCTCGACCACCGGGCCCCACTTCACTATCGATAGACGTTATGGCCCGGCTGAGGATGCTGCGTCCTCATGGTCGTCAGCACTTGGTGTGGCTCCACGGTCCTTTCGCTGCCGATTACATGATTCTTCTGAGCCCTGCTCGGACTCATATAGGACCCGCAGGCTGAGATTGGATTCCAGCGATGGATCTCCTCATCCCCCCTTACGTACTAGAGCCCGAGGGTGCTCAGCAGGAGCCCCTCATTCCACCCCAGGACCCCGTGATCCCTCAGCCTGCACATGACCCGTCTGCACCTCCCGACAGTTCTGTCCACACTTCTTTCAGTGTCGGGAGCACTTTTACTGAGTCCTCGTCCATCACTGCCACCACCTTTGTGCCCATTTCTGTCGATCCCATTTCCGATGTCTGCCCTGAGTGTCCCACTACCATTTTAGAGAGCGGTGAGACCTCCTTTACCACCGCAGTGGCGGCCCTGTCCTCACGGCCACCCCGGCCGTTGACCCGTCTGTCCCCACTGCTGCTATTTTCTCTGAGAGCATCGTGATGTCTGTCCCCACTTCTGTGTCACTGACCTCTCTGCCTGCCTCGTCTTTAGTGACCACTTCCACTTCTGCTGCTGCTCCTTCCTCGTCTTCCTTACCTGCGTCTCAGCCTCACACAGAGGCTGAGCGACACGTAGCAAGCACAGCACCCGAGCACCACCCCATAACTGCACCCATCCTTTACGACGGTCGTGTGAGACAGCCCCGTACTTCCCTTGTTCGACCCTCTGCTCCACCGCCCCCCCCCGACACTCTAGTTCAGAGCATTCGTGCTCTTAAGGGGGCAGTCAGTGGACTCAGAGGAGACTTTATGGCTCTCTCCGCCACCGTCAGTGCAGTCCAGACCCGCGTCGCCATATTTCCTAGTATTCAGGCTTGCCTGAATCAGATTCTTGCGCGTCTGCCCCTACCACCTACACCCACCCAGCAGCCACTACCCCCGCCACCACCTCCACCACAGGACGGTGCTGGTGCACCCCCACCCCCTTAGGCATACACTGGATGCCTTCCACATTTTTGCTGTCGATACGCTGGATAGTTTTTGTGAGCCTGCTTATTTTGCACCCCTCCTCCACACGCTGTTTTGTGCACATTTTGGTCCTATCCGTATATATCTTTTTGTGAGAGATGGTGTACTTTTTGGGGACACTCATATCTGCATTATTTTGATCTCTGCATGCATCACCCGCATTCTCATATCATTTTACTTTTTTTCCCATCATGCATGCCTCCTCGCCCACCCCACCCACTTTTTGTCTCTCGGTGTGCCACACTTTGCACATTGAGGACACTGTGCACTTTAGCTTGGGGGAGTGAGTTCTCACACTTTTTGTTTTTTGTCACCTTTTATTTTTATTTTTCCACCTTTTCTTTGTTTTTACACCCTTTTTCACTCACTTTTTCGCTTTTATCATGCATCACGTTTTTTCTATTTCTTGAGTGTGCTGCATTGTACAGTAGTAGTTCTCATTTTCTTTTTATCCTTATTTATTTCATCTTTTTTCTATAGATGAATTTTCTGTGATGATGACGACGTGGTGCTAGCTTATCTCTATATGCATATTACTTTGTCATGCCATAGTTTTTTATTTCAGATATCATATGCTGTGTCTTGCTATGCATTTGAGATAGTAACCCGCACTTTCATGTATGAATATGGATGAAATTCCTTTATTAGTTGAATCTGATGCTTTATATGTATACTCTTCATAGAAAACACACCAAGCTTCACGCATTGATTGCTTATATCTGGAGTACTGCTTTCCTTTCTTATATCACTTCTTATTACATGAAAATTGTACGCCTCACTTTCAGGTTGAATGAATGTATGTTAGGTTGATATAACTGGACTAGTTTACTTTCTGAGATTAAACTGAGTAGATTACATTACTCTGATGAAAGTTGTCGTGCACGTCCTATAGAGTGAACCGAGTGTTACATTTATTTCTTTCTCCACATATCTTGAGCATTATTTCTACACTTATATTCATTGGTGAATCTCCCTTTAGCGATTCTATCATTGGCATTTCCCCCGCTATTAAATTCCATGCTCCAATTCCTCAAAATCAAAAAGAAAAAATATATGAATATCTTTCTGTCTTTTGATTTGGGATCTCAGATGTATATGTGCTATATTTGCAAAATGAAAAAAAAAGTGGAAAAAGAAAAGAAAAGAGAAAAGAAGCTTATACATGATCCCATATCACTCTCTTTCTCTCTTTCTTCCCTCTTTTGTTTTTATTTTTATTGGAGCTCCAAAAATGGGGAATGTACTTATTGATTTATTTATGCCACCACGCTAATAGATAATCTTGGGGGAGAGGATCCAATGATGTGTGTGAGAGTGACTATTTGACTGTGCATGACAACCTAGGCTAGGTAATTTTCTATACTCGGTGAGATTACTAAAAGTTTTACGAAATCCAAGAATTGAAACTTAGCATACATTTCATGAAAACCATACCTTTCTATTCTTATTGATCCATGATGTGTGATGTCTCTTAGACTTCTTATAGAAAGCATTCAATTGAAAAGTGTGTGGTCTATGAGTATGTATACCGCTTTAGATGCTTCAGACGATGTTAATCCTAGAACGATTCCATATTTCATATTATTTTGCTATTCTCGGGTTTTCTATTTTGAATGCATCCATATATCATGATATCGAGATAAAAATCTTTGGCATGAGTTGTGTATTCGTTGTATGCTATATGAGTAAGCAAAGCCGACGTCCTGAGAAAATGATCTAGTACCTCTCTCTTTGCTTTCTTTCTTTATTTTCTATCTCTTTCGTCTTTTCTTTTTATTATTTTTCCCATCGGGTTCGCCTTTTACTTATCTTCCTCGAGGACGAGTAAGAGGTAAGCTTGGGGGATTTTGATCGCTCCATGTTTTACACCTTTTTTCTGCATGATTGCATGCCGTTTTGATCGCCCATATCGCGTTTTTCATGATTATTCGACAATATTGCGATACTTTCCACTATTTCTTGTTTTGTCGTATTTCAGAAAATATGGAGCGATTTGTGGCGAATTTGAGATCAAGGGATTTGCGAGCGCTTAGGAGTGTTACCCACGGCTCATTTGAGGGCTTATCAGCAATGGAGGATGAGTGGAAGAAGAAGAAAATCAATAGGAGCGACGAGGAGGCAAAAAGAAGAAACAGCCATTTCAGCACATCACTCGGCCAGCAGAACAGCCACTCGGCCGAACAAGAAGTCCCGCTCGGCCGATCAGAACGGATATGCACACAGAGTTAATTTCAGCGTATACTCGGCCGAACGAAGAAAGCCTACTCGGCCGAATGAGAAATCTCACTCGCCCGAGTGGTACAAGGAAATTGTCCAGAGAAAGGCCGAAGTTATTGTAATTTTCAGAGATCCTGTCGAAGCCCACTCGGCCGAACGATAAAGCCACTCGGCCGAATGGATAAGTTTACTCGGCCGAGCCATCCCCCGAAGACAGACCCTGAAACATCCGAAGTTACTGTATTTTTACAGGGTTTGTCACTCGGCCGAGTGACATGGTCACTCGGCCGAGTGAACCGCTCCGCCTGCTGCTAGGGTTGCGATTTCTGGGCTGCGTAGGGGCATTTTTGGCACGATTTTTTGGGCGATTTTAGAGGGTATTTAAACCTAGTTTTTGCCCTAGTTTAGGGAGCTTTTAAACAATTAATTTTTAGACTTTCTTTTAGGGATTTGAGGGCTACTCTTTGGTGAATTCTCAGCTGGAAATCATTGGCATCTACATTGGTTAGTCTATTCCTATTGAAAACTCTATTTTTATGCATTATTTCTATTTTGCAATGAATTGTACCGATAGTATTGTTGATTTTTCTGAGATTTGCATGATGTCTAGCGAGTAGTGCCGTTGTCTTAGGGCGTAGGGATGAACCCTATGGACCCTATTTCTAAATTGTGATGAATTTGTGGAATTGTTGCTAGAATTGATGAGGGTTAGGTTGTGATTGATTAATTACGGATAGCTAGGAATTCATATCGATTGGGATTTGCAAGAGATTGGATCCCAATTGATAGGAAGGCCTAGATATTGGATTTAGATTGATAATTGGATTTCTCTAGACTTGGTTTGCAAGAGATTGGACCAAAGCTAGGATTTTTAATTGTGATTCTATACCCATATCCGTTTGCAAGAGATTGGATGGATAGGAACTATCACAACCTAGGTCGTAGTTCGAGTTTGCACGAGTGGACTCGAGATACGATTGAACAATGATGTCGTTCTTCACGCTAGTGGCTTAGGCTAGGGTTTGCACGAGAGTGGGCCATGTCCTAGGTTTGCTATAGACCGGCAATAGCGCGAGAGCGTGAGCTTGGTTCTACATTTAGTTGTGACTAGTTCACCTATATTCAAGTTTAGCAATAATGCAACTCATGAATCACAATGATGAGAGAAGGTCCGTAGTAGGGATTCCCTATCCCTAGACGTTTTATTAAATCGATATTTCTCTTGATATTTGAACGATTGTGGTTGTTATACCCCAAACTATTCTCGATTTTCTTGATAGCTAGGTGATTGGAAAGAGACACGGTCATTTGTTCCTCCCTGAGTTCGATACCCGCTCACCGCTACATCGTGCGCTTGCGGTAAAACTACAAGTCGTTTTTCGGGTGTACACTCGGAACCGATCAAGCATAGATTTGTGCCCTAAGTGTCCCTCAAAATCCAACAATAACATGGCCACCTATACGGTTGAAGCCTTCGTAGGGAACCTCATGGCTTACGAGGTTAGGAAGGTGGATAGAGAAGAAACAAATTCTCTAAGGGTTCAATCCAAACCCAAGAATAAAGTAACTGCTTTCAAGGCCACTTCGAAGAATGAAGACTCCGATGATGAGATGTACATTGAGTCCCTAGCTCTTTTGGCTAGAAAATTCGATCGGTTTTACCGAAGAGGTAATTTCAAACCGAGGAATAAATTTGTTTCTACTAATGATTCTTCTTTGTGTTTCAATTGCAATAAGCCAAGGCACATCAAGATGGATTGTTCCTTGCTTAATAACAAGGAGAAATGGAAAGCTCCCAAGTACAAAAAGGAAGATGCATACAAAGGGAAAAAAAGAAGAATGGACTTGTAGGAACATGGGATGACTCAAGTGAAGATTAAAGTAGCGATGAATCCGATGAGAACAAGGGAGAGGTAGCACACACGTGTTTCATGGCTAAAGGACGCTCTCCAAAGGACTCATCTCGTAAAAGTGATAGCGACGCCGATGAGGTAACGATGGATGACCTTAGATTAGCTAATGAACAACTTTTTTTGAAGTATAAAAAATTGTTCAATAGATATATGATTTCTAAGGACAATCTTGCTAGCATAGCTACTTCTTGAATGTTAGTTCTAGTTTCCATAATGCTTTAATTAAGGAGAAAGCTTATTTAGCTTCTCAAAATGATTGTTTAAGAAATGAGGTTATATCCATCAAGTCACAATTGGACAAAAGTCCAAGTTAGTGATTGTGATGACATAGAGATTGAAACTCTTCGATCTCAAAACACATGTTTGGGTAATGAGAATTTTGCTCTAAAAACCCAAGTGTACGATCTCACTACACAAGTATCCACCTAGGATACTAATCTTTCTTCACTTCTGAAGAAATATGAGCTCATGTCCTCCAATGTTGATAGATTCAACAAAGGGAAGGACACGTTGAAAACAATTTTGGAAAACCAACTTCCCGTAAATTACCGTGGAGGACTTGGTTACTCAAAGGATAATGCTTCCACTTATCAAACATCTCATAGTGAGGCCATCCTTTAATGCATCCAATGGTGGAGTATCAAAACTCTTTTGTAGTACATCTACCGAGAATAGCACCATTTTGGTGACTCCCTCATTTGGAAGGAAACCCACCAAGGGTGGTGTTGTCCGCTTGCGTGGACGCTAATAATAATTTACCGCAGCGCACGGGTCGTGTGTCGCTACGGGTCGAACTCAGGGAGGCATTCGTTAAGTTCTATTTATGGGTCCTTGCTTGAAAGCTACGCGTTCGGGTTGGTGATTGGATAATGAAATAGGGAAGAGGATGAATCAAGGGATAAAAGCTCTAGGTGATGTGCGTTTATATTTCATATATTCACGCACGTTTTCTTTTGTGTTTCTCCGTGTTTTTCGCCGTCTTTTATTCGTTTTCTCGTATTTTCTCGTTTTCTTTCACTTTTCTTTGTTTATCCATGTTTGCAGGAGATTGACCGTGTAGGGGACGTTTAACGACGATATCTCAAGTTCCCAGAGCAACGGGAGGAGTCACACATGATCCAAGGGGTCAAACGTCAAAGAATACATCTTTCAGCCCCTCACCCGGTCGGTTGGTCATCTCCAACCGATTGGGTGATGCACGCGTGCACCACCCGGTCTCAGCCGGAGCTCAAGTGGAAGTCACCCGACCGGTTCACAGACCAGTTCAGCGGGGGCCTGTTCTCTGTCTTTTCGAGCAAAATTCCAACCGATCGGGTGACTTTCACCCGATCGGTTCATCTGTAGCTGATGCTGAGGAGCTGAAGACACGGGCACCCAACCGATCACTTCACCCGATGGCGCCAAGATCCAACCGGTCACTCCAAGAACTCACCCGATCGGTTCATATGACCGGGTGAAAGCTCGCCGTTTTCTGTTCATAATCTGTAACGGATCACCCGATCGGTTGACTTGTCAACCGATCGGGTGATACGAGAGTCTATAAATAGAACCCCTAGGGTTCCAGAAACGGGGGGAGCTGCTAGTTTTTACTGTTTTCTCCTATTGTGACGGCTGTAATTATTGTTCTTTTGTAAGTTTTCGGATCTTTCTCAAATTTTAGTATTGTCTTAATTACCCTATTACTTCCGCATTTCAATCGTCCGATTATGATTCCAATGGTTAATTTTCATTTAGATCGCTTTTCAATGAATTTTTGTGAGCAGTTCCCAAATCTGGGATTTTGGTGGAAACCCCTTCGGGGGCTCTTTCCGATGCATCCATAGGGTTAGGAAATCGATAGGGATTAGGAATCTAACGGTTACGCGGGGTGTTTCATTGTCATCGGCGGGAAAAAGACCGCCTTTGACCGTTGGGCCAAGGGGGAATAAACTTGGCGGTTGACTCCCTAGCCGTAGCTCACACCCATAGCGTAGACGTCGAATCCTAGCACGCGGGAGCGGCAGGATGAGATGTTGAGAGTTATCGTTGCAAGCTTAGTGCTCCCGGAATCAATCAGTGTTAATGGACACTGGAGTGCCCACTGATCGAATCCGGGAAGTCCGGTGTATCATCCTGGGCACCGACCGGAATATCGGGCCCATGGGATGCCGGTACCACTTTCTGAGGCAACGTCTCACCATTAGACCCTAATTCCGATCGCTATCCATACCCGTAGGCCGTATCGGCGAGAGTCGCTCGTTGGAGTGGAAACCAAAGTCCCGGGTTTATTTTCTTATTGTTCATACCCTTCATTCCTTTCCGTGACAACCATCTACCGATTCGGGCTAGCTCGCCCCCGGGGTGATTTTGGTCCTCCTTGACTCAAGCACATCCTAGCCTCCCTGTGTTCGACCCCCAAGCCACACTACAACACCGTGCGCTTGCGGTTACAAATTTCTAAACCCCCACGCGGGTCCCCCCGGCCATTTGCGGATAGCAAGCCGGGGCGGTCACGTCCAGTTTATGGCGCCGTTGCTGGGGAGGCAACGTGTTTGTTATTTTAGGATCTCTTGAACCCTCGTGTCTAGCTCTTATCCCTACCTCGCGATAATTTTCGCACTCTACACTTTTAGATTTCACTTGGACATAATGTGGATAGTAATTGTATAGTGCTAATTGACTGAATCGCCGTGCTTCCATCGCAACTTGCGGTTCCCGTTTATGCAACCCGTGCTTTTGATGTGTTTGCCACTTGTGCAGTTCTCTCTCTCTCCTTTCGTATAAGATCCTGGCCCCACGGCGAGGATGTTGCATGCAGTTTCAGGAGACATCTGGGATCACTCTCACCATATCCGCTGTTTGGCGCAGAGCTTAGCAGAATCACTGAATACTTCGAATATACTATCCCTCCTGTCTGCCGCCGTGGAAAGTCAGAGGAGATATCGAGATGCGTAGGAGCACCTTGCCATGGCAACTCCCTTTCCTCACGGTGAAGTGGTGTATATCGACAACCATGATCCCGAATGTAGTGAAGAAGAGTTATCCGCGGAGTTTTGTCAGGAAAGCCATCCGACCGGGTTTGTAGGCTACGCTGGACAGGAATCAATCTATCCCTTGCAGACTTCTATTGAGCGTCCCCGGTCTTTGGACAATGAGGAAACTAGAAACAGTTGTGGGGAATCATCGATGATTGAAACCTGTTTTCACCTACAAGCCTTCTTCCCGGACAATTATTATGAGCTTGGAAGAGACCCAGTGCCTCCCTCGATCGTTCCCACAATACCTTGCGAAACTTTGCCATGGGGAGCCACAGCCGAGGGTGAGATTCCGGATGCTGGCTCCCGAGAAATCCACAAAGAACTCCTTTCCCTTGAGGATGCTCAGCTTGAGAAGTATGTGTCATGGCCTCAAGAAGTTGAGATGAAAGAATTACCGCCGGGGCTTACATATGAATATTTGGGAGCTGGCTCGACCTTTCCGGTCATAGTCAACTCTTCACTGCCCGAAGGCCAAATGACCAAACTTCTTGGTGTTCTAAAAAGATTTAAGGGAGTTTTAGGATATGCAATTGAGGATTTAAAAGGGGTTAGCTTAGGCCTCTGCTCATACAGAATTCTGCTTGAAGATGAGCAAGCCTCCTCGATTGAGCCACAGCGGAGGTTGAATCCCATAATGATGGAGGTTGTAAAGAAAGAGATTGTTAGGCTTCTACATGCCGGTATTATATACCCTATCTCCGATAGTCGCTGGGTTAGCCCGATGCACGTCGTACCCAAGAAAGGAGGAATGACGGTGGTTCGCAATGAGAAGAATGAACTAATACCAACAAGGACCGTCACGGGGTACAGGATGTGCATTGACTATAGAAAGCTGAACAAGGTTACGAGGAAGTATCATTACCCTCTCCCCTTTATCGACCAGATGCTCGAGAGGCTGTTTCATGGACGGGTATTCAGGATTTCTTCAAATCCCTATTCATAACGATGACCAGGAGAAGACGACTTTCACTTGCCCATTCGGAACGTATGCCTATAGAAGAATGCCGTTCGGACTTTGTAACGCCCCTGCTACATTCCAAAGACTCATGTCCGCTATCTTCTCCGACTACTCCCAAGACATCATGGAGGTTTTCATGGACGACTTCTCCGTCTACGGAACCAAGTTTGACTCGTGCCTCAGCAATCTAACTAAGGTCCTGGAGAGATGTCAGGAAAAGGGACTAGTCCTAAACTGGGAGAAGTGCCACTTCATGGTCCAAGAGGGAGTTGTGCTGGGGCACGTCATCTCTTCGAGGGGAATCGAGGTTGACAAGGCTAAAGTTGAAGTGATTGAAAAGCTTCCACCACCGCTCAATCTTCGAGGAGTCCGTGGTTTCTTAGGACACGCGTGATTCTATCGCCGCTTCATAAAAGACTTCTCGAAGATTTCCAGGCCGCTGACCCAACTCCTCGTGAAGGACGTGCCTTTCGTCTTCAGTGAGGAGTGTATGGAGGCCTTCCGCACTTTGAAGCAAGCTTTGATTTCCGCGCCCATAATACAGCCACCGAACTGGAATCTACCCTTTGAGCTGATGTGTGACGCTAGTGATTATGCGGTTGGTGCGGTCTTGGGGCAGAGGAAGGATAAAAATCTTCATGTCATTTATTATACAAGCAAAACCCTTGATACCGCCCAAAGAAATTATACTACCACGAAAAAAGAATTGCTCGCGGTGATCTACACCATGGATAAATTCCAACAATATCTCGTTGGCGCCAAGGTGATGGTGCACACGGATCACGCGGCTCTTAAATACCTATTGAACAAGAAAGAAGCTAAGCCACGACTAATTAGATGGATTCTCCTCCTCCAGGAATTCGACCTGGAAATCAGAGACAAGAAGGGGGCGGAGAATGTTGTTGCCGATCACCTGTCCAGGATGCCCACTCTCGATTTAAATGCTACACCGATCGATGATTCACTCCCCGACGAGCATCTCTTCTCTGTCTCTTCCTCCTGGACCCCCTGGTACGCCGACATCGCAAATTATCTGGCTTGTGCCATCGTCCCCCACAATGTGAGCTTCCAGCAGAAGAAGAAATTTTTCCATGAGGTCCGCAAATTTTATTGGGATGACCCCCACCTATACAAAACCTGCAATGATGGGGTGATACGAAGATGCATCCCTGAAACTGAGGCGACCTCCATTATTTCCCACTGCCATGGGCAGCAATGTGGGGGGCACGCGAGCACCTACAAGACCACCGCAAAAATTCTCCAAAGCGGATTCTACTGGCCCACACACTTCAGGGACACACATGTCTATGTCCAAGCCTGCGATAAATGCCAAAGAGCTGGGAATATCTCCAAAAGGAATGAGATGCCTCAACACTACATCCTGGAGATAGAAATCTTCGATGTATGGGGAGTGGACTTCATGGGACCGTTCCCTTCCTCCTCGGGGAACCAGTATATCTTGGTGGCAGACTACGTGTCGAAATGGGTTGAAGCGGTGGCCAGTCCAACCAACGATTCCAGAGTGGTGGCCAAGTTCTTTAAAAGCAACATCTTCCCGCGGTTCGGTGTACCTCGTGTCCAGATCAGTGACGGAGGGAGCCACTTTATAGAGAAGAAATTCGAGGCCCTCTTGAAAAAATACGGGGTACAACACCAGGTGGGGCGTGCCTACCACCCGCAGACCAGCGGTCAGGCGGAAGTCTCTAACCGGGAGATTAAAAGCATACTAGAAAAGATGGTGGCCAATTCTAGAAAGGACTGGTCATCGAAGCTTCCTGACGCGCTTTGGGCCTACAGGACGGCATTTAAAACTCCTATCGGCACAATTCCCTACCGGCTTGTCTATGGGAAAGCTTGCCATCTTCCTGTGGAATTGGAGCATAAGGCATATTGGGCAGTTAAGAATCTGAACTTCGACACCAAGAAGGTAGGAGTGCACCGGCAGTTACAACTCAACGAGCTCGACGAAATCCGGCTCAATGCCTATGAGAACGCCAAGATCTACAAAGAGAAGCTCAAACGGTGGCACGATAAGCGAATCTTGAAGAGGGAATTCAAAGAAGGGGACTTAGTTCTCCTATTCAACTCAAAGCTGAAGCTCTTTCCTGGAAAACTCAAATCGAGATGGTCGGGACCGTTCCGCGTCACCAAGGTTTTCCCGCATGGGGCTATCGAGATAATGGGAAGGGATGAGCCGTTTAAAGTGAACGGACAGCGTCTGAAACTCTATGCAGTTGGAGAACCAGAATTCTCTCCGGTCGGATCCCCCAACGAGCGACAACTCTTCCTCTAACCCTCTGGATCCTAATTGACCACCGCTAGAGGCGTCGAGCTAAACGACGTTAAACGAAAACGCTTCATGGGAGGCAACCCATGTTCTAAACTTATGCTTCGTTTTGTAGGATTTTTTTTCCACTTTATTTTTCTCTATTTTTATAAATAAATCCAGCCGAAACAACTTCTGTGAAGGAACTCAGGCGATTCTTGGGTTTTGCAGAAAAACAAGGCCTCAACCGATCGGATGAGTTCCCACCCGATCGGTTGGGATGTATCAGATACAAGCCGCAACTGTCCCCAAATGAACCGATCGGGTGAAGAATGAAGAGACCGGGTGACAGACCAGGTGAGCTGGGGAGAACTCTCGGGAAATTTTTGGGGAATATCAACCGATCGGTTGAGTTCGAGCGTGATCGGTTGAGGCGACCGGGTGAGCAGCCCTCAATTCTCGGGAAAAATTTGGGAGGCGACCAACCGATCGGTTGACAAGTCAACCGACCGGTTCGCCTGTAGCTGTTGGCCGACAGGAACTTTCGAAATTTGCCGACCCGATCGGGTGAGAACTGTAACGGCCTGTATTTTTTAAACACTTCAAATATGTACTTAACGTATTTTTATTCTAAATCTTCTTTATAATGGTTGGTTAGGAGTTGTATATCAAAACTGATTTCAAAAAAAAATCTTTTAAAAATATTTTAGAGCACTAGACTTATCATATTATGTTTCAGCAATTTCAGATTTCCTCAAATGCCCAAAACATTTCTGTTAAAATCCATCTCCCAAAATTACCGTTTTGATTCGACGAATTTATTTTCTATTCAAACGTATTCAAAACATTTTCAAACTTCTACAGTAGCATCCTATGATCATTTAGGGCCTCCCACATTAATTTCGTAATTTTCTGATATCATTTCAGCCTAGAACCCACAGACCCGCTTTCTAAACATTTTGGCCAAAAACCTATACTTCCGTAGCTCAA
This sequence comes from Scilla litardierei, assembly GCA_030789695.1. Lineage (NCBI taxonomy): Eukaryota > Viridiplantae > Streptophyta > Magnoliopsida > Asparagales > Asparagaceae > Scilla > Scilla litardierei. The sequence continues at coordinate 483,015,363 of CM061142.1, forward strand.
ATCCCAGAACGGATCTTGTATTCGCGGTCCTCGTGTCGATACGATCCCGTGGGTATGTTTTCGTAATTTTTCGGAGTCGTTTGTGAAAACGTGTCTGTATTTCACCGCTTTGCTAATTACATCACTAATGATCTTATACCTTTACTAATTACTTTTACTAATTAACTTTTAACTTTTACTTTCACCCTAATGTCCCAACTACCTCTTAAACCCACCGTTTGGGTGGTTGGATCTGAAATGATTCAGATCCAACACTTTTCCCCCACACCTAATAACCCTTTGTCACCCACCTAAATAGTTGGTTGGATCTGAATTTATTCAGATCCAAGACCACAGGTTAACTTATACTACAGTTCTTAGCCTATAAATATATCGTAACCCCAGGCTCGATTCACACAAACCAAGGCCCGTAACGTAACCCATATCCTTTCTCTTTTCTTTTACACAGTACGAATCTCTCTCACTCTCTCTCACTCTCTCTATGTCACTCTCCCTCTTGTTCGAAACCCCCACCCTCCATTCGTTTTAACCCCACAGTATCACCCACACAGCACCTCTCTCTCTCTCCCTCTCCCGCTCTCTCGCCTGAGGACGACCCCAGCCCGCCGTCCGACAGCTCTCCCCGCCGCTGCCAACGGGGCTTCGTCGCCGCCCCACCGTCCTCCGACGCAGAGCAGCCCCCTCGCCGCCGTCTTCAACGCCGCCGAGCCCCTCCTCTCGCTCGCTCGCTGCCTCCCTCCGACGAAGCTCCCCTCGCCGCCGTTGCACGCCGGTGAACCACCCCCGAAGCCTCCGCCGTCCTCTGTCGCCGCAACAGCGCCCCGGCCACCCCTAAACGACGAAGCACCGCCCCTCCGGTGAGATCGCCGCCGCCCGTCGCTTCACGGCCGCTCCGCCACCGCCGCTCGACCGCCGTCGCCGTAAGCCCCCCCGGCGTCGATCTCCGAAGCAGCGTGTGTGAGTTCCCAGTGGCACACTCGTAAATACGGAATATTTTCGTATTTTTCGATTTTTAACTAATTAATAATTGGGTTTAATAGTTTTAAACCCATAACTTGAAATACAGTGCCCAGAAAAATGTGTGGATAGCTCCAGAAAATCAGAAACAACATTCCGGACCCAATGGCGCTGGTCTCATCTCGATCGGACGTCTAGTTTTTCCAGAATTAATTTTTAAGCCAAAAGATTAAATACGTATAACTCTTTCTAAAAATCATAACTCGATGTTTTCACTCACAATAATACGTGAGAAAATTATATGTGAAAGTAAACTTCGAGACGGTCATTTTGACTGTTCATTCGAGTAATTCCGACTGGGATTGCTCCCGGAACAATTTACGGAAGATACGCGTCACTTAAATAATTTGGGTTTTAAAGCTAGTTTTGAGTTTCTAAAAATTATAAAAATTACTATAAACTTCAGAAAAATATTCCCTCTTGCAGTAAAACTATTTTTATCATATATAGTCTATATAAAAATTTAGGACCCTTTTCATCGCCGTTTTAACCAGTTTTAAAATCAGACACTCGACTTAAATAAATAAGAAAATACGGTATACTCTAACTAGTTATCTCTTATGTTTACAGGTAGCAAATCTCGTGCATCGACACTAGATCCAGTCCCTGATCACTACCACCACCTCGAAGATCGTAAGTCATAGTAAATTCTACCCTTAGAAATATAGATAGTGTACTCGTATGAACATAGGACTTGACACCTAGTCTCGGAACAATTATTGACTTGAACAGATAACTAGACATGCTTGACAGAAAGATTGTAACTGGAAATGTGAGAATAGTAAATGACTCGTAAAACTGCAAGTACGGTAACCTGCACAGACATTGGGTTTTGGGGTAACTTATAATAGCGAGGGTGCGGGAGCGACTAGTCCAGCCTTTGTTGTCACCGTGCGGGTTCTAGCAACCCATCATAGTAGCCGGTGACAACCATCACAGATCACAGATTATTGCATAGTATTCATAGTATTCATAGCATAGTTCGCCCGGGTAGCACCCGTGGTAAGAGGTGGCCTCTTGGTTGCTCATTGCACCCCGCGTTATAAGTCACGAACTAGGCTAGGCACAATTGCTCTCCCTATTGCTATTGTCATTGATATCGTCATGGTTATTGCTATTGTTATTGCTCGGTCACCTTTACTTTACTTGTCACCCTTGCATGCTTGACTAGATGTACTTTACTTATCGCACTTGCATGCTTGTCTGTCCCTGCTTTACTTTCCGCACTTGTTTACTATAGACTGCTCCATATTCGTGCACTCCTCTTTTTCTATCGCTAGAATTGTTGTGACTTATCTTCGGTTCCATTTATGGCACCGGCAGACGAAGACCTGATCGAAGAGATTGCCCCAGAGTTCGTGGAGCCTACATTGACCCAGAAGCTGCAGAGTTTTAGTTACTATTTTGTTGGTGTGTGTGTTGTACAGTGTATTTCCTTTTCCGCATTTCCTTTCAGTGCTTCCTTCTTGTATTTGTGAGAGAGAGTGCTGGTTGTTGTTTTACTTTAAATTGGACTGTAATAATGCCTGTAAGCTGGTTTGAGTATTGTGGTACATCTCTGAGTTGTGGCTATGCTGATTTCACTGGTAAACTGCGGAACCTGCGAATAAACCAAATAAGTAACGGGCCCCAGAGAGCGGGTCGTTACAAGAACTCACCCGATCGGTTCAGTTTCGCCCCTATAAATACCCCTGCCGCACGGTGACCGCCACCTGACCCCAAAAAATCCCCTTCACGCGGTTTCACGCCCTCCAACTGTCGAATCGACCTCCTCCACCCAACATACTGCCCCTAAACCCTCGTCCCCACTCACTCCCATACTTCCCCACCGCCGCCACCTCGCCATCGTCGACATTCCATCATCAAAACACCCAAACCCTAACCCTAGCCCCAAAATTTTCGAAAATCTGTTTCTTGTCGGATCAGCGGGCGGTGGCTTCCCGAATTGTTTCCTCCTACTACGCGAGTCCCCCGGGAGCTTGATCTTGCTACATCGATGGGTAACACCCTTCCACTCTACACATCTCTAACTTTATCTGTAATATCCTAAATTGGTGTTGTACCTGCTTCACTTGCTTTATATTCATCATAGACACGCCCCCACTTTCATTTTCACCACCCACATAGTCGATGTTACGACCTAAAGATCGTAAGAGTCCAACACCCATCCGGATCCGCTGATATACCCCATTGACTCTCCCCGTGGTGAAAGGGCCTCCACCCCGGGAGACCGAGACTATGCAGGAACGGGCGTGCCTCGCAGCACTCCCCCCACCCAGCCGAGGCGCGCAACCGCAGTTGCTCGCCCCGCCGAGAGCAAAGCGCTTGGGGAGCCCCCGGACAGTACCGCCGGACCGGCTGACATGGTCACATGCGTGTCCTACCGTCCCAGCGGCCCATAACCCACGACCGACAAGGAGGCGCGGCCGGGACGAACAGCCCTCGAGCCGGTCGACCCGACCGGCCCCCACGAACCGCGGCGCCTAGGATGACATAGCCAGACATGTAGGTCGCCGCCAACGACAAACGACCTAGGATAAGGGCACGACTGACACATACGTCACCCAACCGTCTGACAAAGCACCCCCTGACGGTTGAGCTGACTGACAGTTAATGCTTTCTGCCCCGACATCCCGACAAAAGCACCCCCTGGCCGTCGCGTCGCCAGAGAAGGGCACGGGCCGGGCTACGCACCCGCTCCCCCCCTTAAGACCTCTGGGGCAGGGCCAACCCTCGCCACCCAAACCAGAGAAGGGCACGGGCCGGGCTACGCGCCCGCTCCCCCCCTCAAGACCTCTGGGGCAGGGCCAACCCTCGCCACCCAAACCAGAGAAGGGCACGGGCCGGGCTACGCGCTCGCTCCCTCCCTCAAGACCTCTGGGGCAGGGCCACCCCTCGCCACCCAAACTAGAGAAGGGCACGGGCTGGGCTACGCGCCCGCTCCCCCCTCAAGACCTCTGGGGCAGGGCCAACCCTCGCCACCGAAACCAGAGAAGGGCACGGGCCGGGCTACGCGCCCGCTCCCCCCTCAAGACCTCTGGGGCAGGGCCAACCCTCGCCACCCAAACCAGAGAAGGGCACGGGTCGGGCTACGCTCCCGCTCCCCCCCTCAAGACCTCTGGGGCAGGGCCAACCCTAGCCACCCAAACCAGAGAAGGGCACGGGCCGGGCTACGCGCCCGCTCCCCCCTCAAGACCTCTGGGGGCAGGGCCAACCCTTGCCACCCAAACCAGAGAAGGGCACAGGCCGGGCTACGTGCCCGCTCCCCCCCTCAAAACCTCTGGGGCAGGGCCAACCCTAGCCACCCAAACCAGAGAAGGGCACGGGCCGGGCTACGCGCCCGCTCCCCCCCTCAAGACCTCTGGGGCAGGGCCAACCCTAGCCACCCAAACCAGAGAAGGGCACGGGCCGGGCTACGCGCCCGCTCCCCCCCTCAAGACCTCTGGGGCAGGGCCAACCCTAGCCACCCAAACCAGAGAAGGGCACAGGCCGAGCTACGCGCCCGCTCCCCCCTCAAGACCTCCGGGGCAGGGCCAACCCTAGCCACCCAAACCAGAGAAGGGCACGGGCCGGGCTACGCACCCGCTCCCCCCTCAAGACCTCCAGGGCAGGGCCAACCCTAGCCACCCCCAAACCAGGGAGGGCCACGCGCCCACGTTCCTCGAAAAATCGAAAGAAGACAGGGGCACACTAACCGGGACGAAATGGCGTCAGTTCCCGAGTAGGCGGACCCGATGTGACTCAACGAAACCAAAAGACGCTCGAGAAATACGCCACCATTAATGATACACTCCAAAAGAGGTTCCGAGAGAGCCACCTGGCAAAAGCGGTTTCCCACGGGAGTGAATCCGAGGAGCCCATTAATAGCGCCAAATCATCGCAATAAACACGGGGGAAACCGTCAGCGAGATCTCCCTATAAAGACGCCACTCACCCTTCCAAAAGAAATAGAACAAAGGGTCAGAAGACATGAGAAATCGGCACTTATCCCCCCCCCCGCCCGCTGGGAAACAGGCTGAGATACAACGCCCTAACAAAAGAGAGGTCACCGGCCATCAATGGTTCCCACCGCCCGGGGCGGCGGTCCACGCCTCTCCACCACCTCCAACAGGATATTCCTCTTACAAACGGATCGCCAAAAGGATATTCCACTTACACAAGGGAAATCCGCCTTTCACGCCTCCATCCGCCCTAAACAAGGACGAGTCGGAGAAAGGTAGGCATCCGACCCCCGCCGGTAGGAAAAGCGGGAGCCCCCCGGGCTGGCAAGCCAACACCTGCTCGACGTCGACCGCCGGACGGGGACCTCGGCAAGGCTGCATCCCCGGCGAGCCCAAACAGCGAGTCATGGCGTGTCAGTCCGCCCCGGCACGATCGGGCCCCGAACCCCACCCTCAAACCGAAGCAGCGAGGCATGGGGGGAGGGCGGCCCGACCGTCAGGAATACCCCCACCCTCAAACCGAAGCAGCGAGGCGTGGGGGGAGGGCAGCCCGACCGTCAGGAACCCCGAACCCCACCCTCAAACCGAAGCAGCGAGGCGTGGGGGAGGGCGGCCTGACCGTCAGGAATCCCCCCACCCTCAAACCGAAGCAGCGAGGCGTGGGGGGAGGGCAGCCTGACCGTCAGGAATCCCCCCACCCTCAAACCGAAGCAGCGAGGCGTGGGGGGAGGGCATCCCGACCGTCAGGAATCCCCCCACCCTCAAACCAAAGCAGCGAGGCATGGAGGGGGGGCGGCCCGATCCTCAAGACCCCCCCAAGACACAAGCCCCAGAAAGACGGCTTCCCTGGTGATTCCCCTCCCCAGTGCTTCTACCGGACCGCGGAAACCTTACCCACACCGCGATGCGTGGAGGGAGATGACAAAGCAATGGAGGGGAGGCGGCCCGATCGGCAAGGTTCCCCCGGGCCAAGGAGACCTTGCAACACTTCAGCACAGAAGGCGGTCACTCACCTCTGCGCCAAGAACGACTCGAGTTAAAAAGGCCCACCCGGCCCAGAGTGACCCCTAGATCCGGAGGTCATTAAACCGCGGGCAAGGACAGCTCTATAGCCCCTCCTCGGGCCGAATCTAACCCCACAACGGGCGATAAACTAAGAACTCATGTACAAGCTATAGATCAGTTCTTATAAATTTAAATGAAAACGTTCTTCCTTATACGCTCAGATTTTCGGAGAATACCATAGCGTGAAGCTATCCCCCCGCCAAGTGTCAGGCGAGCTCGCCACCCCTCACGGCGTGGAAAGTAGGAAGGGCGCAACGCGCTCCCCCCGAACTAGCTTAGGATGCCTAGGAAGTCTACGCCCGCAGCTCGAACCCCGCGATACTACGCTTCGAACCCAGACCCCTCGCTCAATGAAAGTTACCGACAACTCTCGCTCAAAGGGGAAAGAGGTGAACTGAGGCCCGCCCTGCGTAACCGGTTCGGCCCAAGATCAAATCATGATAGGACAGCATGTCTCATCCCGAACCTCAATGCCGACTCCCCGCCCCGCCCAAAGACAACACAAACCGTCAACATCCCCTTCCCCCAGACCTCGCGATCTCGGACACGGGAATGTTGGGGGCATAATTGGTGATTGTGTAACTCAAGCAAGAAGCCAGGACACGTGACCCAGAACGGACCGATCGCAAGGCAGAAGCCACGAGATAGGCGCCCAGTCCAGACAAGGCAGCGGCCCAGTCTCGTCAAAGCAGCGCCACGATGCGACTTGACATAACGAAAGGATGCTTGGACAACACGCCATCAGCAGCAACACGCCCCCTGAGAGGCCAGAACAGACAACCCGTGCCGGATACCGCCAGGGAAAAGCGATTCCCAAAGCGCGTGATTCCGCGGAGCCCATTAATGGCACTAATCCCTCACATTACCCAGGAAAAACCCTTCCGCAGAATCTCGCTATAAATACCCCCCCTTCGGAGGTCAGGGGGGAGGGGGAGAGAGACACAGGGGATTCGCATCCCCTCTCACCGGGTATGAAACGGCCCCGAGCGCCCCACCGAGCTACGAAGAAGGCCGACAACCACCGACGGGCCTCGCTTCCCCCCGACGATGACCGCCATAGCCCCACCACCTCCAACAGGATATTCCCCTTACACATGGGAGGCCCCGCCCGCCAGCTTTCCTCCTGCCCGTTACTGGATCAAAAGGCAGGTCCAGAAGGCTAGCCGCGGGCCGCAACACCCCCATTAACACCCAGCCGACGGCGGTCCCTACGGGGTGTCAGGGGGGAAACCCCCAACGGCTCTCCCCGCAGCGCCACCACCGCCACCTCATCCTCCGCCTCCCCCGGGGTTCCCCCTCGGTGAGCGGGATCCCCGGCGAGGCTGGGCAACCCTTCAGCACGACGACAGCAAGGCAGAACGCGAGGAAGCGAGGAAAGGGAAAGGAAGAGGGTCCCCCCGACGAACGAGGGTCAATCCCCCCAAAGGGCAGACCGCCTCAGGGCGGAACCCCTGGTTAAAAAACCAAACATTGGTTCCCGGTGCATCAGCACGCCCCGGACAATGAGGCAGTAGTAATTCGGCGGTCGATATAAAGGAAGACCGCCCCGACGCAGGGATCTGCTCACCCCGATGGAGCGAACGACAAGTGTGGACAACCCTCCGTCCCAACCGCCGGTTGGGCCACCTCTTCTCTGTTGTTGTAAATATCATCTAGATCCCCGAATAAGGGTTGATGAATAACACTCCCCCTTACGAACCCCTCCCCTTGAGCCCGGGCGCAGAACGGCCAAAGCCCCACGAAAATTACAAACACGGCCAGTAAACACATCTCAGCAAGAACCATTACATTCTCAAAGGTCGGGCTCCCCCTAAAACCTGACCCAATAACCACATACAACGGCACATCGTTTTAGGGCGACGCCCCGCTTGACACCGCTCGGGATGAGACCTCGTGGCCCCGCTATAGCGGGACACACCCCACGGGAGTGACGTCGCCCCTCCCCCCCTCTCTGAGCGGGGATCCCCATCCAAGTCAGGATAGAGGGCGGCGTTGCGCCATCCGAGCCGAGCCGGGCCTCCGCCTCACACTCGGATGCCGGGGGCAATTGTTACGACCTAAAGATCGTAAGAGTCCAACACCCATCCGGATCCGTTGATATACCCCCATTGACTCTCCCCGTGGTGAAAGGGCCTCCACCCCGGGAGACCGAGACTAAGCAGGAACGGGCGTGCCTCGCAGCACTCCCCCCACCCAGCCGAGGCGCGCAACCACAGTTGCTCGCCCCGCCGAGAGCAAAGCGCTTGGGGAGCCCCCGGACAGTACCGCCGGACCGGCTGACATGGTCACATGCGTGTCCTACCGTCCCAGCGGCCTATAACCCACGACCGACAAGGAGGCGCGGCCGGGCCGAACAGCCCTCGAGCCGGTCGACCCGACCGGCCCCCACGAACCGTGGCGCCTAGGATGACATAGCCAGACCTGTAGGTCGCCGCCAACGACAAACGACCTAGGATAAGGGCACGACTGACACATACGTCACCCAACCGTCTGACAAAGCACCCCCTGACGATTGAGCCGACTGACAGTTAATGCTTTCTGCCCTGACATCCCGACAAAAGCACCCCCTGGCCGTCGCGCCGCCTGACAAAGGCAGGTCAGACACACATGTTCCCAACGTCCTTGTCCGAGGCTTCCGCTGACAACCGAGCCAGCTCAGCACGTCTAGTCAGCATGCCAGCTCAGCACGCCTAGTCATCTCCCGTCAGGTATAAATACCCCCTCTCCTCTCACGGGGAGGGGGGTTGGAAAATTCTCTCTCAATCTATCATTCACACACGAGAACAAAGGTCGTTCATATCTTTGTTCTCCCACTTATAGCTCGCCACGCGCGGTCGACACACCGTTAGTCCGACCGGTGTGTCTAGCCCCCGCTTTAAGTCCTATTACTGACTTAGGCATCGGAGGGGCTAAGGGTTGAACCCCAACCCTGCCCTTCTGATGAGTTGTTCGTGTTGCAGGAAAGCTCGCCCCTTGACCAACGTCTACTTCGGCCTCCTGCCATCCAACCTTACTCTGCCGCATCCGGAGAGACTCGGCCCCGTGATCACCACCGGCAACGGGTCCAACTTCTTCACCCCACTAATCACTTGTAAAACAGCCTACCTAAACCCTCTTCTCCATATAACCACCGTGCCCTTGGTTCCCCATAATACAAATTCATTGTACGCGAGTTCCACCTCGTAACAGTCGCCATGTCTAAGAAAGGGAAAGAGATTGCATCATCTTCGCGCCGTGATCCGCTCTACGGCTCCTTTTCCCCCTCTTTCCTTGGCATAAACCCTTCTACAGAAGAACAGTCTGACCGTTTGCGAGCACTACTTCATCGCCCGATGAGACCTACACTCTTCGCCGATCGCCCCACACTCGAAGCTCTAGGGCTTTCAAACGGCGTCGCCATAATTTTCAACTGTATCGGGTGCCATACCCTCTCTCACATCCATGCTCACACACACAGAAATCTCACGCTTGAATTTCTCAGTTCTCTCGAATTGTTTGATGGGGGTTTCTCCTTCCGCGCTTTCAACTGCGACTTTTCTCTGGGTTTCATCGAGTTGAACAATATCCTTAATCTCCGTCACCCCGATCTTAATACTGAACATTCCACCCACGATCGAACTGACATCTACTCTTAATTTCGGGCTGATGGTGTTTGGCAACGATTTACCCGGTACACCACCTTTCCACCCGAGGCTCATGCCTCCTACGTTATTCACCCGTGTTACCGCCTCGCCCATTGCATCCTCGCCAACACTGTTTTCGCCCGCGTGGATGTGTCCACTGTATCTAGGGATGAGCTCTTCTTTCTCTATGCCATGTCCGATGACAGGATCCTTGGGCACATCCCTATGCCCATAAACGCCGCTCATTGGATCGTCCACGAAATTCTTGCCGTTAGCCGCGCCACTTCTGGTTCCATCTGTTGTGGTGGGATGATCACTCTTATTGTCAGCTGTGTTCTGAGAGTACCACCCGACCTCCCTATTTTGCCTGGACGTAGCCGTATTGATCGCGATTACTTGATCGATATCAATATGCTCACTCCCTTCGGTGAAGACCGTGTTGTCTACCTCTATAGCCCCACCTGCGAACCTTTCGTGATCCTGCCACCTTTGGCCCCTTTGCGGCTACCCTACCCCCCATCTCATCTGCCTTGGGAGTTTTACCCTGATCCTTGGTATTCTCCATTAGTGCATCTACCACCCATGGATCCTCCCGATTGGCACCCAACTGTCGGCCCACCTGGTACGATCTTTCTCCACCACAGCCCCCCCGGTGCACATCGATCCTCCCGTGCTCCAGCCTGTCGCCCCTCCTTCACCCATAGGCACACCCTCCTCTTCCTCTGAGGATTCTTTCATTCACTATTCCCCTCCCTCCTCCCCCTCCCCCTACCATTCCAGTACCAGCGAATCCGATTGACTCCCCCTTGCATATCTCTGCATTTTATTGATCATATCATTTCGCTAGCACTGTCATGTTTAGCTTGGGGGACGTCTATTTTGGTGTGATGTCGTGTTTTGTTTGTTTTTCTCATTTTTGTGTGTGTGCTTGTTTTTCCCCTTTTCAGGGTCGTGTCGTGTGATTTTATTTTTATTTTCGTGTCGTTTGATTTTGATTTTGATCTTTCTTTATTTTCAGTTTCATCTCTGTGTTTTCCTCGTTTTCATTTCTTTTTGTGTCAGTGCGTATTCCCCCCCATCTTCATTGCCCTCCCGTACTCGCTCATATTGCATTGGGGGCAATGCAAGCTTCAGCTTGGGGGAGTCGCACTGTGTGCGTCATTTGAGTCCTTCTTTTTCGTTTTTGTGTCGTTTTCATCGTGTTTTTTATTTTTTCTTTTTTTTCTCTCTTCTCTTCTTTTTAGCTCTTTCTCCTAGAGATGAACCCTATGATGAATCGCCACAAAATCACACACACCTAGCATTGCATCGATAATCACACTCACTAACCCTAGGATTTCGAGCCCTCTTGCATTTCACGCATCGTGGGTCCACTTAGCTTTTTTGTGAGTCGTGCGTCGTGACTAGCTATTTGATGTGCTTCTACTTGGTGATTTTACTTTATATACCTATCCAGGAATGACCCCTAGATTATCATGCTTCGATTTGAATATGCGGTACTTGCTTACATTATATGCATGCTATATTTATATCGTATATTTCAATTCGCATGCGTCGGGATTCCACAATTAAGGATTAGGATAACCCACTTAGCCTATGCTCTATTTAGCGAGAATAGTTTCCTTTGCCCGAGTGTTTAGATTTCGACTTCTTTTTTGTTTTACTTGGTGCAAATCCCCTCGTCGTGTACCGTTCTCCCACTTGGGAGAGTGCACATGTGTATAGCCAAAAACCCCAAAAATCCAAAAAAAAAGAAAAAAAGAAAAGAAAAACCCAAAAAGAAAAGAAAAGAAAAATTTTGTATAGCCAAAAAGTCAAAAAAAAAATACAAATGCCCAAAACCCAAAAAAATTCCCGTGTGAATATTTTTTCCTACTTACCGAGAATAAAGGGAAGGCGAGAATTTGCACCTAGTGTTCTACTCCACATCATCTCAACCCCCATCGTTTTCGAAAACACTTGGCTTAGGAACTTTTTAGCTAGTATCTAGGCTATAGTGGCGTGATTTCCTTAACCCTAGTTGTGGAGTCCCCGATGCATGATACGCTTCTATTCTTACTCTTCTCATGCATGCTTGAACTAATATTCACCGCAATTTCAAATTCGAATCGGTATTTGGGTCATTTCCTGGATTTGCGTATATGAGCTCATAGCACATTGTAGAAAGCGACACCATTTGCTAGCACACGACCGCACTCACTCGCGCTTCACCGCGTGGGCCCATGACACTTATTTGGACTCGTTTTCCTAGGTTTAGTGGTGTGATTTGATGTCTGCTTGCTTGGTGTGTCATTTTTGATTTTGTTGGCTCTGACGGATGATCTAGGATATAGAGTTTTCTTTTTCTTTCTTCCTCTCTATTTTCTCCCTCCGAGCTCCTACTCTCACTCGTCTTCCTCGAGGACGAGGAAGAGTTCAGCTTGGGGGATTTTGACGTGCGTTTATATTTCATATATTCACGCACGTTTTCTTTTGTGTTTCTCCGTGTTTTTCGCCGTCTTTTATTCGTTTTCTCGTATTTTCTCGTTTTCTTTCACTTTTCTTTGTTTATCCATGTTTGCAAGAGATTGACCGTGTAGGGGACGTTTAACAACGATATCTCAAGTTCCCGGAGCAACGGGAGGAGTCACGCGTGATACAAGGGGTCAAACGTCAAAGAATACATCTTTCAGCCCCTCACCCGGTCGGTTGGTCATCTCCAACCGATTGGGTGATACACGCGTGCACCACCCGGTCTCAGCCGGAGCTCAAGTGGAAGTCACCCGACCGGTTCACAGACCGGTTCAGCGGGGGCCTGTTCTCTGTCTTTTCGAGCAAAATTCCAACCGATCGGGTGACTCTCACCCGATTGGTTCATCTGTAGCTGATGCTGAGGAGCTGAAGACACGGGCACCCAACCGATCACTTCACCCGATGGCGCCAAGATCCAACTGGTCACTCCAAGAACTCACCCGACCGGTTCATATGACCGGGTGAAAGCTCGCCGTTTTCTGTTCATAATCTGTAACGGATCACCCGATCGGTTGACTTGTCAACCGATCGGGTGATACGAGAGTCTATAAATAGAACCCCTAGGGTTCCAGAAACGGGGGGAGCTGCTAGTTTTTACTGTTTTCTCCTATTGTGACGGCTGTAATTATTGTTCTTTTGTAAGTTTTCGGATCTTTCTCAAATTTTAGTATTGTCTTAATTACCCTATTACTTCCGCATTCCAATCGTCCGATTATGATTCCAACGGTTAATTTTCATTTAGATCGCTTTTCAATGAATTTTTGTGAGTAGTTCCCAAATCTGGGATTTTGGTGGAAACCCCTTCGGGGGCTCTTCCCGATGCATCCATAGGGTTAGGAAATCGATAGGGATTAGGAATCTAACGGTTACGTGGGGTGTTTCATTGTCATCGGTGGGAAAAAGACCGCCTTTGACCGTTGGGCCAAGGGGGAATAAACTTGGCGGTTGACTCCCTAGCCGTAGCTCACGCCCATAGCGTAGACGTCGAATCCTAGCATGCGGGAGCGGCAGGATGAGACGTTGGGAGTTATCGTTGCAAGCTTAGTGCTCCCGGAATCGATCAGTGTTAATGGACACGGGAGTGCCCACTGATCGAATCCGGGAAGTCTGGTGTATCATCTTGGGCACCGACCGGAATATCGGGCCCATGGGATGCCGGTACCACTTTCAGAGGCAACGTCTCACCATTAGACCCTAATTCCGATCGCTATCCATACCCGTAGGCCGTATCGGCAAGAGTCGCTCGTTGGAGTGGAAACCAAAGTCCCGGGTTTATTTTCTTATTGTTCATACCCTTCATTCCTTTCCGTGACAACCATCTACCGATTCGGGCTAGCTCACCCCCGGGGTGATTTTGGTCCTCCTTGACTCAAGCACATCCTAGCCTCCCTGTGTTCGACCCCCAAGCCACACTACAACACCGTGCGCTTGCGGTTACAAATTTCTATACCCCCACGTGGGTCCCCCTGGCCATTTGCGGATAGCAAGCCGGGGCGGTCACGTCACTAGGGCATGGGGAATCCCCTCCATTGGACTGATGTTAGGGTTAGACTAATAATTAACCGGTTATTGGGTTCATTGGGACTCGGAAGAGGTCGTCTAATCTAAGGGAATTCTCCTTTCCCCCACTCTCAGGATGATATGGTATTCCCTTATGTCATCTCCTATTCCCTACTCTCACGATGCATGATAAGGTATTCCCTTACGTCATCTCCTACCCCCGCCCTCGTGATGCAATTGTAGGCCTACCTAACCTACATCGATGCCGACTCTCATTGGTACATTGGTATACATTAGGCACATTACGTTCGATGAACATCCCCAATCTTACTCCCGACCACAGTGGTGTTCAGGGATTAGACCTATATTATGAGGGCTCAAATCGGTGCCCGACTCTTGTTGGTCGCACCGATAGCAAGGGTCATCGTATAGATCGGATCCCCGGATTTGGCCCGACTCTCGCCGGCGGCCAATTCGATCGCCCCAAAGGCAGGGGGTCGAATCTATGATGATAATCATCATCCTAATACATCCCTAATCTCAAGTAGCACAGAAATAAGTTAATTAACTAATCCAACCATAGCCCTAATCCAATGGGGTTCAACTCATTGCCCTAGATGAAAACTACTCACTATCCATTGCAATGTAGATGATTTCTAGCATTGGGTAAGCAATAAAAATCATGGATTCAAATTCATGAGCAATAGATGGCAAAAAAGCTCAATAGAAATAGCAAGAGAAAACTTCTATTAGGAAAACATAATCTATTACAATAGGAATTGATAAAAACAACTAAAATGACGAATAAAAAGAGTTAGAAATCCTTATAAAACCTCAGTTATCCCTAAAAATGCTAAACCCCAAGATGGTTTCGTTGGAGAAGAAGATGGGTTTATATACAACACCCAAAAAGACAGAAAAGCCCCTCAACTGCTCCTAGATCGACGCCCAAGTGGATTCAGGATCCAATTTGATGCGACCGCGTCGAAAAAGACGCGGTCGCATTGTTCCCTTGCGTAAAGTGGGGGCACGGAGGCTACAGCAATGCAGTCGCATCGCTAGGGATGTGGGTCCGTCGAATATGGCTTCGACGGCCATGTCGGCCTTAAAACAGTCGTGTCAAGCAACCATTTGGTCTTCACTAACGCGGCCGTGTTGATGTGGGTTTTGGAGAATATTGACGCGGCCGTTTGTATCAAATTGACATGGCTGCGTCGTTCTCAGTTCTTCATATAACTTCCCCCTTTTGCACTCTTCGATCTCCCGGTCCCGCTTCTTTTGCATTCGCGCTAGAATCACACAGTATGGTCCCTAATCAGTACATATTTCCTGCAAGGTATAGGAGGAACCATAAAAGCAAAATAGAAAACAAAAATGGGGAAAACTGGGAGGAATGGCGAAGAAAACAATGTAAAACGTGCATGAAAAACAGGGAAAAACTATATACAATAAACACTCATCAAAATCCCCCAGTTAAACTCTTCCTTGACCTCAAGGAAGACAAAAGAGAGCGTAGATTGGAGGAATGAAAACAACATGAGAATGATGCAATGAAACTTCGAGAATTTTCAAAAATCGAGATTATATATGTGGACGAACCGAAAATTCGAATTCATGAAACTCAAATGCTTCGAAATCTTTCCGTCGACAAGAATATGATCATAGGACGTCATCCCCACTCAAATCACCAAGAAATACACTAGACGATGGCCACACTCACATTCTAAGATATTTCCTTCAACCCGTCCTTAGATTTAAGGAATAGGAACCTAAGATATGCAATGGTCGTAGAGGGGAAAAGTATGGGATAATGGGATATAGGTCGATCGAAGAAGTGGCACTCACAACACATCAAACGTCCTTAATTTAAGAATTTGTTAAGTTTTATTCATGCTTCCTTATATATATACACACGTGTATATATAAATTCCTTTCTATACACATTTTTTTGGGATTTACAATTGAGTCGTGAAAGGAGTGTTGGGTTAGTGACTCCCAGGTCAGACGACCTTAGGGCACCACGCCAAGAAGAACCCCTCGGACCTACTAACTCAACCCATGTAAAATCCTTATTCACATGCACTCCCCCAAGCTAGACTTTTTGACGCGAGGCCCCGACGGTTACTATCATGGGGATCCGATTACTTAGCTTCGCTGGGGAAATAGTGCATACACTTTTTTTCTATTCACAAAATTTTTCTTCTCTTTTTTTAGAAAGCATGGGTATACTAGGCAAATTCAATCCTCAGTACTAGGTGATGTGTGGTTATCCAAGGTTTGAGGGATTATAAGCCATTTTACACAACTATCGACTCTACGGTCCATACATGGAGTGGGTTCCTAGGTATCAATCTAGGTCGGTTTCAAGTACTCCTATCTTAGGGACTGTGAGGACAGCCAAACCTATGGAACTACAAGGGAATGAGCTAGGGTTACGTACTATTCACATATCCAAGTCGACATCTCGGAAATCAAGCATAAAAGTTCGAAAAACGAATTTCAATTCGAGATTCTACGAATATAGAAACTCATTTTCGAAAAATTCTCGAGGCAAATTCAAATATGTACACATGGATGCATGATGATGCGAGATGCATGATGCAAATGCTGATATTTTTGGAATTTTTGATTTTTTTTTCATTTTTTGGATTTTTGAATGCGTATACAGAATTTAAACGTGTTGCATATGAAAAAGAAATGAAAAAGGAAAAATAAGAGAGAGAAATGAAATGAAAACGAAAATAACGATAAAAACAAGAAAATAAGGGAGAAAAGGGAAGAAAATAGAAAATAGACACGAAAGTGATCCTCCCCCAAGCTAAATCAAGTGTTGTCCTCAACGCAAAGAAAACACAAAAAGATGACGCGATGACAAGTAAAATGATGGGAAGGAGATACATGTGCATTTCCCCCAAGCTGAATAAAAATGTGCCCAAAGATAGTGGAAGTGTGTGATAGTGGGGTTATATATAGAGGGAGTGCAAAAATGATGTGCTCTAATCATGCAGAGCCACCATCAGGTGGTGGCTGGGTGGGTGGAGTGGGTGAATCAGCTGGATGAGCTGGATCAGCTGAAGGCTCAACTGTGGTGTCAACGTGGGGTAGGAATGGAGTGAAATGAATCAGCTCAGACTTGAGTGGTGGGGGAGGAGGTGGAGACGGAGATGACCATGCGTCCTCTAGGGATAAGAAGATAATGATTATGGTGTCGTCAGGTGGTGCAGATGTGTGAGGGGGTATGGAAGTACGTGTAAGGGATAGAATGTGTGTGGACGGAGCGGGAGAAGGCTGTGCTTCCGAAGGAGGTATGTCGACGGCCTCCGTGGTGTGTGGTGGAGAAGTGGGTGAAATCATGGGGTCAGGACATGGTGATGGTGGATGGGTAGGAATGTGCACAGTCTCATGGTGTGGCTGTGGAGAAGGAGGAGATGTAGTGATGATGCAGGGTGTGACGACAGTGGTGTCCTCGTGCACCTGAGATGGCTGGGGTGGGATGGAAATATGTAGTGAGCTGGTAGCGATATCTACACGATGGGTGGAAGTGGATGGATCCACTGGAGTCTGAGAAGTCTGAGATGGATGAGGTGGGATGTGAATGGGTAGGAGATGTGGTGCAGCAATAGAAAAGTGGCCTAGACTATGGTGGTACTGATAGACCTGATCAAACTGTGACTGCATGGTCACAACAGCAGTGATGAGCTGATCTAACGAATTCCCGAAATCAGAGATAGTGTCTCTAACCTCAGTCAGGGTGGCGACAATGGAGGATCTAAAAGTCCTAAACTTCCCCTCCAAGCGAGTCAAATGCTCGAGATCAAAAAGTGGTGAAGGAGGAGCACTGCTAATACCCTCGACCTGGTGTCGAGTTCTCCTATATTGGCGAAGGGTGGGCCTGACGACAGGGCCAGCAGAAGTGGAAGAAGAAGGATAAACGGGGTCCTGGATATCCTGGGGGTGGGCCGGATCAGGCTGAGGTGCCTGAACTCCTGCGGCTAGATCAGAATCAGGTGAGAAGAGCCACCGCAGGGTGGTGCCAGATGCACAGAGTCCACGATTGGGGAGTCTGGTGTAAGGTATGGAAGCGGGGCCATAAATCCAATAATATCTATCAGGCTCAAAATATCTGATCATGTGCATATTGGTGAGCACCGACAGGTCAAGGGAAGTGGGGCTTGGAACTGGGGTCAGAGAGTCATAGATCTTGTAGGAGACAAAAGGGAGCTGGGTGATGAACGTGATGACCCCCCCCACAATAGATGCGGGAGCTGGGGCTGGCTAAAGTATGAAGAAATCTAGAGTGCAGCCATGACCGAGCATTGAGGATATAGTGGGCAACATGGGAGGGACCATGACGAAGGACACGGGACTGTATGGCACACCATAGAAAGAAGATCACATCCTGAGAGACCTGGCATGTCTCGTATCGAGCAAAAAGTGTATTCACAATAATGCGATGGACGATACGGAGGCCAGGGTGGATGATGCTGGATGCCTTCGCCCGTGTCTTGGGGAAGGGAGTGAGCTTGGTGATCCTCAGTCAAAAGGTGTTTGCATTATACTCTTTAGGGTAAGGATGGTTGTGATGGTGTACCTCATGTTTAAGTCTCGGGGCCACTTAAAGAGTGAGTTCAAGGAGTCTATGGACATGCCATATTCCTTGTTCATGATGCGGAAGGAGAACCCCGATGGATAAGGTTTGAACGTGGAAAGAAACTCCAAAGTGAGCCTCCTATACGTCTTGGCCTCACCCTCTAAGAATTCCTCCCACCCGATGTTTCGGAGGAGGGTACTGACGACGTCTAAAAGACCTAGTACAGAGAGAACGGTGACGCTCGGGAATTTGGTAGGCTCCATCGGTCTGGAGCTAAGAGATAGGAACTTGGTTCGCTCATTCTCATTCATGAATTTGATGCCTAGCATGTCATCCTGAGGGGGAGGAAGAGGTGTGCCTCCCCTATCAATAACTGCCTCGGCATGTGCAACGTCAGCTTGAAGGGCTTACATCTTACGACGCTTGCCCCTGCCCTGAGTGGGGCCAATGGTGGTGGACTTCTTCTTGCGCTCTCTGGGAGGAATCGTGTGAAGAAGTGAGCGATGTAGATGATGTGGAGTGAAGTGTGTAGACTCACGTAAAGCCTTGAGCAATTGCAGAGAAAATCGAAAAATTAAAAGAGTATTGGAGTGAAGTTACCCAAGTCGAAGCTCCTCACTGAAATTGATCTCACCAACGCTAAGAGAAGACTCCCCCAAGATGCTCTTGAGCTAGCAACTGCACCCTCGTTGGCCGCGTCACCTTTGAGTTGCCAACCCCCCAAAAAGTGGCCGCTAGGGTTTGCATCAAACGATCGGGTCGGGTGGAAGAAGGGGCAAAAGTGTGTTCTGGTGGAGGAGAGGGGTTGGATGAGTGTTTTTAGAAGAGTTGGGAGAAGATTTGAAGTGGTTTGGAGGGAGATCAAGATGGAGAGGAGAAGAGGAGTCGAACCATTTCGAGAGAAAAATTGCACAGATCAGGTCGTTTAAGGGGTTGGGGTATTTACAGGCCAGTGACGCGATCGCGTCAAGTGAAACGAAACGGCTGCATCAAATAGGTTAGAAAAATAGATCGATGTGGTCGCATGGTAGGAAACGACATGATCGCGAAAACCTTAAAACAATGGAGTTTTTTGGCTTTAGAAGACAGAGAGATACGTCGTCGCATAAATTGAAACAAAACGGCCGCATCGTTTGGCTCAAAAAATTGGGATCGATGCGGTCACATCAAATGAATTAAAACGACCGCGTCGAATGGCCTTAAAATGGAGATTGACATGGTTGTGTCGATTGAAACGACATGGCCGCGAAAACCTTGCAGAATGTGAATTTTTGGGTGAAAAATGACAGAGAGTTACACGGCCATTTCGTTTGGGTGACGCAGCCGTGTGGAATTGAAAAACTGGAGCTACAGATTACACCCTTCGACGCAGTCGCATCGATTTCTCCACGCGGGCGCGTCAATTACCTTCTCAGCTACTTCTTTTCTTCTTCTTCTGCCTTCCATGCGACTGCAGGGTTTTCTGGGACTCTTAGGGCACAAAAACTCTAGTCCCGTCCTAAGTCGGATGGAACATAGACAGAAATGCAGCGGAAAAATTTTATGTTAATCTAATTAACACGCAACCCTAAGGAACCAGACCCTATTAGCCAGGATCTCTGCCAACTTGGGGTGGATCTGACCACCCCAAGAGGAATCTAACTACTGCGAATAATTAAACGAAAAACTTAAACACATACACGGAATCTCAGCCCTGGGGTAGGCGAGATGTTCCGCACCGTCTTCCGAGCCGCTCCCTGTCCTACGCTGAGCCGCTCCTCGAACCGCTCCCCGAACCTCTCCTCGAACCGCTCCGTATCCCGAGGCGATCAATCCCGTGTCGCCGAGCCAACCACGCGCCGAAGAAAGTTTCACGCGAGTGAAACCTCCGCCTAGATTTCGGATCTAAATCCGAACTCCTTTGCGGCTTTGCCAGAGCCCTCAGGAGTAAGGCAAAAATTTATAGGGAGAGGAGAAATATTAATTTAAGCTTAGATCTGAGCGTGCTCCAATATTTACGAGAGCCGCTCAGATCTAGAGCTTGGGACGAGTTTTGAGGAGGAGAGCAGACCCCTATTTATATAGGCGGCTCAACCCTCCCCTCTACTCAATTTCCGATGTGGGGCTAAATTTAGAGTAAATCAAATTCAATTTTAGTTTTCCTTTCACAAAGGCTAAACTTCCGTGAATTTTAACTCCCTCACCGTTGAGCTCCATGATTGATACAACCTATCAATTTGAATGGTGGTCAACGGTAAACGCATAGGAAAAACTGTTCGTCAATCCGAGTCCGTTTGACCCCTTAATCGTATGTCCAAACTTGAGTCCAAGAGTTGGTTTTCGGAAAAACTAAGCCGCCGCCAAAAAAATTCAGCTAGGGTTCGAAACCCTATGTGTGTGGGGCCCACCACACGGCCCCACATGCTGCCAGACACGCGCCCCGTGCGCATCAAAATGCGCGCCCAGCAGCTGCGCGTGCAGGGCACGCGCCCTGCATGGGTGCTGGCGCCCATTAAATGGGGCAGGCGAATCAGGGGGCGCCATGTGGCGCCCCCTTTGCTCTTGCGTTTAACGGCTGGCGCCTTGGGCGCTAGCTTCCAAAATTTTGGCCTGGCAACTTGGCCAGGCCCAAAAACGAGACAGCCTGTTTTTTTTATTTTTTTTAAAAAAAATAGCTTTAACATTTAAAGCTTATGGGCTTGTAGGCTTCCTTTTAAAACACTTTTAAATAGGCTTACTGGGCTCGTTTGGACTCTATTTCTGACGCGGTTTGAACCTGGGTTTAGACCGGGACATTCATGTCTTACCCGTGAACTTTTCCTTGCTTTTATATAATTAAATATTGTTTTAAACTATTTAAAACACATTTAATCTCTTTTGCATCAAATGCAAAATAGTCCCTATCTAAGCTTAAATTATCATTTGCATCAAATACAAATGATCTGAGGGCATATTCCTCTACATCTCCCACTTGCACTCAGGATCATTTATCCCGAATGCTGGAGATTATTGCAAACATCTTTTGCAATACTTTATCTCTTGCATCAAATGCAAATTATTCTCCCTAACTAATTTCTACCCATTACTAGACGAAGATCGCACTCTGTGTGAGACCCTACAGCCTGACCCTTACAACAGGTTGGGCTTGAAGCCCTATACGGCAGTGACCACGAGCAGTGGCTGCCGTCCCTGCTTCAGGAATCATCATTATGTGGTTAACTCATTGACATGAGTATTGTCGGGACCACCCTGACTGTTTCCGTGATGAATTCCGCAGTTATAGTCTCTTCGTCTAAACTATGTCGTGTAGATCAAGTCTAGGGTACGGTTAAACTGTCAACCCCAATAACTTGACTCTGGTCAGTTTCTATCGATCTTTTAGTCAAAAAAAAATGTTGGACTTCTTCCAACATACTCTGGCCAGAGTTTTTACTAAAGACCGAACTAACTCTACGACACTAACTCCCATTGACCGGGAGAGACGAATCCTCTCTTGGTCATTACTCTCCTCATACGCTTCAAGTGTCACCCAATCAAAGACCTTTCAACAGGGCTTGCCTCGAAGCTAGGTAATTTGATCTAAGTGGCACCGTTCACGCACAGGTTCGTCAAAATGACCTCAAGTCAAAAGACCAACTAGCCTATCATCACTCAGAGTCATCATTGACAGATTAGTCAATATAACCATATGATAACTCTTGTGGATCGTTCAGTGAACTCATTCTCTAATGAGCACATGTGTCTTGTCAACGACTTCACCAAGTCAAGCAATCATGAGATCATCGCCACCGCTATACGGTGAAGACTAAGACACAATAGTTTATCCGATGTTTCGATATCCTTGTCTCGAAACATCTACGACCACGAACCCTTTTAGACTTATGCTACAGACGGTCAGACATTTCTCTATGATCGAGATACTCATCTCGATACATGTTTGACCTTGCATAAAGTCTTAGGACTTTACCTAAGTTAATGTCTAATGTTAACTACATTATAAAATAACTTAGATAAATTATTACCAAACAGCTTACTGTTATTTCGAACAAGATGTTTGTGCTATTCACACATGAAGATAGATAGCCTCGAGGGTATCATCTTTCAACATCTCCCACTTGCACTCAGGCCCATTTATCTCGGTATCTCATACCGTTTTTACACATAAGTTTTCCCGACTTCATGTGGTAGAGCCTTCATGAGTGGATCTGCTAAAACCATCTACACTATAGACTTAAGGGTTTCTATGTTTAGACCAACCATTTGAATCTCATTCAAATAATTCATTTGGTCTTTCGGAATCCATAATATTTTAATTTACTTGGATCTTATCCAATTCATCGTACCTTACGATAATCATTTAAATTAGTTACTGGTCATTTCAAATGGCTCATATTTATTTCTAATAAAGTATCAAACTCTTTTGATCACTTTGTCAAAATATATGTTCCATCCCTTTGATGCCTCACATGAAATTTACACGCTCCCACTGACCTTGAAAACTATCTGGCTAATTCATATAAGTTGGTCCGTCTAAATCATATTTAGAAAAACGAACTTGTAAGTGAATGCTCCAATTTTCATGGTCAACTTAAGCGTTTACATCGAGTTTGGTCCGAGTAGTTCTGTACACATCTGCTGGTGGAAAACGGATTCATTATAATCCATTTTATAAGAATTAGTATGGAAAACCCGTTCTCGACCAACATGATTGCATTTCACTATTTTCCTTTCTGCACCAATCTTTCAACTTAAAGATTTACTTGCAGAAAGTGAGGAAACATTTTCCTTGTGCACGTAAACTAAATTCCAAAATTTATTTACGCACACGGACATATTCTGATTGCATCAAGTTTTTAAATCGGAGTTACTTCTCTGAATTTCATCCCGGAAGTTGACTAAGTCATCATCAGTTATGATGTTTAACTCGACTCTTTGTCTCACGAAATTCGAGTAATTATACAACTTCCTAATGATTGATTTGATGAATATCTTATTGATAATGTCCTCACAGAACATTATCAAAACCTAGGCATTACTATCTGGGACTTAACCCAGAGGGAGGACTTAACTCAGAGTCACTTGTTATGGATCGCACCGAGTCTAACTAAGTGTGATTCATACCTTTTAACACACTGATGTGTTAACAGACTTGACCTGGGAGAAAATCACATTTTCTTTTAATTACGCAAGATTTTTTGTAGCTAAGTATTTAACCATTCGATCTAATCAAATCAGTTTAAATACTTTTGTCCTTTCGTTCTTTATTTTTTCAGACTTGTGTTTCATCACGAACACGTGTCTTAATAAAATATACGAATAACTTAATTTGGTTAATCTAGACTCGGGTACCTCAGTATGTACCAGACTGAGTTCGACAACTCATTCTCCCACTGTCTCGCAGATGGGTTTCGGCCATTATATCTAAGAGGATAAGACTCACAAGTGTCCGTAGACTTCATAATACGAGAGGTCAGACCCTTCTTTATGTGACTTGTGAAGCTTAGTCTCTCGATACGGCCTAGTCTATTTTGCCATGTAAGTTTGCTACTATCTTGTGTATTTATATATATTAACATTTAATACATATATTATCATTATACAATTTACTCATTGCTTCAAAAGCAATGTGACGACATTCGTCAAAATGTGTTAAACTTCTGTATAACAATAATCATGAAATCGTGACATCAGAGTATGTCACATTTTTATTTCCTCCTACTTATGCATTTACTAATGATAAATTAAACTATTTAACTCGATTGACTTTCCGGTGTGCCTTCTTCCTTTTCTAAATCACATTTAGATATTTAAATGGCCCAACATAAATGAATAACTATGCAAGCGACTCATGTATCCAAACACTTGAGAGTTGCAATCTTGAGTGTAGCTCAAGAAGTTGCTTGTCTCAAGATCCGGTTGGGATACATAGTCTTGCACCACTCATGCACTCGTATTCGACTCAAACGGTTTGATCAAATTCTCGAACTTTGCGGATCAGAATTGTTTGTCCATACAACCTTGAGGGTAGCTCGACAAGTTGTAGGGAGAAACATACTTCGAATATCCTATATGTTCAAGCTGCCTCATATAGAGACGCGTGACATATTGCGTGAATTTATTTGTTGGACCCAGAACTTAATGAAATCATATTTCTTAAGTCTGTTCTTTAGAAGGTCATTTTAATGTCAAGGAGAGTATAGTTTAATCTTATCAATTAGAATTTAACTTGATATTCAATTAATCAACCTATTTGACCAATTAACTAATTCCATTAAAAATTATATTTTGATTCCTTCGGTAAACATAGTCTTGCCCTAGTTTAGCATATGTTCAATATTAAATATAGGTAGAATGGCTTTTATCTATATATATCCTCCCACTATTTTTACGATCGTTTCAAAGCTTAATAACGAACGATTTAATCGAATTAAAATATTTAAAATTTAGTGAAAGAGGGATCCAATCATCCTGAACCTCACAACCTTGAGGAGACTCAACAAGTTGATTGGTTCCATGATTGGTAGACTAACTCTTAGTCAATCACATCACATGTGACTCCCTATCGTTTTTTACCCACAGTCACTTATGATCTTGAGGAGACTCAACAAATCATAATAACTGGTCTAGTCAGACCCTTGATTTCGTGTCCAGATTTGACTTAGATCGATGCTCGAGGAGACCCGACGTATCGATTTGGTTCAAGTCTAGACTACATCACATGTATGTTGGAGTTTGTTCCTAAAAGATAAACATGTCATAGCTTGAGGAGACTCAACAACTATAATTGTCTTCTTTAAGTTACCAAGCTCCAAAATCAAGGAGGGATACGGATTAATCTTTAATAAGATTTATAACGCATTGACTAGATATAGTCCAGGGTGTCATACAATCATGATTCGCGACATTGCGGTCCAGCGGAACACAGCCAGGGAATTGACTAAGCCAGGATCACTACCCCTTAGACTCGTAAGGGTTGATCCAGAACTCTTAGCCAAGCACATTGACTGGATCATGGTCCATTGAATGAAGCTTGTCATTTTTGTATGTGTGCCATAGACTAAACAGCTTTTATTAACAACTAATTAATCATATCAACTAGTTGCATCCTTAAATTCAAAATTTTAGTATTTGTTTAATAACTTTTATTAAGTCCTTATCAACTATAAGGTTCACGTGCTATCCTAATCGTTATTAGGATTTTAATAAATTATTAACCAACGCTAAAAGCGAAGTCCTTTAATGATTTAATAATAACAATTAAAATAAAAATTCATTAAAAAGGACTACCCTAATCAGGAATTAGGTCTTGAAGCATTGTTAATGTTTTATTAAAACATAGCATGTCATTAAAATTCAATTAATAAATTTTAATCATTACTTAATGGCTAACCTAAAGGGTTGTCTTGTGTTATCAAATAAGGGACAAGAAGACATATCCATTAATTACACTAATTTTATCGCATAAAAAATGTACAACTATTTAACAATTAAATAGACTAAAGTTTATCGCATAAACAATTTTAGCATGCATACTTAAATTTAACATTTAAATTTAAAAATACGATTTTTAAAACATTTTATTTTATCTCATAAAGTAAAAGCTTGTTTAAAAAATCATAACATTTGCATGCTTCTTTAAAATATTTATCGCATAAAAATTTTAAACTTTTAAAATCAGTTTTTAAAAATATCTTATAAATTTAAAACATCATTTAAAAAATTCCATGTTTAAAATTTATCACATAAAATTTTAAACAACATTTTAAACTTATCGCATAAAGTTTTAAAGCTTTAAAACAATTTTAAAATTTATCACATAAATTTAAAAATTCCATTTTAAAACTTTCATGTTTAAAATTTATCATATAAAATTTTTAAACAAAAAAAAATTTAAATTTATCGCATAAATTTAAAGAAAACATTTTTCTGTAAAAGCATTCAAATAATAAATTCGCAGTCCTAGATCAGCATACAGAGATGGCTCTGATACCAATGCAGGGTTTTCTGGGACCCTTAGGGCATAAAAACTCTAGTCCCGTCCTAAGTCGGACGGAACATAGACAGAAATGCAGCGGAAAAATTTTATGTTAATCTAATTAACACGCAACCCTACGGAACCAGACCCTATTAGCCAGGATCTCTGCCAACTTGGGGTGGATCTGACCACCCCAAGAGGGATCTAACTACTGCGAATAATTAAATGAAAAACTTAAACACATACCCGAAATCTCAGCCATGTGGCAGGCGAGATGTTCCGCACCGTCTTCCGAGCCGCTCCCTGTCCTACGCCGAGCCGCTCCTCGAACCGCTCCCCGAACCTCCCCTCGAACCGCTCCGTATCCCGAGGCGATCAATCCCATGTTGCCGAGCCAACCACGCACCGAAGAAAGTTTCACGCGAGTGAAACCTCTGCCTAGATTTCGGATCTAAATCTGAACTCCTTTGCGGCTTTGCCATAGCCCTCAGGAGTAAGGCAGAAATTTATAGGGAGAGGAGAAATATTAATTTAAGCTTAGATCTGAGCGTGCTCCAACATTTACGAGAGCCGCTCAGATCTAGAGCTTGGGACGAGTTTTGAGGAGGAGAGCAGACCCCTATTTATATAGGCGGCTCAACCCTCCCCTCTATTCAATTTCCGATGTGGGACTAAATTTAGAGTTAATCAAATTCAATTTTAGTTTGCCTTTCACAAAGACTAAACTTCCGTGAATTTTAACTCTCTCACCGTTGAGCTTCATGATTGATACAACCTATCAATTCGAAGGGTGTTCAACGGTGAACGCATAGGAAAAAACCGTTCGTCAATCCGAGTCCGTTTGACCCCTCAATCGTATGTCCAAACTTGAGCCCAAGAGTTGGTTTTCGGAAAAACTGAGCCGCTGCCAAAAAAATTCAGCCAGGGTTCGAAACCCTATGTGTGTGGGGCCACCGTGCCGCCCCACATGCTGCCAGACACGAACCCCGTGCGCATCAAAATGCACGCCCAGCAGCCGTGCGTGCCCTGCACGCGCCCAGCGGGCGCGTGCAGGGCACGCGCCCTGCATGGGTGCTGGCGCCCATTAAATGGGGCAGGCGAATCAGGGGGCGCCATGTGGCGCCCCCTTTGCTCTTGCGTTTAACGGCTGGCGCCTTGGGCGCCAGCTTCCAAAATTTTGGCATGGCAACTTGGCCAGGCCCAAAAACGAGACAGCCCGTTTTTTTTTAAAAAAAATAGCTTTAACATTTAAAGCTTATGGGCTTGTAGGCTTCCTTTTAAAACACTTTTAAATAGGCTTACTGGGCTCGTTTGGACTCTGTTTCTGACGCGGTTTGAACCTGGGTTTAGACCGGGACATTCCTGTCTTACCCGTGAACTTTTCCTTGCTTTTATATAATTAAATATTGTTTTAAACTATTTAAAACACATTTAATCTCTTTTGCATCAAATGCAAAATAGTCCCTATCTAAGCTTAAATTATCATTTGCATCAAATACAAATGATCTGAGGGCATATTCCTCTACAGCGACCGCGTAGGTTGGGGCTACGCAGGGTGTTTAGAACGCTTTTCTCGATTTTTCCTCTTCTTCCTCCTGCATTCAAACACTTAATCAATTTTCTTGGGGTTTGGGGGTTTATTCAAAATAGAAATCTAAGCCAATCGAGGCTAAATCTAAGATAAAAATCAAAATATAAAAACTAAATTAGAAATCATTGGGTTGCCTCCCAAGAAGCGCTCGTTTTAAGTCTTGAGCTCGACTCCCTAGTTTGATGTTGACAAGGGGGGTTGAGGGTGGAGGAGTCCCGGATGTCCTCGTCTCTGTGTTTGTTCTCCACATTCTGCTCCGAATAGCTATCTCCTTGATTCTTCATCTCCCCAGGGTTTAGTAGGTGTGATCATGACGACTTCTTATTGAATTTTCCTTTGGAGGCTTCCTCGAATTCTTCGTTCGTCGTCACATCCTTCAACTTGGCTTTCCTCCCGATAGAGGGCACCATATTGTCGTTCAAAAACAGATCCTCCAAGTTGGTTTCCTTGATTGCCTCTTCAAGGAGGTCTACTTGGTCCATACAGTCGATTTTCTTGAAGTTCTTCATCGACTTCTTAAGGTCGAACTCGACCTTTTCCCGTCCAACATTGAGGGAGAGTCTCCCTCCCTTCACATCTATAAGAACACCTGCCGTGGCTAGGAAAGGTCGACCAAGGATGATCGGGATGCGTGCATCTTTCGGCATGTCCATAATGACACATTCAAATGGAACTAATATCTTTCCAATCCTCACAGGTACGTCCTCGACTACTCCAAGGGGGTACTTCACCAAACGGTCTGCCAACTGGAGCAACATATTAGTCGGCCGGAGCTCTCCCAAATTCAACTTCTCGCATATCCCGATGGGCATCAAGCTCATGCTCACCCCTAGGTCGCATAGAACGCTCTTAATCTCGAAATCTCCAATAGCGCATGGAATGGAGAAGCTCCCTGGATCCTCGAGTTTTTCTCACCTTCCTCTGGATGATGGTGCTGCACTCTGTAGAGAGTAAAACTTTCTCCCACCTACCGCCCTTTGTAATTATCTCCTTTAAGAACTTTGTGTAGGTGGAGATTTTCGATATCGCATCGAGGAAGGGAATGGAGATGTTCAGCTGCATCAGGAGCTCGAAATTTTTTTCGTACTTCTCGTCCAACTTGGCTTTCGTCGATGAGAAGGGGATTCTCGGCACATATGTCCTGGGATGCTCTTCAGCTGGCTTCCCTTGCTCCTTCTCAGTCGGCTTCTCCTTAAATTGTTCAGATTGCAGAGGTTCTACCTCACTCTCAGCTCCTTTCTCTACTCTAGACTCGAGCTCAACATGAGCTTCTTCTTCAACACCAACTTCCTTCTCCATGACAGGCATGGCAGGGCCCACAAATTGCTTTCTGCTTCTTAATGTGATCGTGTTCACATGGTCGCATGGGTTCTCTTCTGTTTGTCCTAGCAACTTCTCGTGTGCCTTGGATAATTGGGAAAGCTGCCGCGCCATTTGCGCCATAGTGGTCTCCATGGACTTTTGCCCCGACGCCAGCTGTTGCATGGTAGATGCATGTTGCTACATCATCGTCATAAATTGTTGAATCGAGTTTTGGAAGTATTCATTTCTTTGTCATTGAGTCCGGATGTGACTCTCGATCAACATCTCCAAGCTTGACTTTGGAATGGTGGGTGCATTCATGGGGGGCCTCTGATTGAAATTATGAAATTGGCTCTGAGGAGGTGGTGGCAGAAACTCTTGGGGTTGCTGAGGGCGGATGGGCCTGCAAACCCGGGGTCCGGTAGGAGAAATTCGGGTGATTCTTCCACCCCTGATTATATATGCTGGAATACGGGTTGTTCGGTGGCCTCGGGTTATTTCCATATATGGCGTTGGCTTGCTCAATGCTCATACCCAAGGGCGCCGCCATAGATGTGGGGCACTCAATCCCTTGGTGTCCCTGCACACCACATGCCTCGCAAATTACCGCCATAGGTGGATAGTTGCACCAAGCCCAATAAGAGAAAGTTTCTTGGTTAAGGCGTCAAATTTAGCCGAAAGCATGGATACATCATCGACGTCGTACTACCTCCCCTTGCGGAGGTGCTCCTCTCATTACTCCAAGAGTCATTATTGGATGCCATATCTTCCAACAATTTCTTTGTCTCGGCCGGGGTTTTGCTCATGATGGAGCCATTAGCGGCTGCATCAATTGACATTCTCACTGGCAGTGTCAATCCATCGTAGAATAACTGGATCAGCAACCAATCTAGTACACCATGGTGCGGGCAGATTCGTTGTAGGTCTTTGAATCTTTTCAGGCCTCATACAAGAACTCCCAATCCTGCTGTTTGAAGTTTGTTATTTCATTGTGCATTTTTGCTATTTTTCTGGAGGAAAATACTTTGTCAGAAAAGCAAGAGATAAGCTGTCCCAAGTAATAAAGGTGTTGGGACTATAGCTTCTAAGCCGGTCCTTTGACTTATCCCTGAGAGAGAAATGGAATAGTCTTAGCCTAATGGCGTCGTTGGTGACACCATTCATCTTCAAAGTATCCATCTTCTCTAGGAAATTATTGAGATGGTCGTTCGGGTTCTCCATGGGTGATCCTGAGAATTGGTCCCTCTTGTTGGATACAATGTGTAGTTGGATACAAGGATCGATGACTTCATGTTTGATGATAACAAACGTGTGTGAACGATTTGATGTATGTGCTAAGTGTTTTTCAGGAGTGGCACTCTCGCAAATACTCAAAGGAAGACTAAGTCAAAGTGATGGAGAAATCGCAATCCATTTGTAATTTGGACTTGGTAAATCCATATTTGAATTGATTCAAATCAATTGGTGCATGAATCAAATCCTACTCCTACATAAATGAAGACTTGGTCGAAGATGGAGAGATATGGAGAATCTCATGCAAATCAATCGTGATTAAATGAGATCCAATTCTAATCCTAAAGCCATACAAATTCAAACTCCATATCCAATGGTGATTGAAGAGATCTTCCATGGTGATTCATTCAAATCCTATTCAAGTTAGGATTCCTTCCAATCTCCTTCAATTATGAGATTCTATTTGATTCTATTTGATCATATCCTCTCCTATATAAACTCATATTCAGAGGGGAGAAAAGCAAGAGGCCAAAAATACAAGAGAACACAAAGGGAGGCTGGCCAAAAGCTTCTACTACAAGCCCCTTGCGTAACTTACAAGTCCAAGCTTCTCTACCCCTTGCGCAAGCTTGCTTCTCCCTCCCTCCTTGCACAAAGCTTCATTGCATATCATCACCATTACCGCAAGGAACCAAAGCCAAAAGCCAAACCCATATCCATTGCGCAAACATCTACAAGGCCAAGGGTTCATCCTCTCCTTGCACAAGCCTCCATGCCAAAAAGACATATTGCTGCAAGTATCAAGCCAAGCGAAGCATCTTCCTCCATTGCTAACTCTCCAAGGGTGTTCATCAATCTCCAAGAGCCTCCCCTAGCCAAGGCCGCAACTTTCTAGGGGAATCATCACCAAGGCCGCAAGTTTCAAGTCTCAAGTATCATATTGCGCAACAAGACTCAAGGAGCCTCTTCAACATTGCCCAAGACACACAAGAGCTCTACATCCAAAGGCCGCAAGTTCAAGGGTCTCTTCATCCAAGCTTCGAAGCCAAAGAAGGAGGCCACAACATCTTGGGAGAGCCACGACGTGAGACATATGACTACATCCTGTCAGACTTGGTCTGACATGAGCTGATTGACAGAGACGACGACGGCTACACAAACTAAGATTTCCTAAACTTTTTATTATTATATTTGTGTAGTGGTGTAGCGATCTTTGTAGGGGAAACTTTACCATATTTGTGATACTTTTGGGGTCTTGTCTGGTTGGTGTTAGACAAGAGAGACTTGACTAGTTGGAGCTAGTCAAGTGAGAGCTTATATTAGGATTAGTACTGTTTAGCACTTTGGTGAGAGCAGGTACGAAGTGCCAGGTGAGTGTAGAGTGGATGCTCAAGCTATAGGTTGTACCAGTAACATTATTAATCTAGTATTTGCTTTCGGGGCTGGACGTAGGTCGTGGGTGCGACCGAACCAAGGTAAATCTTCATGTGCACTATGTGACTATTTTTATTTACCATGCATCTGATTATAACTGCCTGCGATTGCTAAATAATTGCCTGAGTTCGCAAAGAATTTTTATTAGCCTATTCCTCCCCCCTCTAGGCTTAGATCCAGATTCAACAATTGGTATCAAAGCAGGTTAGAGGATCTAGGCCAGATTGACCTTGAATACTTTTGATTCTGCTTTTGCTGAAGGTCAGTCTCTAGTACGACCCCCTAAATTTAATGGTGTTGATTATGCTTATTGGAAATCTAGAATAAAAATTTATTTAGTGTCTGTTGATTATAAAGTGTGGAATGTTGTTGAAAAAGGATATAAACCACCCACGATTTAATTTAAAGACACTGAAGTTCTTAAACCTGAAGATAAGTGGGATGATGCTGATTCGAGACTTTATTCTCTTAATGGTAAAGCTATGAATGCACATATTTGCTCTTTAGATAAATCTGAATTTAATCGCATCTCACATTGTTTAACTACACAAGAAATATGGTATACGTTGGAGGCGACGTAAGAGGGAACGTCACTGGTGATGGAGTCTAGACTTGCTTTGCTGAGCACAGAGTATGAGAGCTTCTGCATGCTTCCATCAGAATCCATCTCAGAGATGTTTGTGAGGTTCACAAACATCGTCTACAAGTCTAGCTCCCTTGGTAAGCCATACTCTAGTCTGGAGCAGATAAGGAATATCTTGAGGGTGCTGCCAAGCTCGTTCCGTCCTAAATTCACTGCCATTCAAGAAGCTAAAGATCTGTCAAAGATGAGAGTGGAGGACTTGATAGGAAACTTAATGTCTCACAAGCTTGAGTTGTAGAGCATCGAATCAAGGGAGAAACCAGAGGCCAAGGATCCCAAACCACTAGCTCTTCAAGTAAAAGAAGATGACGAAGATGAGAATGAGGAGCTAGCATTAATGGTCAGAAACTTCAGAAAATACATCAACACCAAGCAAGGGAGAGCAGAAATGGCACACAGGTTTAATCGTTCTAATAACTCTAATTCTGCTAAAAATATCTTCTGAGCAGACTGCTACTGATAATGTTACATATTTTAAATGCAACATGCAGGGACACAATATGAAGCATTGGCACAAGAGAAGAAAGGAAAAGCTCTAGCGTTGATGTAGGATGACGATAGCGACGATGAGATTGAGGAGACTGCTCACACCTCCCTCTGCTTAATGGAAAAGCACGACAAGGTAAAATCTTGCGCCAAATCTGAACTTATGATTGTTTTTAAAGAAATGCAAGATGAAATTGAAAGCCTATAATCAGTTGTAGAAAACTTGAATGAACTCTAGAGAAGTTTAGAAATTCTAATGGTGAACTAAAACAAGAAAATTGCAACATGTTTAATGAAATAGATTAACTGGAAGAAAAACTTGTTGCATGTAATTCTATCATTAATCAGTTGAAAAAAGGAAAAATCTAGGTTGCATGAACAAGCTGAATGCCTCATTTGTCCTACTTTGTTAAATGATATTATCATGTACAAAGGAAAATTGATTGAGCTTGAAAATGAAAACAAAGTGCTTATTGAAAAGTATGCATGCTATATAACGAGCTTGAGGAAAAAATGGTTGATTTTGAAAAGAAAGCTGAAATTGTAAAAAAGAATGAAGAGGACAATAAGAAAGCTTTCATTAATAAATGCACTTTGCTTGTGAACGAAAATGCTCATTTGAAATCTAAAGTCACGAACCTAGAATTGTCCATAAAGAAATTCACTATTGGAAAACAATCCTTGGATATCATTCGTGGAAATCAATTATATGGCAATAATAGGTGAGGATTATGATATGGTTTTAAAAATGTTGAAAAGACAAAATATAGAAAAGTTCTAATTGAAAAAACAAAAGTCAGAAATATTCATGCAAAGTGCTTTGCATGTGGTTGCGTTGGTCATACCTCTTATTATTGCAAGTATATGAACAAGAACATTAAGTTCAAGCAAATAGGGGTTCCTAAAAATTTGTTGACTAACGTAAGTGGACCTTGTTAGATTCCAAGGTCACACATAACATCTTCCGTGTATGTAAGATGGAGTTGGCGAGGAACTATGAATTGGACGTCGCATCTTTTAGTTCCTTAGCCAAACGACGACGCGAAGGTATGGTTTCTTCTTTGAACTTAATGAGTTTCTTCTTTGAACTTAATGACACCTTCATAGCATTTTTGGCGTGCTTTCATTTTTTTCTTGTGTGCTTGATTTGTTTTTTATTTGTGTGCTAGTTTGTTTGCTAGCTAGCTTAATTCTTTATAAACAAAAATGAAAAAAATGAAGAACACAAAAATAAAAAAAGGAGCTTAATGTATATCTTTCTTTTGAATCATTTAAGTGGTATTAATGAATGATAATCATATCCATGTAGAAATTGATGTATCATTGTTATAGTTACATGTGCATGTTTGATTTTCTAAATAGGCATGACATGTTCAATGATTTGAATAATATGATTTCTACACCTACACTTTCTCTTCCACGAGCATTAAATTTTGTTATACATTTGGAGACACCTTTTATGAAATATTGGAAAATAAATATAGGATGAAAAATAACTAAAAGTCTAAGGGATATGATGTGTCTTGCATTGGATAAAAAATAGAGCTCAAAAGAATTGAAATGAAAAAAATGCATAAATGAAAAGGAAAGAAAAGAGCTCCGTATGAAAAATGTATACGATCCATGGCAACGACACTACCCACGAGTAAACTTTAGCAGTGGTGTTATACTCGTCAAGCAATGCCACCCCACATCTAAGAGTCCTCATAGGCTATGTTTTGGTTGTGGTATCTTGAACTCATTTTAATAAGATGTGGAAAATCAATCCTAGGTGATATCATGTTACATGGAAAATGTGGATTGGTTTTGGTTGAATTTCTTGAAAGTTTCTCCTCATGTACTTCAATGTTTAACCATCACACTTACACGTTGGTGTAGAAGTCCTTATTATAATTTTCATTGGATTTGGCTTGCTTATTATGTGAATGTCTACATGCAAGTGTATGTCGTAATTTATAATGCTCACTATTTACTTGTGGTATGAATTTGACTTCGTATATACACTTTTGATGATAACAAAAGGGGGAGAAATATTGAGAAGATTTGGTGTGAGTTGGTGTGCATTAATGCTTACATGTTGAATACATGAATATTGGTTTAAGGGGGAGCATTAATGAATAATGAATATGTGCTTAATGAATAGGTGAATACATGTTCAAGGGGGAGCATGAATATAGGGGAGCATGCTTGTATATGTTTGAACATCTTTGTTGCATGCTCGTATGCTTGAACATCATTTTCATACTTGTTGCATACATCCTTCATCATCACACTTCACACACACATGTCACAATGATATTATTTGGATCGTTATTCCTCAAATCTTATATTAGTTTGTCATCATCAAAAAGGGGAGATTGTTGAATACAACGTGTAGTTGGATACAACGATCGATAACTTCATGTTTGATGATAACAAACGTGTGTGAACAATTTGATGTGTGTGTTAAGTGTTTTCAGGAGTGGCACTCTTGTAGATACTCAAAGACTAAGTCAAAATGATGGAGAAATCGTAATTCATTTGCAATTTGGACTTGGTCAAAGTGATGGAGATAATGGCTACACATATTGGACTAAGTCAAAGATGGGGAGATAAGGAGGGAATCAATTCAAATCCATATTTGAATTGATTCAAATCAATTGGTGCATGAATCAAATCCTACTCATACACAAATGAAGACTCGGTCAAAGATGGGGAGATATGGAGAATCTCATGCTAATCAATTGTGATTAAATAAGATCTAATTCTAATCCTAAAGCCATACAAATTCAAACTCCATATCCAATGGTGATTGAAGAGATCTTCCATGGTAATTCATTCAAATCCTAAATAAGTTAGGATTTCTTACAATCTCCTTCAATTATGTGATTCTATTTGATTCTATTTAATCACATCTTCTCCTATATAAACTCATATTCAAAGGGGAGAAAAGCAAGAGGCCAAAAAACACAAGAGAAAGCAAAGGAAGTCTAGCCAAAATCTTCTACTACAAGCCCTTTGTGCTACTTACAAGTCCAAGATTTTCTACCCATTGCGCAAGCTTGCTTCTCCCTCCCTCCTTGCATAAAGATTCATTACATAGCATCACCATTGCCGCAAGGAACCAAAGCCAAAAGCCAAACCCATCTCCATTGCGCAAACATCTACAAGGCCAAGGGTTCATCCTCTCCTTGCACAAGCCTCCATGCCAAAAAGACCTATTGCCACAAGAATCAAGCCAAGCAAAGCATCTTCCTCCATTACTAACTCTCCAAGGGTGTTCATCAATCTCCAATGGCCTCCCTTAGCCAAGGCCGAAACTTTCTAGGGGGATCTTCACCAAGGTCGCAATTTTCGAGTCTCAAGTATCATATTGCGCAACAAGCCTCAAGGAGCCTCTTCAACATTGCCCAAGACACACAAGAGCTCTACATCCAAAGGCTACAAGTTCAAGGGTCTCTTCATCCAAGCTTCGAAGCCAAAGAAGGAGGCCACAACATCTTGGGAGAGCCACGACGTGAGCCAGACGACTACATCCTATCAGACTTGTTCTGACCTGAGCTGATTGACAGAGACGATTACGGCTACACAAACTGAGATTTCCTAAACTCTTTATTATTATATTTATGTAGTAGTGTAGCGATCTTTGTAGAGAAAACATTACCATATTTGTGATACTTTTGGGGCCCTGTCTGGTTAGTGCTAGACAAGAGAGACTTGACTAGTTGGGGCTAGTCAAGGGAGAGCTTATACTAGGATTAGTATTGTTTAGCACTTTGGTGAGTGCAAGTACGAAGAGCCAGGTGAGTGTAGAGTGTGTGCTCTAGCTATAGGTTGTACCAGTAACATTATTAATCTAGTATTTGCTTTCGGGGCTGGACGTAGGTCGTGGGTGCGACCCAACCAGGGTAAATCTGCATGTGCACTCTGTGATTGTTTTTATTTACCCTGCATCTGATTATAACTGCCTGTGATTACTGAATAATTGCCTGAGTTCCCAGGCTTATATCATGATCCAACACCTTTGTATAAAGTCCACCAAAGATGGCTTGAGCTTAAAGTTGTTGGGCCCCTCCATTGGTCTCTAGATGCTAGATGTAGACCCATTGATGGCATTGAGTAGTCCAAGAGCGATCTAGGGGTGGTGGAGGTGGTGGTTCAGGACCATTCTCAGGGTTATGTATCTCTGCCATTGATTCAAGGGCAAGTCTCCTTCTCATCTCGGTGTTAAGTATTCTTGCGGTAGCCTCGATATCAGGATCTAGCAGACACAAGTTTCCAGCGCCTTAAGATCTCCTGGACATGCAAAGGAACCAAAAAGAGGAAAAACATTAAGGGCCCCGAGAATCAATAACAAAAAGAGATATGAATAAAAACGAACAAAAATATACGTAGTCTATCGACAAAGACTAAAACCGATATCAAATTCCGCCTTTCCAGCAACGGCGTCAAAAAGCTTGTTGTCCGCTTGCGCGGACGCTAATAATAATTTACCGTAGTGCACGGTTCGTGTGTAGCTACTGATTCGAGATATAAATTGCATATTCCCCCCCCATTTCTGGGTATTTTATGTGTATATCATGTTAATATTGGCTTTGATACGTGCGCTTTTGCGATATTGTGTAATATTAAAGCCTATTCTCTTTTTATACATAAAATACGATTTTTGTGAACTAATTTGCGCTCTCCTTATTTTTCAGGTACTTCTGGGATTTTTCTGGATTTTCTGGAATTTTTCCAGAATTTTTTGGAGCTCAAGGCTATTTTTCGGGAATTTTTGGAGCCTTAGAAGGAATTCTGGAATTTCGAAAAAAAGTAAATAAAATAAAAACCCAACGAATGTGGACCGGCCGTCTGGCCGGCCCACTTCAATTTTCACGGGCTGCCGGTCATTTTATTAAAAAAATTTGTTTTTTTAAATCAAGCGGGCCGGCCCGCTGTGTTTTTTCGCATTTGAAGCGCCTGCTCCTTTGGAGTGGTTGGGCGGCTACGCGGGTCGGGTCCGCCGACCCGACCCGCTCCGCCATTTTGCTGGCAGGCGCGTGTGTTTGGCAGGCTGCGAGCATGCGCCCGCTGCAAAATCCGACCCGTAGCCCGAATTTTGGTATTTTTCGCCTATGCGAAAATTGGAGGATGGGGGCTTCTATTTTTTTGGGTTCTTTGAGGGTTTTTTGGGGGTCTTCTTCTTCCCCAAAAGCCAAAGCTAGCGCTTGGAGGCCATGGGGGGAGCTTGAGTAAGCTTGGAGCTTGGAGGAGCACTTGAGTATGAGGATTCCATCTTTGAGTGAAACATTGGTGAACTCTTTCTTAACTCTTGTATAATTTTGGTTTAGCTACTTGTATTGTATTGGATGATTATATCTAGAGATATGGATGTCTTCTTTTTCATCATGAATAGGTAGATCTCCCTTGTGTGATTGTGTTTTGTGATTGTTGTTGCTTGGGTTGTGATTTCATCTCTAGCATGTTTCTATTTCTTATTTGGTGGATGAAACTTTGAGATGTTTGTTGTTGATGGAACTCTAGTGGGTAGTCCATAGAGAGAAACTATCGTAGTCGACCCTCTCTTCTTTGCTGAAAGTATTTCTCTTTGTTTCATACACTACTTTTATTGCACCCCACATGTTCGATGAAATGCCACATCCACCAATTGTTCGTCCATTAGCCGGGAAAACAATTGAGTTATATTTGAGATGAATTCCTACTCCCACAACCTCACTCACACACACACACCACATAAGTCTTCCTCGTTGCTCATCGATTCGGCTCTCCACCCTTAGTGCGTACGCTAGAATTGTAGTTTCACCACACTTTTTTCCACACTTCCATTTCACGTTAGCGAGTTGGTTGTAACACGCTTTATTTTTCTTTATCGATCAATTTTGTGAATATACTTGTCCCTGTGATCCAAACCGGTACTCATCGGTTATTTTTATTGCATTGACACTCCTACGCTTGGGAGTGGAAGGCGTGCTCCTTGCGCGTCCTCTGGTTCAACCAATTGGCGCCGTTGCCGGGGACAACGGTTTCCACTATTTACAATTTTTGATTGATTTTGAAAGTTTTAGTGTGATACTACTATCTCTTAGTGTGAGTCTTTTCGAATCTTTTTCTTTCACTAATTGTTCATCCTTATTTATTTTACGTTTTTTGAGTCTTTTTGATTGTTTGTGTTTGTTTTTTTCAAACATGGCAAGTATTTCAAACTCTCTTGGGTTTGACATGCGGGTGACCAAATCCCTACCGAGATTCCTTGGTAAGGATGTGGAGAGCCCCTGCCTACATATTAAGAAGTTTGAGAGTGCTTGCAAGCTTCATTTTGATGGGAACACGTGTGATGAAAAGTTTTATCTTAAATTCTTTCCCTATTCATTGGATGCCAGTGCATTAAATTGGTTTAAAGTTTATATCCCTCATCTTAGTCCATCTTGGCCTGTACTAAAGTACAAATTTTGTATGAAGTTTTTTCCCTCTTATGATTAGGGTTCAATATTTTATATTTTACCCCTCATTAGATGGCATTTTGTGCATAATTTGTATTCATTTTGGCTCCGATACGTGCATTTTGATGATATCACTTAATATTGGAGCATACCGTTTTTATATGCTTAAAACATGATTTTTACAGCTTATTAGCATCTTCATCTTTGTCTTCTATTATTTTTCAGTTGAATTTCATGAAGTCCCGATTCCAACGCATATTTTTCCAGAATTTTTGGAGGTCGGAGCAATTTACTGCATTTTTTGGAAGACAATGTGACGGTGCTGAAAATTTCTGGGCTAGAAAGTCTGCTTTTCCGCTATTGTGC
Source organism: Scilla litardierei (assembly GCA_030789695.1). Lineage (NCBI taxonomy): Eukaryota > Viridiplantae > Streptophyta > Magnoliopsida > Asparagales > Asparagaceae > Scilla > Scilla litardierei. Next base: position 483,055,042 of record CM061142.1, read on the forward strand.
AGAATTCTGCTATCATTGCAGCATATATTCCGATATAATGATATTTTTTTGGTATTCTACACTTTGTTACGGTTCCATCGCCGCCTGGAACACGTCATTCTGAGGTCGGATGATTTTTCTAGAATTTTCGCAAGACAGTGTGACGGTGCTGAAAATTTCTGCAGATTGGCCCCCTCTTGTGAAGAAATCTGCTATCATTCCAGTGTATTTTCCGGCCTAGTGATATTTTTCTGGTGTTGTACACTTTGTTATGGTTCCATCGCCGTCTGGAACACGTCATTCCGAGGTCGGATGATTTTTCTAGAATTTTCGCAAGACAGGGTAACGGTGCTGAAAATTTCTGCAGATTTGGGATTAGTTGCGGGTTTGGGCGCGGATCCGACCCGTTTGGGCTGTTTTCAGACCCGAAATTCTGGGTCTATTTCTTGGACTTTCCTCCCCTCTTTCCCCCTCATTCCTTCTTCCCCATTCTTCATCTTAGGGTTAGGGTTTTGGTGGAGCAACAAAGAAGCAAGGAGGAGCATTTGGATTGGGTTTTGTTCTTCATTGGAGATATTGGTGAACTCTTTCCCTCTCCTTGTGTATTTTGATTTGGTGATTTGTAATGATATTGGATGATGGGTTTTAGAGATGAAAATGTCTCTTTTATTGCTATGAGTAGCTAGATCTCATTGTGTGTGGTTGTGTGGTGATATTGCTTGCTTGGGCTATGAAATTTCAATCTTGCATGTTTAAAAGTTTATGTGGTAGGATTTTTTTTGGGATATACTTTGAATTAGGGATCCTAGTGGGTATCCCTAGAGTGGAGTTTGTCTAGTGGTACCATTCATATATGCTTGGTTGTTTATTATCTCGATTTTCCATACCCTACTTTCATTGCACACCAAGTGTTTGTTAAAATGCCACATCCACCGATTGCGCTTTCCTTAGCCGGAAAGACAATTGAGTTATCCTCGGATTGAACCCATATGCATAGCAACCTCATTGCTTGAACGCGTCTCAAGTATGTGATGCTTGAGTGCTACTCCCAAGTGTAGGAGGACGTCAAGTAATAAATTTATATCCGGTGAGACCGGGTCGGATCACGGGGACAAGTCGTTTTGCAATCACAAATTCAATTGATGTAGGAAGGGTAACGACGGTTAACAACCAACTACACTAACGGGGTGGAAGTGTGTGAAAATGTGTGTGAAACCATCTACCAAACCAACATCCTAGGGTTCGAGAATCGGAGAGGCAAATAGGCGAGGAAGCTTGTGTGGTGTGTGGGAATGAGGTTGCTAAGCATATGGGTTCAATCCGAATATAACTCAATTGTCTTTCCAGCTATGGAATGAGCAATCGGTGGATGTGGCATTTTATCAAACACTTGGTGTGCAATGAAAGTAAGGTATGAAAAGTTGAGATAATAAACAACCAAGCAAGCAAGAGTGGTACCACTAGGCAAACTCCACTCTAGGGATACCACTAGGGTCCCTAACTCAAAGTATATCTCATCAATTCTACCACATAATCATTAAAACATGCAAGATTGAAAACCAAAGCCAAAGCAAACACAAATCACCATACAACCACACAAGAAGAAGATCTAGCTCATTATAACAAGAAAAAAAGAGATTTTTACTTCTAAAAACATCATCCATTACATTACAATTCACTAAATCAAAATACACAAGGAGAGGGAAAGAGTTCACCAATATCTCCAATGAAGAACAAAACCCAATCCAAATGCTCCTCCTTGCTTCTTTGTTGCTCCACCAAAACCCTAACCCTAAGATGAAGAATGGGGAAGAAGGAATGAGGGGGAAAGAGGGGAGGAAAGTCCAAGAAATAGACCCAGAATTTCGGGTCTGAAAACAGCCCAAACGGGTCGGATCCGCGCCCAAACCCGCAACTAATCCCAAATCTGCAGAAATTTTCAGCACCATCACCTTGTCTTGCGAAAATTCTAGAAAAATCATCCGACCTCGGAATGACGTGTTCCAGGCGGCGATGGAACCGTAACAAAGTGTACAACACCAGAAAAATATCACTAGGCCGGAAAATACACTGGAATGATAGCAGATTTCTTCACAAGAGGAGGCCAATCTGCAGAAATTTTCAGCACCGTCACCATGTCTTGCGAAAATTCTAGAAAAATCATCCGACCTCGGAATGACGTGTTCCAGGCGGCGATGGAACCATAACAAAGTGTAGAATACCAGGAAAATATCATTATATCGGAATATATGCTGCAATGATAGCAGAATTCTGCACAAGATCGGAAAAGCAGACTTTCTAGCCCAGAAATTTTCAGCACCGTCACATTGTCTTCCAAAAAATGCAGTAAATTGCTCCGACCTCCAACAATTCTGGAAAAATATGCGTTGGAATCGGGACTTCACGAAATTCAACTGAAAAATAATAGAAGACCAAGATGAAGATGCTAATAAGCTATAAAAATCATGTTTTAAGCATATAAAAACGGTATGCTCCAATATTAAGTGATATCATCAAAATGCACGTATCGGAGCCAAAATGAATATAAATTATGCACAAAATGCCATCTAATGAGGGGTAAAATATACAATATTGAACCCTAATCACACCCGCCAACTAGCTTTTTGCTAGTCCCTAGTAAAACAAGCGATATATTCGGATTCACAATATAGCAAACATCAAACTCCACAATATTCATGGCACATGAAATTTTTTCAATGTAAACTCAATTCCAATATACCAACTCATAAAAGAGAGCAAATCCAAGATCAAAACTCCAATATGGCTCAAACCAACAAAGTACAAGCAAATTTTGCATTCATTGAGATTAAAACATAAGCGTGTCATAGTATCACAATCTTGAAGAACTTGGCCAAAAATAACACTTAGCTTTCTTAATTCATGGAAGTTTGATATGTGGATCATGTTTATTCATGTTTTTTTAATATGAAACTTAGAATGACCCATGTAACGAGGGTTCGGTCAATGACTCCCAAATCAGAAGATTTTGGGGCATTAGGCCAAAAAGGACCCCGCGGACCTAGTAACTCGAATCACCTAAGATTCACTTATTTTTCTCTCGTGCACTCCCCTAAATCATATTTTTCGACACGAATCCCCAATGTTTCATGAGGACCCAGCTACTTGACAAAACTAGAAGAACGATGCACTTATTCTTTTTTTTTCTTTTTCTTTTTCTTTTTCTTTTCTTTTATTTCTCTTTTTTTTTCTTTTTTTTGATCCAACACACCAATCAACCACTCCTCAAGCATAAACCAAGCGTATATCCAAGGCCAAATTCCATCAAATTGAACACCAAATTACACTAATGACTTAATCCAACTCGTGCATCACAAAGTTTGCACAAAACTAATCCAAACCACATCGAAGACAAAATTCATCGAATTATGCACTATTTTATGAATGGCATATTAAAGTTGATCCCATGAAGAAAAAGCAATAAAATGCATGACAATCACTATTTAGGAGTTTGAACATAAGATTTGAATCCAAATGTATGCATGAATATGAAGCATATAAGGGACTAAGCACAAAGCTAGCAAATGAGCAAGGAGGGTCAATTATATGCTCGCAAGATATTGGTGATGTCAAATGGATGTCGCCAACAAAAAAAAAATTAAAACGAAAACAACTAACTAAACATCCTAAAACCACCTACTACTCTCCCCCCAACTAAAGACAAACATTGTCCTCAATGTTGAAAAAGTAGAGGTTTATTGAAATAAAACTATCCTAAAAAGCATAGAAAGTGCATTAAATTAAAATTTCTATACTACTAGAAGGAGATCACCGGGGTCAAAAGGAGGATCTTGGATGTATAACGGTGAGGAAAGTTGCTCAATTAGATCTTTACGCTCCTCCGCAAGCGTCTTCCCTCCACAAATCACTTTGGACCCTAGCAACACACCAACAAGTGCACCCTCCAGAAAATTTCCAATCGTGCCCTGCGAGAGAGAGGGTATGTCAATCCAAAGCCGACACCGTTGCCTTTCAACAAAAGTGATCCAAATATAGTCGTCAACATAAGATAAAGAATTTAAATCAAGTTGACGAAAACTCCCTAAAGTGATTGCGTCCATCTCCATATGATGCATGCCCACGGGGGAGAGGAATGATGGATTTTGGGACAAGATTGGGGGAGAGCATGGTTCGGACTCCACCAAAATGATCGATGAGCTCGTGGCCCTACTAGTCTCCTCCTCCACTCCATCCAAAATTTCACGCTCGTCCTCTACATCTTCACACAAATCTCCTACAAGAGAAGATGAATCCAAATCAGATAATAAAAGTTTTTGAGTGGTTTGATTACCTTCTCCCAAGCAAGAGGCAAGCAATGCGAGACTGGAAATGATCTCATGGATATACTGGCTTCGAGTCTCCATGCTCCATAGAAAATATCGGGATTGAGCCTCATGTGTCTGAATAAGCAATTGAAGTTCCTCGCCCAAGGGTTGCAAGGGTGCGTCCACGATTTGCTCTCCTTGGTCAAGGGATACTCCAATGGTATCGTGATATGGCGCTAATAGATCACTCCCTGAAGTCCCATCCAATTGTCGTGACATATCCTCCATGGACTCCAAGTACTCCCAAGCATCCACAGGTGACATGTCAAATAGAGCTCCATCGTCCAACATCGCCATGTAGTCCTGCATCTCCTCCTGCAACCCCTCGTAGAAAAACTGGAAAAGATGGTCTATCGTGAATCCATGATGTGGACAGCCGCTTAATAAATCCATGAACCTCCTCCAAGCTTGATAGAAGGATTCACCGTCAATTTGAGCAAAGCCGGCAATTTTGAGCTTCAAAGAAGTGGTCCTGTGCAAAGAAAATGAAAGTGCATCATACAAAGAATTTATGCCGTTAAAGTCCATAACTTTTTTTTGAATTTTTATAAAAGAAAATGAAAATAAAGATAGCAAAGGACTCAAAAAGTGAAAAATAAAGAAATCTCAAATCAAAAAGTGAGAAATAAAGAATCAGAAAAGACTCACACTAATAGTGGGAAGTATCTCGCCAATATTTTCAAAATCAATCGAAAATGTAAATGCAAAAAACCGTTGTCCCCGGCAACGGCGCCAATTGGTTGACTCGGAAAAACGCGCAAGTGCACGCCTTCCGCTCCCAAGCGTAGGAGCGTCAATGCAATATAAAAATAACCGGTGAGTACCGGGTCGGATCACAGGGACAAGTTGTTCTACGTTCACAAATTTGACTGATAACGAAAAATAAAGTGTTTTACAACTGACTGAATTACGGTGGAAATGTCGGAAAAGTGTGGTGAAAACAAAAATTAACCTAAATTGGTAAGGTTAGAGAGCCAAAAGTGGAGTTTAGGATAGCTAGGAGAGAGAGTATGAGTTGTGTGATCATTAAAATTGGCGTTAATCAAGTCCAAATTACCGCATATAACACAATCGGTCATCCGGCTAAGGAAACCCAATCGGAATATTTAGCTTTAAAAACACAATAATTTTGCAATAGGGATGGATAGATTATCGCGACACTAATCAAATTAAGCACATGGATTCTCTCAAATTTGCCCTCTCGGGACTTAGCCAATTAAATTTGTGCCTTAATTAAACATCCAACATTAACATTCAAAATAGGGCAAGAGGAAATTAGGGCTACAATTAACACCCAACATCAATAAACCACAACCCAAGCAATTCAATACTACACAATCATAGCAAACAATAGGATAATTGCATTCAAAATTAACCCAAGTTTCATACAAAAATGAGATATCAAATTACAATGGGAGAAAGGGTGGATTTCACCAAGATTTCTCCCAAATGAGCCTTCCCTCTTCCTATTTGCCTTCCTCCAAGCATCTCCAAGCTCCACCAAGCCTTCTCAAGCTTCCATGGCCTCCTCCCCCATCAAAACTTCTCCAAAACCCTAAAAAAACTCAAAAAACGCAGCCAAAAACGAAAAACAGCAGCCTCCTTCTATTTTCGCACACCAGGCCCCTTCAACAATCAATGCGGGTCGGGTCTGGGGGCTTTCCGCCCGCCCAATTGGGCCGCCCGCAATAAATTCGGGGGCACGCGCTGAGCGCGTGCCCCCGCCCGCTCGCTGCAAAACGCGCGCGCTGCGTTTCGTTTAATATTTTTTAAAAAAACTAAAACTAAAACTGCGCGCGCCTCAGCCAAAAACGAAGCGGGCTTGGCCCGCTCGAAATTTCGAGCGGGCCGAAGCCCGCTGCTGCTGCGCAAAACAAAAAATTTTTTAAAATGTTTTTTTTAAACAATGAAACGGGCGGCCCGCTACTAAGAGCGGGCCGCGATATTGGGCCGGCCCAAAAGGCTTTATTTATTTTTTTTTTGTTTTTTTATTATTCTAAAATCCCAGATATTCCTCTAATGCTCTTCTTGCTCCAAATAAATCCCGGAAAATAGCTAGAAATTCCGAAAAATTCTGGAAAAATTCCAAAAAATCCATAAAACTCCCAGGAGTACCTGAAAAATAGGAGAAGCAAAAATTAGTCCATTTAATGTGAAAATAAATATAATGACTATTTAAAAAAACAATATTGACTTCCAATAAGCTATATAAAATATTCCAATGCTCAAATAATTCCCAAAAATGGTTATATGATAGAAATAATGGCAGGAGCATAGGAAAAATAATAGGAAGCCAATAAGGACGATAAAAACCGTATTTTGTGTCAAGAATGCGAATAAGCACCGAAATTGATATGAAATGAAAATATACCCAAAAGAGCACGATTAAGCCTAATCTTTAGCACAAAATGGGGGTAGTTAGGGGGGAAAATATGCAATTTATATCCCGAATCATCTTACAGGACCAAAACATGGCAAGGAAGAATGGTGAACTTTGCTCAGCGCATCGGTGAGACATTTTTTCAGGCTTGGACGTGTTTTTCAGAGTTAGTGTACGGTTGTCCACATCATGGATTTGACAGGTGCATCTTCTTGGATTCTTCTTGGAGGGTCTGCTTCCGGAGACGCAGAATTTTGTGAATTTTTTGGATAGCTGCCACTTTTTGGACATGGATGAGAATGCGGCTTGGCGTTATTTGGAGTCCTACAAGGAGGAAGATCACACATTGGTTGTGACTCCAAATGAGCCAAGCCATGAAGTTTTGGTCCACCAAGCCCCGAGTGAAGAAGTTCTTATGGATCTCACCCCACTGGTAGTTAAAGAATTGAGTGCCCCATGCCAAGTAGTAGTTGAGGAAACAATTGTTGGCATGGAGGAGTTGGTTGAGCCGGTGGAGGAAATTATCATGACGGCATCTCCTATTTCTGATGGGCTGTGTTAATTAGTTGCTGAAGAATTGGTTGTTGACATGGTGGAGATAGAGGAGCCGATCGTGCGCACACTTGGGAGCGCAGTGGGCAATGGGGAGTGTTCTTTTGTTGATGAGCCCGAAGAAGAGGCAAGCGTGGGTGAGTCTATACCACATGCTATCATGGATCCCAAGCTTCCCTCTCCTTCGGTATTTTCTATGGGGATCGCACTTCCTCCCCAGATTGATATTGAATGCCGTGGGGCGAGCTTCAAACCACATCATATTTGACCATCTAGGGAGTTTTCTCACACATTCATCATACTTTTCATTCAGTATTCTATATTGATGATTATGTGTGAATGTCTTTTTTTGGGAATGTGTCCCCATCTCTTTCTTACACAACCCGTCTCCTTCCTTATATAGGTACATACGTTAAGGAGATGCTTGGGGTTGTGTACGTGGCCGCCATTGCCACGTTCGGCCGAGGAGCATTGGCGGAAGATTATGAAAGGAGCATTGGAACAATTGCCACATCCGATGGAAATTTTGGATCCGCCATTTGCTAAAGTGTATTCTTTCCAATAGTGTAAATAAATAAATGTTTTATTTTAGTACTTTTGTATGCTTTCTTTTCTTTTCTAGGATCTTTTACCGAGATCTAATACTCTCCCAACATTGAGGACAATGTTTATTTTAAGTTACAGGGAGAGTGTTAGAATCCTTAGATTGTTAGGATTTTGATGTTAGCCTAAATTTTTTTTTGAGATCCCTCCTTGTTTCCATTACCCAATGAACTTCATTGCATATCATATTTGGCCTCCTTGTCCATACGTCGCTTGCTTTGTGTTTAGTCCCTACATGCTTAATGACATGCAATTTTTCGGATTATCATTTTGGTATCAAATTCATAAATGTTTGATTGTCATGGTTTAATTCTTTTCCAATTTGGATTCATATGCGAATATGCCATGTATGGAACTACATTATATGTCGTGATGCTCTCTTTGAGATAATTTGGGAAAAGTTTGGTGTAAGTAATTTCATGTTGGGATGAATGGTGTAGTTTTTGATTGGATTAGATGTGGCCAATTTGGTTATGTTTTATTTTCCTCTTAAGGAGTGGGTGAATGAGTTGATAATTCATGTTTAGAATGAGAAAGAGAGTTAATATAAGCGAATTGTTTTCCTAATCAAATCGAGTAGCCGGTGTCCCACGAAACATTGGGGAGGACGCCAAAGATGAGATTTAGGGGATCATTCCTTGCCTTTGCCTATATAGCGTTATCGAGTGTAGGCAAAAGGTGGCGGTGTTTGCATTTCATAGCATTATCGCGTGAATGCAAAACATAAACATACAAAATCCAAAAGAATACAAAAAAGAGAGAAAAAGAAAAGAAAAAGAAAAGAAAAATGAATGAATAAATAAAAGAGTAAGCAACATGAGTGATGCAATCTCATCTCCCACCACTTAGAGGAATTTCTTTTGTTTTGGCCATTTCCATGAAAGTTAGAAACTTTGCCATTTGCGATATATCCTAATGAGTGTAATACGGGCTTATTACTTCACTTTTATTTGAATTGGATTGATAGGAGTGTCATTTGTTATTTACTTTCATACATTGAGTATATTGGCTTTGAAATCATTTGGAAATAACATTCGGTATGCCATGAGGATATCTTGAGTTTGGTGCATGTTTTTCACTTTGATCCGAATTTATCGCATATTTTGCTAAGGACTAACAAAAAGCTAGTTTGGGGTGTGATTTGGGATATAAATTGCATATTTTCCCCCCATTTCTGGGTATTTTATGTGTATATCATGTTAATATTGGCTTTGATACGTGCGTTTTTGCGATATTGTGTAATATTAAAGCCTATTCTCTTTTTATACATAAAATACGATTTTTGTGAACTAATTTGTGCTCCCCTTATTTTTCAGGTACTTCTAGAATTTTTCTGGATTTTCTGTAATTTTTTCAGAATTTTTTGGAGCTCAAGGCTATTTTTCGGGAATTTTTGGAGCCTTAGAAGGAATTCTGGAATTTTGAAAAAAAAGTAAAAAAATAAAAAACCCAACGAATGCGGGCCGGCCTGCTAGCCGGCCCGCTTCAATTTTCACGGGCCGCTGGTCGTTTTATTAAAAAAAGTTTTTGTTTTTTTAATCAAGCGGACCGGCCCACATGGTCGGCCCGCTGTGTTTTTTCGCATTTGAAGCGCCCGCTCCGTTGGAGCAGGCAGGCGGCTACGCAGGCCGGGTCCGCCGACCTGACCCGCTCCGCCATTTTACTGGCAGGCGCGCGCGTTTGTCGGGCTGCGGGCATGCGCCCGCTGCAAAATCCGACCCGCAGCCCGGATTTTGGTATTTTTCGCCTATGCGAAAATTGGAGGATGGGGCTTCTATTTTTTAGGGTTCTTTGGGGGTTTTTGGGGGGTCTTCTTCTTCCCCAAAATCCAAAGCTAGGGCTTGGAGGCCATGGGGGGAGCTTGAGTAAGCTTGGAGCTTGGAGGAGCGCTTGAGTATGAGGATTCCATCTTTGAGTGACACATTGGTGAACTCTTTCTTAACTCTTATGTAATTTTGGTTTAGCTACTTGTATTGTATTGGATGATTATCTCTAGAGATATGGATGTCTTCTTTTTCATCATGAATAGCTAAATCTCTCTTGTGTGATTGTGTTTTGTGATTGTTGTTGCTTGGGTTGTGATTTCGTCTCTAGCATGTTTCTATTTCTTATTTGGTGGATGAAACTTTGAGATGTTTGTTGTTGATGGAACCTTAGTGGGTAGTCCATTGAGAGCAACTATCGTAGTCGACCCTCTCTTCTTTGCTCAAAGTATTTCTCTTTGTTTCATACACTACTTTTATTGCACCCCACGTGTTCGATGAAATGCCACATCCACCGATTGTTCATCCATTAGCCGGGAAAACAATTGAGTTATATTTGAGATGAATTCCTACTCCCACAACCTCACTCACACACTCACACACCACATAAGTCCTCCTCATTGCTCACCGATTCGGCTCTCCACCCTTAGTGTGTAGGCTAGAATTGTAGTTTCACCACACTTTTTCACACACTATCATTTCACGTTAGCGAGTTGGTTGTAACACGCTTTATTTTTCTTTATCGATCAATTTTGTGAATATAGAACGACTTGTCCATGTGATCCGACCTGGTACTCACCGGTTATTTTTATTGCATTGACACTCCTACGCTTGGGAGTGGAAGGCGTGCTCCTTGTGCGTCCTCCGGTTCAACCAGCTACGGGTCGAACTCACGGAGGCGTTCATTGAGTACCGATTTATGGGTCCTTGTTTGAAATCTATGCGATCGGGTTGGTGATTGGATAATGAAATAGGGAAGCGGGTGAATCAAGGGATAAAAGCTCTAGGGCATGGGGAATCCCCGCCATTGGACCGAGGTTAGGGTTAGACTAATAATTAACCGGTTATTGGGTTCATTGGGACTTGGGAGAGGTCGTCTAACTTAAGGGAATTCTCCTTTCCCACACTCTCATGGTGCATGATAGGGTATTCCCTTATGTCATCTCCTACCCCCCACTGTCGTGATGCAATGATAGGACTAACTAACCTACACCGATGCCGACTCTTATCGGTACATCGGTATACGTTAGGCACATTACGTTTGATGAACATCCCCAATCTTACTCCCGACCACAGTGGCGTTTGGGGATTAGACCTATATTAGGAGGGCTCCAATCGGTGCCCGACTCTCGTCGGTCGCACCGATAGTAAGGGTCATCATATGGAGCGGATCCCCGGATTTGGCCCGACTCTCGCCGGCGGCCAATCCGATCGCCCCAAAGGGATGGGGTCGAATCTACGATGATAATCATCATCCTGATACATCCCTAATCTCAATTAGCCCGTAACAGATTAATTAACTAATTCAACCTATAGCCCTAATCCAATGGGGTTTAACCCATTACCCTAGATGAAGACTACTCACTACTCATTGCAATGTATGTGATTTCTAGCATTGGGTAAGCAATAAAAGTCTTGGATTCAGATTCAATGAGCAATAGATGGAAAACCCCCCACAATAGCAATAGCAAGATAAAACTTCTATTAAGGAAAACCTAATCTATTACAATAGGAATTGATAAGAACAACTAAAATGATAGAATAGAAAGAGTTAGAAATCCTTATAAAACTTCAACAATCCCTAAAAACTGCTAAAACCCAAGATGTTTCATTGGAAAAGAAAATGGGTTTATATACAATGCCCAAAAAGACAGAAAACCCCCCTGCTCCCAGATCGGCACCCAGGTGGCTTCAGGATCCAATTCGACGCGACCGTGTCGAAAACAATGCGGTCGCATCGTTCCCTTCCGTAAAGTGGGGGCGCAGAGGCTAGCATGATCTGTTTGCATCGCTAGGGATGTGGCCACGTCGAAGATGGCTTCGACGGCTGCGTCGGCCTTAAAACTGTCGCGTCGAGCAGTTGTTTGGTCTTCAGTAACACGGCAGTGCCATCTTCTATCCCGTGGGCCGCATCGGTTGCATGTCTTCAAATCTTCTCCTCTATGACGTGAGTATTTGTAGATATTTAACGCGGCCACGTTGATGTGGGTTGCGAAGCATATTTACATGGCCATTTGTATCAACTTGACGCGGTCGTGACATTCTCAGTTCTTAAAATATCTTTCCCCTTTTGCGTACTCTTCGATCTTCTAGCATCGCTTCTTTTGCCCATTTGCACTAGAATCATGCCGTATAGTTCCTAATCAATACATATTTCATGTAATGCATAGGAGGGACCATAAAAGCAAAAGATAAAACATAAACAGGAAAAACAGGGAGGAATGGCAAAGAAAACGATGTAAAACGTGTATGAAAAAGTGGGATAAACTATACACAATAAACACTAATCAGGTGGACAACCAAAGAAGGGGCACACGTACATGTGCATATGTACCCAACCACGTAGGAGAGCACCTACACATATTGCACCTATGTATGATGAGTTTTATGTATCACACCCTCGTCCATGTGCAAACACACATGTGAGAAAATCTCATGGCCGCATCCCCAATCATGTGCATGGTGATGCACAACCACCGCATGGACATGCTTATTCACATACTTATCCTCATGCTTCACATTCATATGCACCTAATGCATATATGCCTAATGCTTGAAGGAGTATGAATGTTCACGATGCACGCTCACAACGTGCAAGACCACATGGTATTTATTATGCACCTCCTCACATATCTTACCCACGTGCATCACACTATAGATATGCTCCAACACAAACACACCCGCATGTGCATGCTTATCCCAATATATATATACATTCACATGTTCATATACCGCATGCTCATATTAGATATTCTTATCCAATGCATGCACCTATAAGGCATAGGACTCCCGAGAATCATTTGATTTGGGGTCCTAAAGATATTAGCATGTATGACAAAGGAATGTATATGAAACCATATTTTAGGGATGTTATAGATAATATGAATTATGTTGGGAAGCCAAAGTCCACTTGGACTTGGTTTCCATAGGACTAATCCCATTGGACCCAACATGCTTGCGTACCATGTGCTTATAGTGTATTCTATAAGTACCCAAGAAGAGAAAAAAGGGCAATATTGGAAAAGATTGCTCTAAGTGCAAAGGAAAGGATTGGATACTCGATAGCGGGTGTTCCTCACATATGAGGGGAGACCCAAGTTTGCTCTCCGAGGTTATCCGCATCAAGAATGGCAGAATGGTTACTTTCGGAGGCAATGAGAAGGGATCCATCATATGAATTGGTAAAGTTGGTAATCCCTATAAACCTCTCATAGATAATGTATATCTTGTAGAAGGTTTAAATCACAATCTTATTTCCCTTAGTTAACTTAGTGACAATGGTTACAAAGTTAATGCTGGTGATGGATTGTGTAATATTTTTGATAATACTAATGTTAATGTTTTGTTTAGAGGCACATGCCAAAAGGATATTTATATTTTAGATTTGCCACACACAATTGACCAATGCTTGGTTGCTCACACTAATGAACAACTTTTATGGCATCGATGCTTTGGTCATGTATACTTCAAGCATCTTCATAAGTTGTCCAAGCACAAGCTAGTTAGAGGGTTTTCGAAGCTTTCTTTTAATAAGAAAAGCTTTTGTGATTCATGTCAACGAGACAAGCTCCATAAATCTTCATTTAAGATTAAGGACATAACGTCTACTACCAGGTCACTAGAGTTTTTAAATTTAGATTTATTTGGGCCTACTAAAGTTGCATCCTTAAGAAATGCATTTTATGGACTTGTAGTTGTTGATGACTTCTCTATGTATACTTGGGTGAAGTTATTGAATAGCAAGAATGAAGCACTTGAGAAAATTTTTGTTTTGCCAAATAAAGTTCAAAAGATTCAAGGCACGTCCATTGTCAGCATTCGTAGTGATCATGGAGGTGAATTTGATAATGAACTATTCTCTAACTTTTGTGATGAGAACGGGATAACATACACTTTTTTCTTCACTCGTGCTCCACCACAAAATGGTGTTATAGAAAGGAAAAATAGAACTCTTATTGAGTGTGCATGCACTATGCTTAGTGATAGCTGCATTGGCTCACAATTTTGGACGGAAGCCATTCATACCACGTGCAATGTGCTAAATAGGATACTTGTGAGACTCCATACAAACAAAATTTGTTATGCGTTATTTTATAACAAAATTCCTCAAGTATGTTATTTCAGTGTTTTTGGTTCTAAATGTTTTATTAAGAACTCACACTGGAATTTAGATAAGTTTGACTCACGTTTCGATGAAGGAATTTTTATTGGATACTCCGATCGTATCAAGGCCTACCAGATATTCAATAAGAGAACCTTAACAGTTGAAGAATCTCTTCACGTTTCTTTTCATAAGAACTTTAATATTCCATTATCTCAACTTGATGAGAATATTGAATTTCTGTATGATTCTTTGAATAATGTCAAATTAAATGATTCTATTGTGACTAATCATACTAATGATGGAATTGGGTTTGTTTCTAATGATCAAGGGTTTCCCAAGACAATTTCTACGATTCCAAATCATCCACATAATCAAGTGATATGTAATATTGAAGATGGAGTACGTACAAGGTCAAGGGTAGAATAATTTTCCCATTGTGTTTTCGTCTCAACCATAAAACCAAAGAGCATTGAATAAGCTCTTAAGGATAGTTCTTGGATCATTGTTATGGAAGAAGAACTCATCCAATTTGAGCGAAACGATGTTTGGGAGTTAGTTCCTCCTCCGAAAAATCACAATGTCATTAGAACAAAGTGGATCTTCAAAAATGAGACGGATGAAAACGAAGTCGTCATCCAGAACAAGGCAAGGTTAGTAGAACAAGGTAACCGGCAAGAAGAAGGTATAGATTTTGAAGATTCTTTTGCTCCGGTAGCTAGATTAGAATCTATTAGACTTTTATTATCATTTGCATCATTTAAGAATTTTAAGCTTTTTCAAATGGATGTAAAAAGTGTATTTTTGAATGGACATGTTGTTGAAGCAGTATATGTTTCACAACCACCCTGTTTCGTAGATGCGAAATCTCCAAATCATGTGTTTAGACTCAAGAAAGATATTTATGGATTACGACAACCTCCTAGAGCATGGTATGATCGTCTAAATAATTTTCTCATTGATTTGGATTTCAAAATGGGTGATGTCGATTCAACACTTTTCATTAAGTATTTTAATCATGACATATTATTAATTCAAGTATATGTTGATGACATAATATTTGGTTCTACTAACTCTACGCTTTGTCAAGAGTTTGCTAAGTCCATGCAAGATGAATTTCAGATAAGACACATGTGAGAGCTCACCTACTTTCTAGGACTTCAAATCAGTCAATTGGAGCAAGGGATTTTCATCCACCAAACCAAGTACACTATGGAATTGATCAAGCGGTTTGGAATGAGATCCTCTTCATCCAAGCGTACTCTAATGAGCATGACAATGCATCTTGATAAAGATGAACGTGGAACAGATATTGACATTCGTTAATATCGAGGTATGATACATAGTTTACTTTATCTTATCGCTAGTAGACCCGATATTATGTTTTTGGTATGCTTGTGTGCACGGTATCACTCACAACCAAAACAATCACATATGATTGCGGTTAAACAGATTTTCTGTTACCTAAACCAATCTCTTGACTATGAGCTATTTTATCCTAAGTCATGCACTTATGAATTAGTTTTATTTAGTGATGCCGATTTTGCCGGATGTAAATCCGATAGGAAAAGTACTAGTGGCACTTGTCATTTCTTAAGAAATTCCCTTATGTCTTGGTTCTCCAAGAAACAAAACTCGTTATCTCTTTCCACAACCGAAGTGGAATATATCGCCTCCAGATTAGGTTGTGCACAAGTCTTATGGATGCGACAAACACTTAAGGACTATGGTATTGATTGTGAAACATGCACAATCATGGTTGATAACCAAAGTGCCATATGTCTCTCCAAGAACCCGGTACAACACTCTCATACCAAACACATTGATATTAGACATCATTTCATTAATGATCATGTCCTCAAGAAGGATGTTTGTCGAGAGTACATCGACACCCAAAACCAAATTGCTGATATTTTCACCAAGCCACTCAAGGAAGATTCCTTTGTAAGGCTTAGGAGAGAATTTGGTATAATGTGTGAATCTAAACTCTAGAAGATCATTTTCTTATATCTACTATATTTCATTTCATGATATGCTATGCTCGTGTTAATTTTTGAGATTCTCGTGGATATGTATATCTCCAATTCATAAGCTGTGGGATTTACCCATGAGAAATACATGTTTCCTATGATTCATTTTTGAGCAGTGAGTATTTGATTTGAAATGCCATCATATGATTGATTATATATGTGATTAGCATTAATAAATGCTTAGTTAAGATGGTTAAGGATATCATTTAGCTTAAGGATACGTATAGAAAATCTATCAGATTCAACCCAAGCTATATGATGTTAATCAGACGCCTGGTGTAATGGAACCAGACGTCTGACGTATCAAACTTCTTTGCTGTTCAGAAGAGATAGTCTGACCAGTCGTCTGATGAAGTCCAACAGCTGCTTGAACCATTATTCAGACGCCTAGTCGTTGTACTCCAGATGCCTGGAAAATGTATTAACAGTCTGTCAAAATTTACTGAGAGCTATCATCATTTGACGGAGATAAAAACAAACGTCTGATGTTGACATACCAGATGACTGGACAGTTCGTTAGGCACCTGATGAGTCCACTACAGATGCCTGATCGTCGTAACTTCTGTTTTCCATCTACTTCATTCTGTCCACCAAACGTCTGATGAGCTTAATCGAGTCGTTTGTGTCAATATGATCACTTCATTTCATTATATCTCCAAACGCCCAGTTGATTCACTCCAGACATTTGTTGAGAGCGTTTAAGTCAAATCTAACGATTGATCCAACGACTGAGATTTAATGACCCATAGTTATTAACCCCGATTCACTCGATCAAGGGTGTATGTGAAACATTTCTGTTCATCTGCGCTTTCGTCTGTCGTTACATATTCGTTACCATCTTGACAATCTAGTGTGCTCAACTTAAGTAAAAACGTAACTCTTCTTATTATTTCAACTCGTTTGGCTTCTAAAATCTTTGTGTAAACTCTAATCGACCAACTACTACCACTTAGGGTTTCATCATGTCGCCAAAACGAACTCGTGAGTCGTCCTCCCATCAATACTTGACAATTAAGCTTGCCTCACCGTCACCAGAACCTGATGAGCCCGGTTCTTCATCTTGTCGAGCAAAGATGACCATTCCCATTGATGATTCACATCAGTTTAGACTATCTTCAGATCAACCCTCATCATTTTTTCAGCAGATGTCCTCTGAGCAGTCTCTTTGTGATGAGTCTCGAGCATAGTCAGATTTTCATGTTCACATTCATGATCATGAAGATCCCATCGAATTCATTAGAAACATATTAGGTTTTTTGGTTTGGAGGTCTCACCATCAAGACCATGATCTGATGATCCTTCGTAGTAGCCTAGAGGAGGTTCGTGCTATTGTATCTGGATTTGTTCACAACCAACGTCAGATTAGCAATATCCTCCAAGGCATTTAGGACAATGTACGTCCCCCGCTCTGATCCATTATCTTCCTCACCAGCCACATGGGTCTTTACATTAGCGACTAGGGGAGCTTGAGGAAAATCTCTCTAACATCTGGATGGTGATGACAAAACAATGTAGCGATTTCGAAACTGTGACGGGTATAATCTTGAACTTACAAGAGAAATTGAAGACTCTGGTGCCCTCTCCTAAAGACATCCATACTGTTGCCCCACCATCTCCTCCTCCTCCTCCAGCTTTTTGATGACTGATGTGGATTACCACAAGCCTCTCTCCTATCATGGAATATTTTGGATTGAGAAGAATGCTTGTGAAGTTTTACTTCTAGTGTTTTGGGAGGTATAGATATTTTGGATTTAAGGGTGGTATACTTATATGTATACAGTAAATGTGACATTACTTATAGATGATGACACATTTTGTTGTATGTGTCTCATAGATACTTTTGTTCGTTGATAAGTGATTCTGTCTTATTTTGTAATTTTTCCATCACCACATACATACATACATATACATACATGTATATATACATACATGTATGTACATGTATATACATGTACATACATGTATGTATATATAATACATATATATATATATATTTGTATTTATATGTATATACATATGTGTATATATATATGAGGAATATGGAGGTGTGCTGACAGCGCAGGAAATTTTTCCTGCGCTGTCAGCGATGGGGGGGATAAAAACAAATTTTTTAAATTTTTTTGCAGTAGTTAGATATACTTGTTAACTAGCTCCCCACAAATTTTGAGGTCAATCCAACACCGTTTGAGCCTCCGTTCATCATTTCAAAAACGTTGCGCAAAACTGTCCAGAATTCTGGACAGTTTTGCGCAACGTTTTTGAAATGATGAACGGAGGCTCAAACGGTGTTGGATTGACCTGAAAATTTGTGGGGAGCTAGTTAACAAGTATATCTAACTACTGCAAAAAAATTAAAAAAAATATTTTTAGAGGGCCCAAATCACTGACAGCGTAGGAAAAATTTCCTGCGCTGTCAGCACACCTCCATATTCTCATATATATATATATATATATATATATATATATATATATATATATATATATATATATATATATATATATATATATATATATATATATATATATATATATATGCAAAAAATGTACCTAAGAATGACCTCAGGTAGAGATACCTGAGCACACCCCCGTTGTTCGGGGTTTGTGAGTAATTTTTTTTGAAATTTTTTTTGCAGTAGGTAGATATACTTGTTATGTAGCTCTCCACAAAATTTCAGCTCGATCCGACACCGTTTGGGCCTCCGTTCATCGATTTCAAAAACGTTGCGCAAAACTGTCCAGAATTTGGACAGTTTTGCGCCACGTTTTTGAAATTGATGAACGGAGGCTCAAACGGTGTCGGATCGAGCTGAAATTTTATGGAGAGCTACATAACAAGTATATCTACCTACTGCAAAAAAAATTTCAAAAAAAAATACTCACAAACCCCGAATAGCGGGGGTGTGCTCAGGTATCTCTACCCGAGGTCATTCTTAGGCACATTTCCCTATATATATATATATATATATATATATATATATATATATATATATATATATAACTGTGATGAGAGTTTTACGGAGAGGCGAATGGGGCAACTGGGGATCTGGCAGCGCTAGCAACCCCGTCAACCAGGGAGGAGGCGAACATGATGGCGAGATGAAGGCCAGTTCTGATGGTAAGACTTCGGGCGTTTCTAATCACCTAGTAGACGAGGAAGGTTGGCAATTTGTGAAGGGGAAAGAGCATAGATCTCAGAATCAGCTACAATGCCGGTTGAACCCTAACAGATTCTAGGGCAAGCAACGGCAATTCCGTGCTAGAGGAGAGGATTATGAGGGCAAGCGACAGTTTAATCGTGACTTCATTGGTAATCGAAATCAGGTTACCTCTGAAACCTCTAGGTACAAGGCTAAAGATAATTATGAGGGCAAGGTGTTTGTTAATATGCCTTTGAGGCCTAAGGCTCCAATCAAGATTAACACTTCTGTAGCAAAGCTTTCATGGTCTGATGTGTATGCTAATAGGTGTAAGTATGAGTGGGTATGACTTTAATACCACCGAAGATTCGAGATGATGGTACAGATGTGGCTCGTATACCTGGGACCTTGTTGGAAAAGGGCACCGAACAATGGAAAAACACGTTGGTGGGGTATGTGCTTGGGGATGTCCCGTATTATGGGCAGATCCTAGCATGGTTAAAGAGGCTTTGGAAGCTCAAAAAGAGAGTTCAAATCTATAGCAAAGAAAACGGGTTTTTTACTTTAGATTTGAATCTAAAGAGGAATGTGATAGAATTCTTCATGGAGGCCCCGGGCTGTTTGATGGGCGATTGGTGGTGCTAAAACAGTGGACTCCTATAATATGGCATGATCGCGACATCCTAACCTCAGTTCCAGTTTGGGTGCAGTTACATGGGGTGCCATTAAATATGTGGAACTTGGATGTCCTCAACATCATTGCCTCAGTTTTGGGCATGCCATTGTGCTTGTATCGAGCTACAGCAAAACTAGAAAGAATCTCCTATGCGAGGTGCTTAGTTGAGGTGGACGCAAAGAAGGACCTTCCACAATCGATAAAAGTTGAGCTGGATGATGGGGGGTACTAACCATTGATGCAAAATTTGAAGGCGAGCCTCCTAGGTGTAGTCACTGTGTTTGCTTTGGACACTCTGACTCACAATGCCCAGAGCTAGGCAAGCTCCCTTCAATCCAATATAAGGGAAATGTAGCTGAACATGACTTCAACACTGGTGATAAATCTGGGAATGAACATATTCCAGTTTCTGGGAAGGGACATGTTGGTTGCGCAAATATTACCGGCTCTTGTGAGGGTGGAAAGAATTCTTGCAGAGGAATTGAAGGCCATATTACAGATGAGGGGAACTTGTCCCAATCCGAGGGACACTTAACCAGCTCTGAGGTTGTCGCACAGGAGATAGTAGACACAATGTAGGAGATTAGCAATGTACTGTCAGCTGAGGGGAACAAGGATGCTATAAACGTGATTCTTGTTGGAGGTAATGAAAATGTATATGCTGCTGGGGTGGAATTCCCACGTTATGAGGCATTGGAAAAACGGCATGCTGCAAAATCTTTGCCCAGCCTGCTAGATGAAGACCTTGACAAAGAAATGGATGTTGTGCCTTCTGAAATGATATATGATAACCCAGAATGGGAAATTGAGCACATTGAGTTACAATAGGGAGTTGAGACTGCAAATCATAGGAAACATGCAGCAAATCCCAAAGTTGCTGTAGCAACACGCAAGAGCACAAGGTTGAAGGAAGGTAGCCTGGTGCAACAACCCCCCAACCCCTCTCAATGCTTCTGGAATACTAGAGGCCTGAACAACCCGGTGAGGCGTCGGGATTTAAAAGACAGAATAAAGAAGATAAAGCCATCTGTTGTTGTGTTTCTGGAGACCAAATTGAAGTCGGAATCTATTGAGAAGAAATCATGCATTCCCAAAAACTAGATCATCATAGATAATTTCTCTGAGATTAAGGGGGCCGTATCTTACTTGGATTTAACCATTTGGTTTGGCAGCCTATATTAATCTCAAGTTCTGCCCAACACATTACAGTGCGATGTGTCAATGCATGGGGCTTTGTTTTTGTGCTTACTGGTGTTTATGGGAGTAATTCCAGTGTTGAAAGGAGGGTGCTATGGGAGCTCCTAAAGGCAGATGCTGCTAGATTGCGTAATGAATCGTGGATAGTAGGAGGGGATTTTAATTGTGTTTTATATACAAAGGATAAAGTTGGCGGCCGTAAGCTGGATGAAAGCATAGTTAGAGAATTCAGCAACTGTACCAGTGATTGTCGACTACAAGATCTTAAGAGCAGTGGGCATCGTCTGAGTTGGTGCAACAGGCGTGTAGGCAACGGAAGGATTGCTGCACAACTTGATCGTGTCCTTTGCAATGCCGCATGGGTCGACAAACTACCAGAATCCTATGTGGAATATATGGACCCACATACCAGCGACCACTCGCCTATGATTGTCAATCTCCATTCTCAGGTACAGCCTGACCCAAAGACCTTTAAGTTTTTCAATCATTGGATTAGAATGCCGGGATACAAGGAAACTGTTGAAGCTAGCTGGAGGCAATTTATAAGCTCGTCTCGTATGTTCAGTTTGGTGGGCAAACTGAGATGTCTCAAGTCTGATTTATGCCATTGGTCCAAAGCTCACGAAGCCATGAATAGCGCCCAGAAATGCAGATCACTACTTGAAGAAGTAAGGAACAACAGTGTGATACACACGGACCATGATATCCAGGCTGAGGAGCGCAAGCTATCAAATGACCTCGCAAATATGTTGGAATTAGAGGAGGAGATGTACCGGCAAAAAAGCAGGCAGGATTGGCTAGACTTGGGTGATAGAAATACTAAATTTTTCTATATTTCTATGAGAGCAAGACAAAGCCACAACAATTTGTGGCATCTTGTGGATGTCAATGGAATTCAAAACAAATATTATGATGACCTTAAAACTGAAGCCTCCAATTACTATGAAGGTCTGTATGACCAAACGCATTATTGGCGAGTCTTCCCTAAGCTCGTTCCTAAGAAGAAGATGACTAAAGAGGGAGCAGCCTGGTTAGAAAGAAGGGTCTCTAGAGAAGAGATAAAAGAGGCAGTTTTTCAGATTGGACCTAGTAAAGCTCCAGGGCCAGACGGTTATAATGGATTCTTCTACCAGCAAAACTGGAATCTAATTGGAGAGGATGTTGTTGATGCATTCAAATCTTTTTTCGAAATAGGTTACCTCTTGCGCCAGATTAACCACACCTTCCTGACCCTAGTTCCAAAAAGCTCCAATGCATCTCACTTAGGTGAATACAGACCGATAGCCTGTTGTAACGTTATTTATAAGATAATCAGTAAGATCTTATGCAACAGGCTAAAAAGGTTATTCATGATCTTATCTCCCCAAACCAAGCAGCTTTTCTTCATGTGAGACTCCTTTCTGATTGCACTCTTCTAGCACTCAAGCAGATTAGAGACTTCAGTAACCCAATGGAGGCCAGAATGTGCACTAAGCTGGATCTCAGAAAGGCTTTTAACAGTGTAAACAGAGAGTTTGTGTACTTTATCCGTCATCAGATGGGCTTTGGGTATACTTTCATCAACTGGATCAAGGAATGCATCTCTACTCCGTCATTCTCTGTGATGGTAAATGGATCACCTGTGGGGTTTTTTGACGGCAACAGAGGCCTTAGGCAAAGTGACCCACACTCACCTAACCTATTTGTCATCATTATGGAAGCTTTTTCCCTCCTTATGGCTAAAGCTATCACCAAAAGAACAATCCAGCCAATGAGAAGAATTGGTACTATATCACATCTCTTATTCGTAGATGACCTGCTGGTGTTCTGCCGTGCAAACTGCAAATCATTACAGGATATTAAAACATTGCTAGAAGAATTTACAAATGTCACTGGGCTTCATATTAACTGGGATACAAGTGCAGCTATGTCAGCAAAGGAACTAAGAGCCCAGGGATGCTTGCGGATATCTTGGGAGCTAAACAGGTGACTACTTTCACTACCTACTTGGGGCTGCCATTGTCAACAAAATACCTAAAGACCCCCTTGTACAGCCGCCTTGTTGATAAATGCAAATAAAGGATTAGTGGATGGACTTCAACAACTTTATCCACTGCTGGTCAGATCGAGCTGGTGAGATCGGTTATCTATGGCATGATATCATTTTGGTCGCAAGCATTCAAAATTCCTTCCACTATTCTCCGAACTATTAATGCGTTATGTCAAAAATTTATATTGGGCACAACAAGCATCTGGTCTTGGAATGATGCTTGCAAGCCAAAGGCTGAAGGGGGTGTGGGACTTCGTCTATTGTCTGAGCTGAACCTAGCTTCTGGAATTAAATTAACATGGAGACTGTTGAAGGCTCAGGGTATATGGGCAGAATTTATGAGACACAATTACAAAGATTCTGCTTCGTTCTTTGTGATAAAAGGAAAAGTGACACAATCGGGAACTTGGAAATTTTTGCTGCATTGTAGGGGGATTTCGCAGAAACTGATTACTAGGATGGTCGGGGATGGCAATGACACTCTATTCTGGCATGATAATTGGCTGCCCTGTGGCACACTAAAAAACCTATATGACATCCCCAAGGGAGCTAGCAATAAATGGGTCAAGGATTACTGGGGGATCAAATTGGCTTGATGATCCAACTATTCGACACATCAGGCCGATATTTCAACAGATTAAATTAGAGGCTGGAGCAGATTCGTGGCAGTGGAAGCATGGGGCTACATTCCGCTTCAAAGATGCCTGGGAAAATGTCCGTACCAAAGGTAATCCGTTCCCATTCAACAACTTAATTTGGTTCAAAGGCCACATACCGAAGATGTCGATTGTCCTGCTCCGCGCATTCAAATGCAAACTGTTAACCCGGGACATTCTAGCCGGATGGGGGCTTGATCCTCAGGGCGGTTGTGTACTATGCAATGATGGAAGCTTGGAAAGTATTGGGCACATATTTTTCAACTGTGATTTCTCCTCTTATGTGTTGCGCAGAGCTCTGCTCAAGCTGGGCATACTCACTCCTGTGGGGAATGAGCTGATTGACGTGGGGAATTTTTTTCTGTCACAATTTGGGAAGAAGGGGGTCTTCAGTCTCCTAGCAAAGACAGTCCTCTCTGCTTTAGTGTGGCACCTTTGGAGGGAAAGAAACAGGCGAATTTTTGAGGATGTCAAAAGAAGCCGAACAGTTCTTTTTGAAGACATTGCGTCAGATATTCGAATTGCATTACGGAACCAAGTTGGGTCTGATGAAGATTCGGATTAGGCTAAAGCTCTAGCTAACTGGGAAATAAGGGACAATGGCTAAAGGCGTTTGCTGAATTTTGATCTGTGGTCTGTAGATTGTATAAGGAAATTAGGAAAGTTTGGGTTCACTCAAACTTACTTAATTGGGTTATGTGGTTTTGGAGATCGGGGTGTCGTTCTTAATTGGGTTATTTCTGTACATAGGTGTTGGTTTTGACTGTAGTGAGTGACGACGCTAGTGTCCTCTCCTCACTCTATCGGGACCAATACCCATTTGATACAATGATGTATTGTTTTATACATTCATCAATAAAGATTCTTTTACATTTCACACACACACACACACATATATATACATACATTTGACAACGTTTTTTGAATTTTAGGGCTGACTAGGACAAGATAAAAAATGGCTGAGATTGGATTTTGTGAAAATTTTAGTGGGAAAACTTAAATTTTGGTGGAAAAAGTGTCTTGGAAACCAAAACATTGAAATTAGAAGTGTCTTGGGAAAGATTGTGCAGATTAGATTTGGGGGAAAAGTGCCTTGGGAACCTAAACTTTGAAATTAGAAGTGCATTGGGAAAGATTGTGGAGATTAAAATGGAGGAAAAGTGCATTGGAAACCTAAACTTTGAAATTAAAAGTGCCTTAGGAAATATTGTGGAGAATCATGATCCATTAAATTAAACAATATAAAAAATTTAGCTTAAAACAATTTAGCGGAACAACAAATTAGCGTAAAAATATCCTAAGGCCGAAGGCGCCCGCAAAATTTTTTTACGCTAATTTGTTATTCTGCACCGAAGGCGCGGGCAGCTAATTTGTTGTTCGACGACGAATTTGTTGTTCTGCGCCAAAGGCGCCTGCGCCGAATTTGTTGTTACGCGCC
Source organism: Scilla litardierei (assembly GCA_030789695.1). Lineage (NCBI taxonomy): Eukaryota > Viridiplantae > Streptophyta > Magnoliopsida > Asparagales > Asparagaceae > Scilla > Scilla litardierei. The sequence continues at coordinate 483,080,167 of CM061142.1, forward strand.
GAAGGTGCCCGTGCCGCTAAATATTTTTACGCTAATTTGTTGTTCTGTTAAATTTTGGCTGTGGAAATAATTTTTCGGTTAACAAAGATTTTGCATGGGAAATCTTAAATGGACCGTGCCCGCGGGCACGGGTTATGACTAGTGTATATATATATGTTAATGGACCAGTGCTGACAGCGCTGGAAAAATTTCCAGCGCTGTCAGCATTTTAGGAGACCTAAAAGTATTTTTAAAAAAATATTTTTTGCAGAGTTAGATATACTTGTTAGGAAGCTCCTCACAAAATTTCAGGTCGATCCGACGCCATTTGAGCCTCCGTTCATCGATTTCAAAAATGTTGCGCAAAACGCAACGTTTTTGAAATCGATGAACGGAGGCTCAAAGGGCGTCGGATCGACCTGAAATTTTGTGGGGAGCTTCCTAACAAGTATATCTACCAACTGCAAAAAAATTTAATAAAATTACGGGAGGGACCCCAGATCGCTGACAGCGCTGGAAAATTTTCCAGCGCTATCAGCTCTTCTCCATTTTTCACACACACACACGTATATTAATGAAGAAGTGCTGCAGCGCCGAAAATTTTTCCAGCTCTGTCAGCGATCTGGGGTTCTACAGTATTTTGTTTAAAAAAAATTTTTGTGCACCCCAGATCTACCAACTGCAAAAAAATATTTTAAAAAACGCTTCCTAACAAGTATATCTACCAACTGCAAAAAAATATTTTAAAAAAATACTCTACGGACCCCAGATCGCTGACAGCGCTGGAAAAATTTCCAGCGCTGTCAGCACTTCTCCATTAATCTCATATATATATATATATATATATATATATATATATATATATATATATATATATATATATATATATATATATATATGAGAAAAATGGTTATTATACGCCATATAAGGCAAAGCCTCATATGCCCTCTCACATAAAGCAACCAAGTACAAGCCCATATGGGCTTGTACCCGGTTGTACCCGGTTGCTTATGTGAAAGGGCATATGAGGATTTGACTCATATGACGTATGATACCCATTATTATATATATATACTAGTCATAACATATGCCCGCGGGCACGGATCATTTAAGATTTTCCCACGTGAAATCTTTGTTCCCCAAAAAATTATTTCCACAGCTAAAATTTAAAAGAACAACAAATTAGCGTAAAAATATGTAGCGGCATGGGCACCTTCAGCGTGGAACAACAAATTCGGTGCAGGCGCCTTCGATGTGAAATAACAAATTTGACACGGACGCCATTGATGTGGAACAACGCGCGAGCGCCTTCAGTGTGGAACAACAAATTTGGCGCGGGCGCCTTTGGTGTGGAACAACAAATTAGCGTAAAAAATTTAGCAGAACAACAAATTCGGCGCGGAACAATGCGAGAGCGCATTCGGTGCAGAACAACAAATTCGCCGCGGACACCTTTGGCGTGGAACAACAAATTAGCGAAAAAAATTGTGCGGGTGCCTTCGGCGCGAGCATCGTTTGTTGGCACGGAACAACACGCAAGCGCATTCGGCACACGGAACAACGCATTCGGCACACGGAACAACAAATTCGGCACACGGAACAACAAATTAGCGTAAAAATTTAGCGGGCGCATTCGGTGCAGAACAACAAATTTGACACACGAAACAACAAATTAGCATAAAAAATTTAGCAGGCGCCTTCGGCGCGGAACAACAAACCTCATGGTATTTTCCGGTGATGGTATTAACTTAAATTTTTTTACGCTAGTTTGTTGTTACACTGATTTTTTTGAAAAATACCCTCGGGTCAAAAAATCTTTTGAAAAAAACAAAAGGGGGGGTTAAGAAAAAGGGGATATGTGGGAGCAAAAATATTAATAAAAAGGGTCTTTTGGGCCCTAAAAATTCCAAAAAATTTGATTAAAATGTGGAAATAAAATGTGACCTTATGGGGATATTTGGGGGTTTGTGGTGATTATTTGGGGTATATAAAAAGGAAAACCATTTCCTTTTCACGAATAATAAGCAATTTGGGCAGCCTTCAAATTCTTTTGAACTAGCCCATAATGCACAACAAATTGCATATTATGATACCCTTTTAGGCTCATAATTATATGCATTGCATCACATTTTCTGGCTCATTTTCTGGGATAAACTTATGCTAAGTTGTGCGGCATTAACTTAATAATTATAAAGATCATGTGACCGCTCTGCCGTTAGTCACCTAACCTAATGGTGTATGACATCGACACGTGGTCTGAATAATTATTAAGTATTTTAAATTGTTATGTTTATCTTATTCTGAATCTGTGATGCCTGTGATGGTGTATGAAAATGTTTGATGAGCAAATGTTTTTGCATGGATGGCTAATTGTGGTTTTGGATCGGCTGTTTAGTCCCACATTTTACTTTTCCTGTATTTTTCTTTTCTTTGAGAGATTATGTAATGTCTAAGACCGATGACTACTTTCCATGGAGGTGGAGGCCACTCTTGAAGCTGACGAATTTAAAAATGGGACCCATGAGGTTTCCAAAGTTGTAATTTTTCGCTTTCATTTGTGTAATGTGGACTGTAATATGGACGTTGGACATTATTTATTTTATGTGGGACTGGCCGATTCACGCAATTAGCTTATTCATTTAAAATTGCCTCCGCATGAAAATGTTTTGTGTATGATTAATTCATGCAAATTTGTGCTCTGCTAGATAAAATGGCAAAAATCGCCAGCGTTGATTTCGAAGTGCTGGATGCATCAGGTAGGAATTTTTTAAGCTGACAGCTCGATGTTAAATTTCACCTGTGGGCTAAGTCCCTCATTTCTAATGTGACAAAAGATGGAAAGGCGATTGATATTGAAAATGCGCAAGCCATTATTCGTCGCTATGTGGACAAGACCCTAAAGGTTGAATACCTTACGGTTGAAGATCCACTTGAGCTGTGGACTGCCCTTGATGAAAGATATAAACATCAGAAAGATGTTATACTTTCAAGGGCACGATATGAGTGGGAGAACTTGAGACTGCATGACTTTAAGTCCATGGCTAAGTACAACTAAACTCTTTTTAGCATCATCTCATGCCTGAAGTTGTGTGGTGAAAAAGTCTCAGAAGATCGCTTGCTGGAAAAGACGTACACGTATTTCCACGAAAAGGATGTAATACTGATGCAGCAATATCGTGAACGAAAATTCACCAAGTATTCTGAGCTGCTGTCATGTTTACTCATAGCTGAACAAAATAAAGAGCTTCTCCTCCCTACTCATAATATGCGCCCCTGGACTGCCCCCCTCCTAGAAGCTCACAATGCATCTTATCTAAAAAGAAAAAAGAAAATAAAAGAAAAGAAAAATCACAGAGGGAGGGACCAAATAAAAGGCCAGAGGACAAGTCCAACAGCGAAGAAATGAAGGGATGCGGAAGTTCACTTGGTGCAGAAATGACAACAATAGAAATGATCCACCCCCACCCATAAGGGAATGTGAAGACCATTGCCATAGTTGTGACATGAAAGGACACTAGTCTAGAGTATGCAGAACTCTGCGACATCTATAAGATTTGTACAAAGAAAGCTTAAAGCAGAAAGCTGAAACAAATCTGGTGACCACAAATGCTCCAGCCCAGTTCACTACTGATGCCTTCGAAAAAGACGACTTGTTTGATTAGCCAGTTTGTTTTGAAAAATAAAGTTATGATAGCTATCCGAATGATTGAATGAAGTATGAATAAATGTGAAATTTTTTTCCAGAAATGAAATGTGCTTATATGATTCATCTTTTAATAGATGAACTGCTCTCATAACTGATTAGTGGACAGTAACACATACGATCCTTCAATACAAATGCTATTTTCATAGCATATGAAAGCCCAATAAATATTAGGGCCATCAAATATTATTGAAGGATCTGTGAATGCGACTCTGTTGCTCCCAAATGACACAGAAATTAATAATAAAGGATGCATTATTTCTCTCCGAATTCAAAAAGAAACTTACTAAGTTTCAAGAACATCCGTTTAAACGGATTCCACTTATAACTGCAAATATGAACGAATAATAAACATCTATGTGTAACGTTTCAAGAAAAAGGAGTAAAATCCATACTTGAACATTTTGAGAGACTTTCAGCAGGCCTCCATCATACAATGATTCCGAGAGAGAAAGCAAATTTTGATGGAGCACCTGAAGTGCCATATACAAGCCAAGTTTCTACTTTGGCATGACAAATTTGGCCACCCTGGATCAGTTATGATGCACCACATCTTATCCCCATCCTATGGGCATGACATGAACAACCAGAAGTTTCTTCAGAAGGGAGAAATCCCTTGCATCCCTTAAGGGAAAACTAATTACAAGGTCATCTCTACTAAATGTTGACCAAAACAATTCTACATGCTTCCTCGAAAAAAATACAAGGAGATATATGTGAACAAATCCACCACCCCTAGTGGGTCATTTCGGTACATTATGGTACTAATAAATGCATCCTCAAAATATTCGTATGTGTGTCTACTATCAACCCGCAACCTAGCTTTTCCAAAGCTATTGGCACAAATGATAATGTTGTGGGCGCATTTCCAGACAACCAAATAAAGTAAATATGTCTGGTTAATGCTGGGGAATTTACCTTCCGGCCATTTCAATAATGATGCCTAGCAAGTAGGAGAGAAATTGAACATCATGTGCCACATGTTCATACCCAAAATGGGTTGAAAAAGTCACTAATAAAAAGACTCCAATGGATTACAGTCCATGCTGCCTAGCAAGTAGGATAGAAATTGAACATCATGTGCCATATGTTCATACCCAAAATGGGTTGAAAAAGTCACTAATAAAAAGACTCCAATGGATTACAGTCCATGAAATCCCAGTTGCCGGTGAATGCATATGAACATGCAAATTGCATGTTGCACCGTTAATAAAAATAAGAATAAGACCCTCTGGAGGTCAGAGTCTCTCTCCAATGCAACTTGCATATGAAATATCACCGAACATCTCACTTTAGAATTTTCGGTTGCGCAGTTTATATCCCCATAGCACCACCACAGAGGACAAGAATAGGGTCCTCACGTCGTCTAGGTATCTGTGTAGGGTTTGATTCATACTCAATAATATACCTAGAACCCCAAATGGTGGACACATTTAAGGCATGTCTGAAGATTGTGAATTTGATGAGATGAATTTTCTCCAAATTGGGCCAAGACACTGAAAAATCTGGAGCTACACAAATAATATCATGGGATATAGACTTATTAACCCACTATGGTCCGATAATAGAGAAATGTAAATATGAGATCCTAAAGATCCTACAAATAAACAGTTACCGGACTCATTTACTGACAATAAGAAGATTGTCAGATTACATATCTCTGCTGTAAATACTCCAGCTAGAATTGACATCCCCGAGAATGGATGCAATCCACCAGCAGCAGAAGTAATTGTTTCTCAACAGAAAAGAGGTGGACCACCAGGCTCCAAGGACAAAAATCAAAGAAAAAGAAAAACTCCTGGAGACCTTAAGAAGATACTACCACAGGACAATGAGCTCATGTCCATACCATCACCCTTTCCGAAATCCACTGCAGAGGAAATGCCATGTTGTACATATTAGGGAGGTGTTGGAAAGAAAGAACACAATTATCGATAATATATTCACGTATCATATTGTCACATACATCGCTAAGCGATGATAATTATATAATATTGTTCCATACTCTGTTGCTTAAATGCAAACGTATAGATTGGCCAAATATGGAACGAGGCAATAAAAGATGAGCTAGACTTGCTTATGAAACGTGAAGTGTTCGGACCTGAAGTCCTGACACCAAAAGGTGTCAAACATGTGGAAAAAATAAGTATTGTACAAATAAGAATAAATAAGTACAAAATCGTATACTATAAGGTACAACCTATAGCTCAAGGATATTTCCGCTGAAACTAGGGAATAAACAAATTAAAATGAGCATGACCCATAAATGATGCATCAAATTTCCTAAGTTATACAATGCGAATACCTTACGATTTGGCAAATGAAATTTTGGATATGCTACTATTGGATGTTGTGACGGTATACCTCTGTGGATATCTTTCTAAAGATAAATTTCACATTTTCTTACATGCCTGAATAGACTTCAGGATGTCTATTCTATTGAAGAAAAATAATAAGAACAATAAATATTGTACAACCAAAAGAATCACTTGACAAAGCAAGGATTTCTATTGAGGTTTGTCTTTGCATATATATTAAGAGCAAAGGACATGATTTGAGATAATAGTTGTAAACAACTTAAACCTCATCGGATCTCCTGAAAAGAAAACCGAAATATCTGTTCAAACTTGACTATCAAACATGAAAGGAAATACCTAGGCACAATAAAGATCAGGCATGGCTCACAGATTTATCTAAAAAGATAAAATCATGTTACATTAAAATTCATATGCCCTTAGTGCGTTGAAGAAATTAAAAGGACAATTGTCCTCCTATAAGTACACTTATGGTAGTACGCTCAATGGATGTACAAAAAGATCCCTTCTGTTCGTTGGAAGAGGGGGAGGATATACTTGGTCATGAAGTCCCTTATCTAAGTGTAATCAGTGCACTTCTGTCTAACTGCATGCGTCTTGATATAGCAGTTGCAGTAAATTCGCTAACCAAAGACAGTTAGGCACCTAAAAAGTGCCATTGGACCGGAGTTAAGCATTTTCTGTGCTTCCTCCATGGGTCGATAGATTTGGGCTTACATTATAAAGAATTATCCTCCATGCTTATGCAATTGCAAGTTACATGTCCGACTCCTATAATGAGAAATCACAGACCATGTACCCACAGTGGGACGACCATCTACTGCAGATCTGCTAAGCAAACTATGAAGGCAACATCATCCTATCATTTCGAGATCCTCACCATTCCAGAAACAAACCAATGGTGTATCTGAGTGTGCCTGGTGGTACATCACATCCCAGTGACGACTGGGATAGATGCTGGTCTTTTAAAGCTGACCATATATTCTGAAGACCATGCCACTTGCTTACCCCATTTTTGAGGAGACCACATCAGAGGCGACTAAACAAAGCACACCTCTATAGAGTTTTTGGTTTCAGCAGCTGCTTAATGATGGTGATATATGTAAGCTGTGTATATTTTCGGAATGTTGTAAAAATGAGTGCTGAAAATGCCTAATAGATCTGAAAGCCTAAGGGCTTGTACAGACCAAGGAGAGTTAGATGGAATTTGTACTCTTTTTCCTTAGCTATGGCTTTTTCCCACATGGTTTTCCACAGCCAAAGGTTTTAACGAGGCAAACCCCATCAACTTAGGATCCTGAAGTATCCACTCATTGTGAGAATCATAAGACACTAAGAATCCTGAAGTATTCATGAGCAGAGTCCACACTTATGGCTGGATAAGGGGGAGTGTTGTAAACGGCTGTTGACGAGAGTTTGAGGGTTACATCTTATCCATAAAATAAGATTATATCTATTGTAACCCTATCCATGTACACTCTTCACCCTACTATAAATAAAGGACTGCGGTCTCCCCCCAGATTTGATGCATCACAACATTTTGAACTTGATTGAATTTTTGTAATTATTTTTATTTTTTCCCGAAAATTTGTTAGTCTCAAAACGAACACCGTGTTATGAATGAGACCTTTGGTGTGAAAGGCTCTTGGTATCCACCATGATTGTAAACCCCTTAGTATCCATATATTGTAACATTTTATATAACATATATAATATATTCTATGGCCTCATCTTTGAGGTAGATTGTTTCTCAACATGTTATCAGCACGATTATGCTCGTGGAGAAGGAAAAGATGCGGCGAAGCTTTGACGAATTTTTTGTGACGTCTAGATTGAGGAATCGATGTGCAGAAAAGGCTTCGAAGCACACGCGATCTAGAGGTATTTCTAAATTTGTGCAAAAATTCCACTTTTTTATTATAGAATGTTGTTATGTCTTGCTCATGCCCCTGTCGATGTTTTTGGGATGATTTGTTTCAAAATTTAATTTGACATAGCAAGCTTTGTAACATGTCAGAATTACTCCTGCATCATTCGTACCAATTTGAAAAGTCTGATATGATAATCTCTTTTTAATTGACTAACCAGTGGCATGGTTTTGGACCCCCATAACAAAAATCTAAAAACAATTCAAGTGATGAATCCATCTTAATTCACCCACACACACATGAAGATCTAGTAATTTTAACAACATAATGCACAAACATATTAATGGGATGGATAGACATGCAAGAAAAAGATGGAACAATTGGTGTATGATCAAATGTCAGCTACAAGATAAGTACACAAGATTTGATGAATTTGACCAAATGTCATCAAAATCAAAATCGATATGACCATTCATTTATTTTCTTTATTTGTTCAAAGAAAACATTAATTGACTGTTGTTTGCTGGGATGAATATTTAGAGTTCAGATCCTGCATTTCCACAACATATAAATACAAACATCATTTGATCATGCATTTTTTGGGCTGGCTGACCTGAAGCCCACAGCGAGCCAGTGGGCCTTAGGCCCACAGGCTTTAATGTTTATTTAGAATTTTTTTAAAAAAAAATTGAGAAATTAATTTTTTAATGTTTTGGCTGACGGGTCTGAAGCCATCGGCCAGCACTCGGCCTTGGGCTAGACCTGCATGGGCCATCAACAGTTTTCTCCGGCCATAAACGGCCTCGAGCACCCTCGATTGATATCATAAATGTTTTTGGGGGCATATGTTGATTGGGGTATCGATAAAATATGTTTTCGATCGCGTTCAATTTTTTAAATTTTCCTCAACTTGACCCGATTGACCAGGTGCGTACCGCTGGCGACCAGAAGCATCCGCTTTCGCCATATACTTACGAACATTTCTTTTTTGGGTTAAAGTCTATAACAACTCGTATTCATCAATACGATTATTTACGTATTCCACGTATTTTCATATTTTAAAAAGTATTTTATAATGGTTGGTTAGGAGTTTTATTTCAAAAATGATTTCAAAATTCTTTGTAAAAATATTTAGAAGCATCAAACTAGTTATGGCATGTTTCAGTAAGTTTGAGTAGCATCAAATACCTATAAATAATTTTTATAATAATTCATGTTCAATTATTACCGATTTAGCTGTATGAATTAATTTTCTATATAAACGTTATCAAAACGATTTCAAACTTCTACAGTGTGATTATATGATCATTTAGTGCTCCCCATTTTAATTTCGTAATTTTCTGAAATCAAATCGACCTAGAATTTGCAAACCCGCATCCTAAACGTTTTGGCCTCAAACTATTATCTCTGTAGCTCAAACCCTGAAATGGATCTCGTATTCATGATCCTCGCGACAATACGATCTTGTGGATATGTTTTCGTAAATTTTCGGAGTCGTATGCGAAAACAGGGTACTATTCCTTCATTTTTACTAATTACAATTGTTAATGACTTTTACTCTTACTAATTACCCATTTACCATTTACTTTTAACCCTATCTACTCCCATTATCAGCCTTCCTAGCTGGTGAGATCCCAAATTTTGGGATCTCAGCCATCCCATTTATTTTTTGTCTACCAAAATGTTGGAAATAATGGCTCTCAAAAGCCTTTGTTTAATTTCCACTAACTCTTTAGCCCCACATTGCTTGGGCAATTTGCCTTGGAGGAGTTTATTAGTGAGTTGTTGAGACTTAGAGGTGTGCCCCAAGGGGTACGACTCTTTTGTGAAGGGGGCATGACTTATATGAGTATGGGTCCACCACACGCGCACGGCCACCGCCGGCCGGCCGTGGCGTGGCACGCACGACTTTCCTTTTTTGGACGCCATGACTTTTCTTTTTTGGACCTAGCACATTAATGTCTCATTCTAAATGTTGAAAATGGCTAATTGATTACAGCATTCACAACATCTCATTAATACGCGATTAAAGCCTCGCTTTAATGCGCATCATTCAAAGCCTATTTTAATACTCGTTTGTTATTTGGCCATTTGAATTCATAACAGCTATTTTTAACTCTATTTATATCCCTCTTCATTCCTCAAGAATATACACAGAAAAATTGTTTCCTCCAAAAAAGAAATTCTTCTTTGCTTCATCCTGTTCTATTGGGTAGCTGTACTGTGCAAACTCCAAAGTGTCTAGCCGCGAGTGGACGCGTCCAGAGGCTGCTGTGTTAACCTTGGGGAGCAACCGGCAATAGCGATTACCACCGAGGTCGCGCCTAATTGCTTTCAAGGCAGTGGTCATCCCACGACACAGCCTTAAATCTCTTCTGATAAGTTTTCTACTTCTCTTTTCATCCTCGTATAGCCACGGTATTCTACCAATTTTTCTTACAATTTGAAAGCAATTACGGTATTATACTATGGCTATCATCGCAAACAAATCCATTCGTGTTGCTTATTGGATATTATTGGATTAAAATTTGGAGTACATTTTATGTTTAATCTTTATAAGATTTACTGCATAGGCCATTCAGATTAAGCTATAAATAGTATTCAGATTAAGCTATAAGTCTTCGCTGATTGATCCGCTCCGCATTCTTCATCTCTTCAACCGTTAGCGGCAACGATGGTGAAGTACTCGAGGGAACCCGATAACCCTACCAAGTCATCTAAGGCGATGGGTCGGGACTTGAGGGTCCACTTCAAGGTAGAACGATGTTGATTTTAAAATTTATACGTTGTTTTTAGTTTTTGATGCTGAATATGTGAGCTTGTGATTCATTATCTTCTACTTTACTTCTTCAAGTTTGAATATTTTATATACTGGTATTTTTTTTCGAGGAATTTGATCACCAAATGATGGAAATTATTCTGCCAAAACTTTGAAATCACTGTGTTATAAATGTGTTTGTGATGTGTATTCCTCTTGCTACTGGAAATTACAAATACTCACTTCAATTTCATCCATTTCTAAAGCACATTTCTTCTATTTGATATATTTTCATTATTTGCAAATAAGCAAATAATGATTATTTGATTACTGGTTCATCTCATAATATTATGCGCATGCAATTTCATCATCACATCATCATCACCATCTTGCTTAAGGTTGTCTGGGATTGTCATGCAAAATGTTTTCATGTTGCTTATGACATACAGAAGAAATTGTTGGGATGCTTGTCGATATTAGCAATGTTATTTTTTTTCCAATGATATTTTGTGGGATAAGAATGTGTAGGGCAGGTCTCCCTCTTAAAGATGGTGAGGTCTTTTTTTGTTAGATTCTAATCACATCACATGCTCATGTACTATTTCAATGTGGAATCTCACGTGTATGACAGCCTTAACCTATCACTTCTTGTTATCAGTCAAACCTGATATTTCCAGTCACCCTTCTACATCACCATCCAGATAATAGCTCTTCATCATAGCGTTCTTATCACTATGTTGTAAAATCTTGATCCCTTGAGAGTAGGCTTTATAGGCTTCCACTTGTCATGATTTTTCACCATATCTTTTGTAAATTAGCCCTGTTTGATGCAATAACATTGGACGCTTCAAAGTTCAAATGTCGATGGTCTCTGCAGGGTTTCGATTTTTTTTATTTAAAAAAAATTGTTGTCTCCAATAAAGAACGACAAGTTAGTCATCGGATGATTGATGCTCAAATTAGAAGCCGATCAAGAACTTCTCGGGACTGGAATCTCATGTGTGCAACTTGTTATAAATGAGGAACTTTGATTTGCATTGGAAAACCGAGATGCCAAATGATTGGAAGAGTCAATCCATCTCTCTCTCACTCTTGTTGGAGGTATTATAAAAAAAACTGTTTTCAAATTACATTAGACAACCTAAATTAGTGCTTTCCTTATTAGCAATATGATTCATGAAGCATTAGTGATAATCGTGGTTGTAATTTTTGGAAAAAGATTCAATCTTTATCGTGATTCATATGTGTTAGTCGTGTAATTAAATGACATTAAGTACAGATCAAATCTTTAGTGAAGAAGAATTACAAATGGCATTATTTCCTTAGTAATAGCAAGGAGATTCTTTGGAATTCATGTAATTTTAGAAAAAGTGAAGAAAAGATTGAACCTTTGATGAATGATTGGGCTACTGTCGTGTGATTCTTTCTTGTAGTATAACAATCCCTCGGGATTTAGCAAGTTGGATGGTCGTGGTTAATGGAAAACTTAATCTTGACATTATAGGACAGAGGTTTGGGTATGTGTAGTTACTAATACTACCATTGCATGGAAATGGCAAAACTAATATTTATGTTGATTATCCAAATATTCCTATTGGGCATGTAATTTGCTACAAATAGGGGCGATTCAGGGTTATGAATAATATTAACTACGGAAGCTATTCTTTCATCTTGTCATGTTCTTAACCTGTACCCCATAAGAAACTAGACAAGACACCTTATGAGATGTGGAAAGGATATACTCCCAACCTAAATTTTCTTAGAGTGTGGGGGTGTTTGGCCAAGGTATGTCTACCTGACTTTAAGAAGTCTAACATTGGACCTAAGGCATATGACAATGTATTCATTGGTTATACTCATCATAGTACTGCTTATAGATTCATGTCTTTAAAAGATCATTCTATTTCTGAGTCTAGAGATGCAGCGTGTTTTGAGCAAGTTTTTCCTTAAAAAAGGAATACTTGTCTCTTATGCCAACAATGTTTCTATACCCACTCCTTCAACATTTTCTGATGATATGCATACAAATAGTCCTATTATTACTAGTACTAGTATTGATGAACCTAGAAGGAGTATGAGGCAAAGAACTGAAACCAACTTTGGAACTGACTTCATTACTACTTTCTTATCGAAAAATGGAGTAATTTCTTTGGAATATGTGAGGTCTGAAAGAGATCTTGCAGATCCACTAACTATGGAGTTGCCAAGGAAAGTGGTTCTTGATTCGTCGTGGGGGATGGGACTAAAGCCCATGAGTTAAGATAATATGGTTGATACCCAATGTGGTCTAACAAAGCCATATGATTCTTAACATACACTACATTTTCATCCCTATGACATGTGGTAGTGTTTTTTAAATCCATAGCCAAGTTTTGGTGGTGCTATTGAGAAGCACTTGATGGAATCATTTTGAGATAAGTCCATAACCAGTTTTGGTGGTGCTATAGAGAAGCACTTGATGGACTCATTATCTGTTGAGGGGTTGAGCAATATGCTCTTAATGGTTCCATATCCTTTGTGATGGTGCTATAGAGAAGCATTTGATGGACCACCTACGTGGGTGTGAAGGTTTGGCCGCCTTCTATGAAAGACAAGGGCGGTCTTTCTAGAGCACTCATGAGACCCAAGGTGTGTGCATGTCCTTAAAGTGCTTGATTTGTATCACAGAGTTTGCACATACTCAATGTTCAATACGTGTTGTGGGGGTCTCAATCGAACGCTAATGAGTTCAAGAGTAATTCACTCATTAGGAAGTAAGTTGTTGCCTCATTTTACTATGTATCAATTCAATCGAAAGACATTGATGCTTAAGTAAATATCCTTCTTTTACCCAGGAGTTCTTCGTTTCTTTTCCTGAGCCATTAGTGGGGGATTGTTGGAAATAATGGCTCTCAAAAGCCTTTGCTTAATTCCCACTAACTCTTTAGTCCCACATTGCTTGGGCAATTTGCCTTGGAGGAGTTTATTAGTGAGTTGTTGAGACTTGGAGGTGTGCCCCAAGGGGTATGACTCTTTTGTGAAGGGGACATGACTTATATGAGTATGGGTCCACCACACGCGCACCGCCACCGGCGGCCGGCCGTGGCGTGGTGCGCACGACTTTCCTTTTTTGGACGCCATGACTTTCTTTTGTTGGACCTAGCACACTGATGTCTCATTCTAAATGTTGGAAACGGCTAATTGATTGCAGCATTCAAAACATCTCATTAATATCCGATTAAAGCCTCGCTTTAATACGCAGCATTCAAAGCCTATTTTAATACTCGTTTATTATTTGGCCGTTTGAATTCATAACAGCTATTTTTAACTCTATTTATATCCCTCTTCATTCCTCAAGAATATACACGGAAAAATTGTTTCCTCCAAAAAAAAGAAATTCTTCTTTGCTTCATCCCGTTCTACTGGGTAGCTGTACTGTGCAAACACCAAAGTGTCTGGCCGCGAGTAGACGCGTCCAGAGGCTGCTGTGTTAACTTTGGGGAGCAACCGGCAACATCGATTGCCACCGAGGTCGCGCCGTAATTGCTTTCAAGGCAGTGGTCATCCCACGGCACAGCATTAAATCTCTTCTGATAAGTTTTCTATTTCTCTTTTCATCCTCGTATAGCCACGGTATTCTACCAACTTTTCTTACACAAAATACTATAGTTATCAATATATCATTTTCTAAACCCCCCCGGTTCTCTCCCCCAAGCCCCAAACTCCCCTCCCCTGTTCTTTCTTATCTCCCCTCCGACAGAAGCCCGCCCCTCCCCGAGCTCTGCTCCATCGCCGGGGAGCACCGCCAGCATATCCCCTCCGCCTCGACCCTCCGCCATCCCGCCTTGAGCTTCACCGGAGCGCCCGCCACTCTCGCCATCGCCTCCTCCCCGTAGACTGCCGACAAGCACCCCTCCGAGCTCCCTAGGCAGACCATCCCCATGGCCTCTGCCCCGTGCATCCCTCCTCCGACAAACGAGCTCAACGAGGAAGCCAGAGCTCGCCGCACCGCTCAGCCGAAAACACTGTTGTCCCCCCCTTCTCACACATCATCGAAGTGCCCCACTGCCACCGCCGGCAACCCACCTCCCGCCGGTGACCCAAGCCACCCCTGTTGCCACGAGCTCCTCCCCGTGCCGCTGGGTTTCTCCTCCGCTAAAATCCCCCGGCCTTTCCGCGTAAGGTAAGTTCCCTACATAATTTTCTATGAATTCTAATTATTAGATGAGCCTTCAACCTGGAGATAAGTCATAACTCTAGGTAATTTTGCTTTAGATCAATCTCCGGATGTTGAATGTTTTAAATTTCTTTTTGTTGAAGAAAATATATATTGTTTGTTCAAAATTATTACAGAGAGTTGCATAGTGTTTAAAATTGGGTTCATTGTCCAAATCAGTTTTTTTTTCATTCTTACTGGAATTTGTGTTCTAGTTTAGTAAAGGAAAATCCCAGGTTTCATTAAAATTTCAGGAATTTGAATCCAAAATAGCAGTAACCCAATTGTAACAAAGAACATGAATTGAGCTAACATATTCCATGATTATTGGGTCATATTTGTTATCACTAAAGATGTAACTGCAATCTTATTAAATGAATAATCTTGTAAGCTGTCACGACCCGCTTTCCTAAAATGGAGGCGAGGCGTGACGATGCCCGCCCAGGCTGGGAGCTGTGAGGCTCTCAACCTGTAAAGCGTCTAGAATAACACGCAGATCCATGTAATGTGACACGGAACAAGATAACAATAATAGAAAGAGGCAAATAAATAATTATTCGACTCAATGTCCAATAAAATTTTCCAACAACCAGAAAAGCCACCAAGCTAACAAAAGAGTACAAAGAAAAGGCCCAGCATGGCCAACAAGAAACATCCAACAAAAGATGGTGCTACTCACCGACAAGCTACAACAACTAAGAAAGAAACGACGAAAGAACACTAGGACTGGTCACCGGTGTCCTCGTACTCAACGTCAGCAACGGAATCTGGCACAAACTCCACGAACTCGTCGTCCCCAGCTACGGTCTCAGGCTCAGCAACTAACCTGCGACACCCAAAGAGAAGGGGCACATGACAGCAAAGTCTACAAGACTTTGCGCAAGGAAACAAAAGGAAGGTAAAAGCAACCTAGCAATTCTAAAGTATGCATGACATGACATATATATAAGATGTGCAGCAAATAAGTAAAAACAGCAAGTATGACATGGCAAGGAGTAGACATGACATGGAAACATGGACATGACAAGGAAACAAGTATACATTCACAACTCTTGACCGTTTATCACTATCCCTCCACGTGTATCGAGCCAGGGCCTTACCCCCGAACATGGAATGCTCGCTTCTGGATCACGGGCCAGGAAGTGTTTTAACAAGTATGGTGTAGGGTTATGCCCGCATAGCAGGTGCCTAGCCGGAAACACGGAAACACGGATTGTACATGTATTTGGTAGCGTGTGCTACAATGCAACATACAAATTAAATGGCATGTAAAGAATGCAATGCATGGCAGATATTCAATTTAAATTGCGTACCGTTAAAGAAATTAGACGTGACAGGCAAATGCATGACATGACATGACAAAGGCAATTCTAGCTTCGTTGTCAAGCTAGAACTTGGAAATTGCGCCTAGACCGCTATCATTTCACGGTCTAGTCTCTTTCACGCTAAAAGCAAAGAAATGGCCTAAAGCATGGCCTAAAACAAAGGTTGGCAAGTTTCACTTGCCTGTTACCGAGGTTTGTTGATCGACGAGAGTGGTCACACAAGTCGCTATTCTACGGGGAAATGGGTTCGCTCTTATGGTCAAAGCAGAGAATCAGAATTGTATGATTTAATCCGGTTTTGTATATGAATCCTATAACGTCTAGCAGTCCGTTTTTATTAGGTTTTCTACATTATAGTGTGGGTTATGGGAAGATTTAAAGGTAGATCACTAACCGTATACGAAGCGGAAGAATCGACGATCCAAGACGCCTACGAATCTGCAGGTAGGAGAGGATCTCGACGTATCCGGATTGCCGTCGCCAAATAGGATCTAGCACGGCAACAGAAGAAGCGATCCCGGGAAATTACGGTCGAAGAGAACTCCTCGCGGCTAAGACACAACAGATCTGGGGAATGGAGAATATAGGGGAAAAACTAGAGCAAAAGAGAAAATTTGGGGTTTTAGGGTCGGCCGGCGACCTACGGGGTGGTGCCGGCGCAACGGGGGTAAGAGAGAGCACGGGAGGATGCGGAAGGGCAAGAGGAAGGTTGGGGGATGATTGGGGAAAACGATCGGCTAGGAGAAGTGAAGAAAGAAATGAAAACGTATAGGGTTTAAATAGAAAGAAATAGCGGCGGCTACGACTTAACCTAGGGTTTCTGGGCAAACTAGTCGGTCAGTGAAGAGTGGTCGACCGACTAGTTTGGGAACTAGTCGGTCGGTCATCCAACTGAGATCGACTAAAAGGCAAACAGTGAATAGGGTCGACACAGGGTAGACAGATTTAGTCGGTCTGTGAAGGTTCGTCAACCGACTAGTTTGGGAACTAGTCGGTCGGTGAATGTTCATAGACCGACTAAGGGCAAAATATGATAGACAATAAGCACTGAGAGTTAGTCGGTCTGAGAAGAAACTCTAACCGACTAGTTTCTCAACTAGTCGGTCGATAGTCGTTCTTTGACCGACTAACCGTAAATAGTAACTCAGCTGTCAGAAAGAACTCCGAATTAGTCGGTCTGAGAACAAGTTCTAACCGACTAGTTTGGGAACTAGTCGATCGAAGGATGTGCTTAGACCGACTAAGCGTAAACAGTAACTCAGCTGAAATATACACGATGAACTAGTCGGTTCCTGAAGAGTTGCCGACCGACTAGATTACGATCTAGTCGGTTGGTTCTCCTTCTTGAACCAACTAAGATGCACGAAAAGTGCCGAATCGAAGCGCGAAGCTTCGGGAAGATTCCTACGGCTTCTAAGATCGCTCTAGCTCTAAGATATGGTCAAGATGAAGTTCATCAAGGAAGATGCTCAGAAAGAACTGAAGGTAAACGTCCAACAGAGGAAAAACACACAAAGGAGAGAACAACCATAACATATATATAATAGTAAAAAAACAGTCGTTACATCCTACCCACCTTAAGGAAAATTCCGCCCTCGGAATTTCCTAACACTCACGTGTCAGGGAACAAAAGTGGGTATCGCTCTCTCATCTCATCTTCTCTCTCCCAAGTAGACTCTCCTGGCGAGCCGTGTCGCCACATCACCCTAACAAGATCGACTGTCTTGTTTCGGAGTGACTTCTGACGCCTGTCCAAAATCTGCACTGGCTGCTGGTCATACGTCAGATCGGGGCGAATGGTGATCTCCAAGAAATCCACAGCATGAGATGGATCGCTGATGTACCGACGAAGCTGCGACACATGGAAGACATCGTGAACTCCTTCCAAAGATGGCGGCAAGGCTAAGCGGTAGGCTACCTCGCCAACTCTCTCCAGAATGTCAAACGGTCCAATGTATCTCTGGCTCAGCTTCCCTCGTTTCCCAAAGCGAATCACTCCTCGATTCAGGGAAATCTTCAGGAACACATGGTCACCTGGCTGAAACTCCAAAGGACGCCGTTTAGCATCTGCCCAATGCTTGAAACGGTCCTGAGCAATCCTCAGCTTCTCCTGTATGTTCCTCACAACATCCACCACCTCTACGATCATTTCAGGTCCTAACAGCTCCTTGTCACCAATGTCATCCCAGCTCAGTGGCGATCGACATTTCTTCCCATATAGCGCGGCGAAAGGTGCCTTGCCAATACTCGTCTGGTAGCTGTTATTGTAGGCAAACTCAACATGGTGGAGATGATCTTCCCAAGATCCCTTGAAGTCCAACATGCACGCCCTCAGCATGTCCTCCAAGATCTGGATCGTCCTCTCGGACTGGCCATCTGTCTACTGATGATACGCCGTGATGAAACTCAGACTCGTACCCATGCTCTTCTGCAGACTCTGCCAAAACTGAGATGTGAATCTCGTGTCTCTGTCTGACACGATACTCACGGGGACTCCGTGTAGTCGTACGATCTCCTGCACGATTCACGTTACATCACTATCTAAACTAGGGAAAGAAATAAAAACGGAGAGTAAAGGATTTACCTCCATATATCTCCTCGCTAGCATCTCAGTGGACTGTCCTACTTTGAAAGGAATAAAGTGCGCGAATTTGGTCAATCGGTCTACGATCACCCAAATCACGTCATTCTGCTTCGGACTCCGCGGCAGTCCAGTCACAAAGTTCATAGTGATGTGTTGCCATTTCCACTCCGGAATCGGAAGCGGTTGCAGCAACCCTGCCGTACGATGATGCTCTGCCTTTACTTGCTGGCAAACCAGACACTTGGCTACACTCCGAGCCACACTCCTCTTCATGCCATGCCACCAATAGTACAGACGGAGATCCTTATACATCTTGATGCCACCAGGATGTACAGAATACGGCGAACTGTGTGCCTCAACCAACAACTCCTCTCTGATGTCTCTAGCTGGCACACACAACCTGGCTCCAAATCTCAACGAGCCATCCTCATGAATCAAGAAGTCAGTCCGCAGATCGGCTTCCACATGCTCCCGTATCTTCACCAACTTCGGGTCTCCAGCCTGTCCAGCCTCGATCCTATCCACGATCGTCGACTGTATCTACATACACATCAACGAAGAAGTCTCCCCAGGAAGGACAATCTCAACACCAGACTCGCAAAAATCATGCTGCAATCTCCACTGCGAAGTCAACAACATCACCGCTGGAAGCCTACTCAGCACATCCGGAACCACATTCACCTTACCAGGGTGAAACTGCAGATCGATCTCATAATCAGCCATGAGCTCCAACCACCGACGCTGTCGCATGTTGAGCTCCTTCTGAGTGAAAATGTACTTCAAGCTTTTGTGATCGGTGAAGATCTTCACCCTCTCACTCAGCAGGAAGTGCCTCCAAATCTTCAGCACAAACACGACTGCTACCAACTCCAAGTCGTGCGTCGGGTAATTCTTCTCATGGGTCTTAAGCTGACGTGAAGCATACGCTACCACGTGCCCATGCTGGTGCAATACACAACCGAGACCCTTGCCAGAAGCATCGCAAAAGATCTCAAATCGTCCACTCCGATCAGGCACAGCAAGAACAGGGGCAGTCGTCAGCCTCTCCTTCAGAACATCAAAAACCTCCCCACAATCATCAGACCAAACAAATGGCACATCCTTCCGCGTCAGTCTGGTCATCGGCTCAGCAATACGGGAGAAGTCCTTAATGAACCGCCGGTATTAACCAGCCAATCCAAGGAAACTCCGGATCTCAGACGCTGACTGTGGAACAGGCCACTCCCTGATAGCCTTGATCTTCTCGGGGTCCACCGAAATACCATCTCCTGACACCACATGCCCGAGAAAAGCAACTCTGTCCAGCCAAAACTCGCACTTGGAATACTTAGCATACAACCGATGCTTCCTCAAGATCTCCAACATTGTCCTCAAGTGCGATGCATGCTCCTCCTCTGACTTTGAATAGATCAGAATGTCCTCAATGAAGATAACGACAAACTTGTCTAAAAAGTCATAGAAGATCAGATTCATCAGGATCATAAAAACTGCGGGTGCGTTGGTTACACCGAAAGGCATAACCACGAACTCGTAGCGTCCATACTTCGTCCTGAATGCTGTCTTCGGAACATCTTCCTTCCTCACCTTCAGCTGATGATAACCGCTCCTCAGATCCAACTTAGAGAATACCCTCGATCCTCCAAGCTGATCAAAGATGTCATCAATGCGAGGCAACGGATATCGATTCTTGACGGTCACCGCATTCAACTCCCGGTAGTCCACACACATGCGACGCGAACCGTCCTTCTTTTTCACCAGCAAGACCGATGCTCCCCACGGAGACACACTGGGATGAATGTAACCCTTCTGAAGAAGTTCGTCCAGCTGCTTCCGCAATTCTTCCAATTCTGCTGGTGACATGCGATAGGGCGCCTTCGATATAGGTTGCGCTCCCGGAATAAGATCGATCGAAAACTCGAGAGCTCGATCGGGCGGCAATCCTGACATCTCCTTGGGGAAGACGTCGTCGAAGTCACGCACTACCGCTGGTCTACACTGCTCCATCTGCATAGCAACGATCTCCACCGGCTTGGCCCGAAACCTGACCGGACCAAGCGAACAGCTACCTCGGCTGAACTCGAACACCGGATGGCCTGGAATCTTGAACACCACCTTCTTCCTCCGGCAATCGATTGTGGCATAGAAACTCCCAAGCCAGTCCATCCCGAGAACGGCATCATAGTTGATGATGTCGTGGACAATAAAATCAGCGTAAAGCTCATATCCACAGACCACCAAAGGGCAAGAATTGCAACCACGATGCACCGAGATCACGCCATTTCCTGTAACGATATCCCAACTCTTGGGAAGAGGGGAGGTCGACAAGGAATGCTTCTCCACGAAGCTCCGGGAAATAATGCACATCGATGCACCAGAGTCAAAGAGGACTCGTGCGGGAAATGTGCAAACCAAAATCACACCTAACAAGCAATCTAACAATCAAATCCTATTCTAGCAAACATAACAAGCAACCAACAAATTCAACAAACAGACTAACTAAGAAAAGAAACAACTAGACTGAGGGTTACCTGCAATAACCTCATCCACCGCCTCAGTCTCAACTGCAGTCATCAGAAAAGCCTGCCTCCTCGGCTGAATAGCCTGCTGAAAAGCCTGCCTCTGTGGAACGAGAGGCGCTCCACGTCCAGCAGGTACAGGTGCCCTCTGCTGCAATAGCTGAGCTGCAACAGGTCCCTTCCACGGCTGCTTGGACTTCGGGCAATCCCTCATGGCATGCGCTGGATCACCGTAAACCAAGCACTGTCCCAACATCTTCCGGCATTGATCCTTGACATGCCCAGTCTTGCCACAGAAATGGCAAGTCTTCTGAGTAGGAGGTCCTCCTGGCCTCTTGAACTGTACCGGCTGATTGGGCATGAACCCTGGTCTCATCACTGCCCTGGCCTGCTCCACAGGCCTCTTCCCAGCTCCAGAAGCACAACCTCTCTTCTAGTTCACAATCTGCTCCTACCTCTTCGCTGCAATCAGAACCTTCTGATAGGACTCCAAATCAGAAGAAGACACGAAGCTCTGAAGATCCAAAGAGAGCCCCTGCAGAAACCTCTGGGCCCTCTCATCATCATCCTGCACCATCTTCGGTGCGAAACGGCTCAGCCTGGTGAACTCATGGTGGTACTGGTCCATCGTCAAGCTCCCCTGCTTCAGGTCGATGAAGCGCTGCGCCATCTCCCTCCTGGCAGCCTTCGAAAAATACTCCTCATCGAATCTGGACTTGAAGGTAGCCCAAGATATCGGCTCCTCCAGCATCTCCTCCTCTGCATCCCACCAGTTCCGAGCATTATCTCTAAGCTGTCTCTTCGCCAAGTCAACCCATCCAGCCGGGTCGACCTTCGACATCTTCAGGTTGTCCTCCATATTCCTGGTCCACTCATCAGCAGCTAGAGGTCCTTCGGTCCCATCAAAGTAGATGGGGCCCAGCTCCCGAAACTGCTTCGCTCCTGGCTCGAAGCGAGGGACATTCTGGACTGGCTGCGCTGCTTGATCACTCCGTATTTTACACCTTTTTCTCGCATGTTTGTATGCCATTTAGATCGCTCAAATCATGTTTTTCACGATTTATCGACAATATTGCGATACTTTTCACGATTTGTTGTTTTTGTCGTATTTCAGGAGATTTGGAGCGATTTGGAGTGATTCCGAGATACACCCACTCCGGAGTGTCACCGACGACTTCCCTGAGGGGTATTTTGCTATTGGAGAGGAGCGGAAGAAGAAAGAACGTCGTAGGAGCGACGAGGAGGCAAGAACATTCAGATTGGGCATTTTAGCATCTCACTCGGCCGAGTGAATGAGTCACTCGGCCGAGCATCGAGACACCGCTCGACCGGCCAGATCGGGCACGCTCCAAGTAATGTATCAGCGTGCACTCGGCCGAGCATCAGAAGCCGACTAGGCCGAGTGACGTACCCCGTCCGCCCGAGTGGCACCCAGACGACGCCCATCAAAAAGTCCCGACTTACTGTTTTTCGTCAGTCTGAGCATCAGAATCCCCACTCGGCCGAGTGGCAATTGTCGTCCGCCCGAGTGAAGATAAGCCCATCGGCTGAGTGACGACAACTCACTCGGCCGAGTGACCCCCGAAGTGAAGACCCCCAAGACCCCAGACTTACTGGAAATCTTCAGGGTCTATCACTCGACCGAGCGACTTTTGTCACTCGGCCGAGTGAGCCGAGCGCCTGTAGCGGAAAACACGATTTTGAAGAGGCGCAGGGGCATTTTGGTCACGGATTTTTGGGCAGTTTTGGGGGGTATTTAACCCCAGATTCTAACCTAGTTTAGAGAGCTTTTTCATTGCTTTTGGCAGCCTTTTTAGATTAGACTTTTTAGAGTTTAATTCTTGTGATTGGAGAGGAGAGAAAAGTGCTATTTTGTTGGATTCTTGGAAAGCTACATTGGTTTGTCTCCCTCTTCATTAAAAATCCTATTTTTATTGCTATTTTGAATATTGCCATGAATTTCATTGTTGTTTCTATTGATTATTCTTACATTAGCAACATGAATTGTGAGTAGTCTTAACGTCTTAGGGCGTGGGGATGAACCTTACGAGCCCAATTTCCGATTTGTGACGATTTGGTAGAACTATTGCTAGAATTGATTAGGGTTAGTTTGGGATTAATATAATACGGATAGCTAGGTATTCATATCGATTGGGATTTGCAAGAGATTGGATCCCAATTCGATAGGAAACCCTAGAAACCCGAATTGGGTTGAAATTGAGTTTCCTTAGTATCGGTTTGCAAGAGATTGGGCCGATACTAGGATTCTCGGTTGCAATTCTATACCGATACCCGTTTGCAAGAGATTGGACGGGTAGGAACTATCCCAACCTAGGTCGTAGCCCGAGTTTGCACGAGAGTGGGCTCGGGATGCGATTGAACGATGACGTTGATCCCAATGCTAGCTTGCCTAGGCTAGGGTTTGCAAGAGATTGGACTCGAGCCTAGGTTTGCTATAGACCGGCAACAGCGCGAGAGCGTGAGCTAGGTTTTACATTCAGTTGCAACTAGTTCACCTGACATTTCTACCCTAGCAATTGTGAAATCGATGAATCACAATAACGAGATACGGTGAGTAGCGGGGATTCCATATTACCTAGGCGTCTTTATTTGATTTTATATCTCTTTATATTGTTTGACGATTGTGACAACATCGCTGAAAGGCAAATTTCCTACTCTTCTGTCCCTATAGCCAGGTTGTTCGGAGAAGGGACTATCATACGTCCTCCCTGTGTTCGATACCCGCTCGCCGCTACACCGTGCGCTTGCGGTAAAACTACACGGTCGCTCTTTAGGGTGTACGCCCGGGCGCAATCAAGTTTTTGGCGCCGTTGCCGGGGAAGCGATTGTGTTTGATCCTACCACCCTAGCTATTTCTTTCTTTTTTTGTTTTATTTCTTCATTTTTTATCTAACCCTTCCATTGTGCTAATCACTTCTTTGAAACTTTGTTTTCCCGTGCATGTACACAAGATCCACAGCGGACCCCGTAGATATATTGTTTGATCCTGAGATCGAGCGTACATTGCGGAGAATCAGAACGGAAAGGAGACCCGATACGGAAGGGAGGTTTATGAACGTTCAGGAGACGCCCGAAGAGTTAGCGGCAAGAATGGCGAGGATTATTTCCATTCGAGATAGGCTCCGGCCTAAGACTTCTTCTACGACCTCGTCTATAGCAATGCCAGAGTTGGCGGATGACAAGAATTTTGATCTGAAGACCGGACTTGTGGTTCTGATGCAGCAGGATCCATTTCATGGGAACGCCCATGAAAATCCTCACTACCACATCCAGCTATTTCTGTCGAAGTGCGTCACCTTTCAGATGACGGGGGTCTCCATCGATGCCATCAGATTGCGTCTCTTCCCCTTCACACTAAAGGACAAAGCTCTTTATTGGTTGAGGACGCAAGCTGAAGGAGTCTTCACCACATGGGATGAGTTGGCGAGCGCGTTTATTGACAAGTTCTATCCGCCCTCCAAGACGGTGAAGATTAGGAGTGCTCTCATGTCCTTCAAGCAAGGACCTCAAGAGACACTCTACGAGGCATAGGAGTGCTTCAAAGACCTGCAGCATCAGTGCCCCCACCATAGTATTGAAGATTGGGAGCTAGTCCATAGCTTCTACAATGGTCTCCAACCGGGGACCAAGCAGATTATTGATGCCGCGGCAAATGGGGCCATCCTATCGAAGACTCCCGACGAAGCTACGGCCTTAATTGAGGAGATGGCCTCGAACAATCAATAATGGGGCGACGAGCGAGGACACTCTTCGTCCTCCTTGAAGCCATCTAGCATCTACGAGGCCAAGGCCGTGGCGGAGCTTACCAACAAGTTCGATTCTCTCCACAAGGTGGTGGAGAGACTGGAGAAATATATCACGGAGCCCCAAGGAGCCCCTTCCACATCCACACCAACAAGTCAAATGAGCGATTGGCAAGACCAATCCCAAGCTATGTATTTGGGAGGAGAACAAGGAGAGGGATCTTTGGAGCAAGTTCAATACGTCGCGGGGAACCAAGGATATTGGGCCAATCCAGCCACTAGAAACCATCCCGGTTTCTCCTATGCCAACAATGATGGAGCATTGAACCCCCCGCAACAACTACCTCACCAAGCTCGACCACCACCTCAACAACAACAACATTATCCACCGAGGGGGCCTCCGCAACAAAACTACCCACCGAGGCAACAAGTGGGACCCTATAGGCCGCCCGGATACAATCAAGGGTGGAGAAATCCAAACCCTCCACAAGCTCAACAATGTTCCGATTTTGAAGCTAGAGTGGAGGAGTTTATGGTCGAGCAGAAGAAGACTAATGCTTCCTTGAAAGCGAGCCAAGATTCCCTTGCAACGGTTGTAGGCCAAATCTCGGAGCAACTTGCGTTGCTCAATCGAAATAGTCAACAGTTGCCGGCTCAACCCGAGCAAAATCCACGGGGCACCACCGGACATATCAATGCCGTGGTTGCAGTTACTACGAGAGGCGGGAAGGATACCACCCCCGTCATGATTCCAACCAAGGAGCCCATGGTGGAGAGAGTAGAGCCAAGTGAGCCGGTCATTGAAGTTGAGAGAGAAAAAGAGCCGCAAGGGGGAAGAAAAGTCCAGAGCGGAGCAGCTGATTGAAGAGAGGCGTTTTATGCCACCGATCCCATTCCTTCAGAGGCTAGCTAGAGCAAAGATGGAGAAACGGCTAGCCAAGTTTCTCGAGTATTTGAGAGGGGTAAGCCTCAATATCCCCTTCCTCGACGCTATCGTGGAGATCCCGACATACGCCAAGTTCTTAAAGGATTTGATTACGGGAAGAAAGAGGAAGGAGAAAATAATGCTCGCTGAGGAGGGGACTTGGTTCACCAAGAGAGAGAAGGAGCCTGCCAAATTCAAAGACCCGTGGAGTTTCCGAATTCCTTGCACCTTAGGCGGCGTCCCTCTGCAAAAGGCGTTAGTAGACTTAGGGGCTAGTGTTAGCCTCATGCATCTCTCCATGTTCCGAAGACTAAACACCGGCACAGAATTAAAGCCTACCGACATGCGGATACAACTAGCAGATGGTCGGATCACAAGGCCGGTAGGGATCGCAGAGGACATCCCGCTACAAGTCCCGGGAGGCATTTGCTTGCCATGCGACTTTGTGGTCATGGATGTCAAGGAGGAGGGCGATACGCGCTAATTCTTGGACGCCCGTTCCTCGCCACCGCCGGTGTCATTGTCGACGTACGTGAAGGGACTCTAACATTGAACGTCGGCAACATCGAGGTGGAGCTTCATATACCCAAGGCAATGAAACACATGCCTTATCATGAGGAGCTCGACTATATGGACCTCCTTGACGAGGTCATTGAGGAGGCGATCCCCCATTCCACCGGCGCAATATTCAAGGATGATTTTGAGGAAGGGCCGGACTTGGGCCAAGAAGAAAAGATGAATGACTCCCCCGATCTCTCCATGGAAGTTGATGAAGGCGATGCTGATGTCTCAAGAATTCGAGAGCTCTGCAAGCTCTCAAAATTGAAGTCTCCAAGGAAAGCTCCACCGATACGAAAATCGGTGTCGCCGGTGAAGCCAAGGCCCGGAGCAAGCACTAGCTTGGGGGAGCCACCCCCCAACACTACCCGAGACGAAAGATCACCGAGGAAGAACACGCCGTCACAACATCCAAATCCAAGCGTTCTTCCCGATAAATTCGACGGGTGCATCTCATATGCACCCAACATCCCGCATTGAATTGAAAATCCAAGGGGGTCGAGCTCAAGACCTTAAACGAGCGCTTGTCGGGAGGCAACCCGACGGTTATCGCTTTATTTTTACTTTGTTTTTTATTTTTGTTTTAGAAATTATTAGTGTTTTGAGTCGTTTGCCCGAAAAATTCGTGATAACGGGTCCTATTTTTCTTTGACAGGAGAGGAGAAAGGGATATCTATCATTAGGAGGATGAACAAGGCAACAAAGAGCGCTCCAGGAATGCGCTCGATGCTTAGGAGAAGGAAGAAATCATCTGGAGAAAGAAAGACAGAGATTAGAGCACAAACGGAGCCAAACAGCAGAAAACAGGAGCCACTCGGCCGAGTAGAATATCCACTCGGCCGAGTACATAAGTTCGTCCGCCCGAGCGACGCACCAACGAGGGAAGTCTGCTGTACCCAACTCTCTGTTTCTTTTCTTGATTTCAGTATAATTGCCACTCGGCCGAGTATATAGCTTCACTCGGCCGAGTGAAACTGATACGCTCCTAGGGCGAGTATTGCTGAGTAGCTTGTGCCACTCGGCCGAATGGACTTTTTCCACTCGGCCGAGGGTGGCAAAGCCACTCGGCCGAGTCGTAAGCGGGGAGGAATTTTTTAAAATATTTCTGTTACGCTCACTCGGCCGAGCGACATAGTCACTCGGCCGAGTCGTAACTTTTCCTATATAAGTCGCAGCGGGTCGGCGCGTTTTTCGAAACGCCCAAAAACCCTTCGCCCGATTCCGCTACGACTCTTCCTATCCCTCGGCCGCTTCACCCCTCCACTCGCCCGACCGCCTCGCCGACGGCTGCGCTCAGCCGACCACCGCCGGCCGCCGCCGCCGCCCCTCCGCCCGAGTCGCCGGCGACTCCCTCGCCGCCGGCCGTGCTCTGGTATGCCCTGTTTCGCCCATTTCTCCATTTTTCTCCTATTTTTTGACGATCCATGTGCTAATCGAGCCCCTAGCCTAAATTAACTTCAATATCTATCCATTATACCCCTAACCCCCCATACATTTTGAATATTACTCGCTGATATCTTCGTTTGATGTGCAGGCTATATTGGGGAGCCTAGGGGAGCTTCCGGGGAGCGTTTTTGGCTTCGTGGAGGTGGCGTCTTCGCACGCATCCACTATTTTGCTCTCGCGGCGTGTTACGGTATACTCGTTCCACTCATTTTCGCACGCCGCATTTATTTCGCTTTTTGGTGAGCACCCGGGGCCCACATGCCGCCCCGGACACGGCCACGCACTAGGAGAGCTTCCGCCAAGCGAAAGCGGCCGGATGAGCCCGCCCCTCCCACGAGATGGAGGACTCTCCTCCGCCTACACCACCTCACCCCGCACAGCCTGCAGACCTCGTTCACCCCGCACAGCCACAGCCTGCAGACCCAGTTCACCCCGCACAGCCACTCCCTGCCGACCCACTGTCACCACCGGCTCCACTTGTCGGGCCGCTGGGGATTACGTTTCGAGACGACGCACACCGCGTCGTTTTTGAGCGCATTTCCCAGCGCTCGATTGTACCCTCCAGGTTCGCACACCTTGCAGACCTAGGACGACTGGGGGTACTTGAGGGGATGCTCACGTTGTATGACAACGTGGGTTGGCGAGATTTTTTCCAAGTGTCGGCGGACACCTTTGTTCGTCCAACACTTGAGGTACTGAGTTCTATAGCCCGGACCGACGAGGGATGCTCGTTTAGGTTTATGGACCGAGAGTGCCAGGTCACTCTCGGTATGATGAGAGCATTCTTTTCGTGGCCCGATATCCCCGGGGCCGACCGTGGTTACACCCCCACTCACATCCCCCCACCTTCCTTCGATTCCCACGCTTTCTGGGCCCGGATCACGGGTCTACCAGCTGCCTTTGACCCTAGTAGGGCCAAGGCCTCGGCCATCGTCCACCCCTGCCTCCGCATAGATCAGCGCCTTATGGCGACTACTTTTTTGGCGCGGTATGAGCCTGGGACGATGTCCACGCCAGAGCTTTATATGCTCTATGCGATGACGCGCCCCAGAGTTCTAGCTAGGGAGAGTGACAAGTTGGTCCCCGCCGTCGTGATTGATATCGCGAGCTGGTTTTTGGACCGCATCATCGTATCGGTGGGCGCTCGCTCACCGATATGTTGCGGCGGTCTGATCACCCTGCTCACCCTGATGACCGGCGAGGACCTACCGGCTGATTTGCGTCGTTCTCCGGGCCCCACTTCACTGTCTATAGACGTCATGGCCCGGATGAAGATGCTTCGTCCGCACGGTCAGCGGCACTGGGTTTGGTTGCACGGTCCCTACGGTGCTGACTACATGGTCCTTCCGAGCCCAGCTCGGACACAGATAGCACCAGCACAGTGGACTGGCTTCCGACGATGGATCTCCTGATCCCCGCCGCCTACGTGCTTGAGGCCGAGGAGGCTGGGCAAGCTGGGTAGGCACACGCCGCACCCGTCGACCCCGTGGTCTCTCAGCCTGAGCCTGCACTTTCTGCCGCTCCTGACACTTCTGTCCCCACTTCTGCCAGTGTCGGGAGCACACTTGCTGAGCCCACCACCACCACGCCTGCCACTACCACCATCCCTGCTGGCCCTCTGTCCGTTGAGCCCCTTTGCTCCGCACTACCCGAGCGCCCACCTACTTTTGTTGAGAGCGGAGAGCCTTCTTTTGCTTCTGTCGTAGAGACCATGGCCAGTATGATCTCCGCTGGGATTTCGCCTTTTGGACCCCACACTTCCTCCCCAGCGGTTGACGCTTCTGTCTTCACTGCAGCCGTTCTATCTGAGAGCGTCGTGACGTCTGTCCCCACTTCTGTGTCACTGGCCTCTCTTGCCACCTCGTCGCCACTTTTATATTCCACTTCCGCTGCTGCTGCTTCCACCTCACACCAGCCGGCGTCCCAGCCTCGCACTGAGGCTGGGCACCCTCTAGTGAGCACAGCACCCGTACGACCCTTGCCTGCTGTCCCGATCACCTACACCACCCGAGTCCGCCAGCCCCGTCCTGCACAGCACAGACACGTGCGTCCCTCTGCACCACCTCCCCCGACACTGTACTTCAGAGCATTCGTGCTCTTGAGGGGGCGGTGAGTGGCCTCAGAGGTGACCTCAGGACCATGTCTGCCACCGTCACCGCTATGGCCAGCCGCTTTGACCTACTTCCGGGCATTCACTATTGCCTCACTCAGATTCTCGATCGGCTTCCTCGCGTACCGACCCTACCCACACCCACCCAGCAGGTACCCACCCCCACTCCTACACACACCCAGCCTGCTTCCACACCCATACCCACACCCACCCAGCAGACTGTTCCCCAGCCACCACCACCTCCTCCTCCACCTCCACCTCAGGACGGAGACGGCACAGCACCACCAGCTTAGGCACCCTTGATGCCATTGATCTTTTTGCCGTCTTGCTGCCCGTCTCTGCTTGGTCCTGATGATTTTTGCCCACCCACCCCTCCCCTCACTGTTTTGGGTCCACATTTTGATCATATATATCTTTATCATTTTTGGGAGAGAGGGAGAGACTTTTTGGTGTGACACTCTTATATATGATTCACTCCTATATCTACATGCATCATGTCCGCATCATATTTTCATTTTATTATTTTTATTTCTTTTTCATCATGCATGCATCCTCACCTACCCCTCCCATTACACGCCTCTCGGTGTGCCACACTTCGCACATTGAGGACACTGTGCACTTTAGCTTGGGGGAGTGAGTTCTCACGCTTTTCGATTTACCACCTTTATTTTTAGTTTTTTCACGCCATTTTCCGCATTTGCACTCATTTTCATCACTTTTTCTTTTTTTACCATGCATCACGTTTTTCTTATTTTCTTCGTGTGCCGCATTGTAAATAGTTTTGTTTTCCCTTTTTTTTATCTTTATTTCTTTCATCTCATGCTAGAGATGACTTTTCAGTGATGATGATGACGTGGAGTTAGCGTTCTCTATATGCATGCTATATTTGTCATGTCTTAGCTTTTATTTCTGATATCATATGCTATGATCTGCCTTGCATTTAGAGATATTCACCCACACTTTTTTCCGTATGAAAATGGATGAAATTCTATTATTAGCTGAGTCTGAATATTCATATGTATGCTATCGTAGAAAACACACCAAGATTCACGCATTGAATGCTTATATCTGGAGTACCGTTTTCTTTTCCTATATCATTTCTATTTGCATGATTTGTACACTTCACTTCAGGATGATTGAATGATGTTAGCTATGATAAATCTGGATTAGTTTGCTTTTTTGTGATCGAAACCGAGTAGATTAAATTACCCTGCTGAAGTTGTCGTGCACGTCATATAGAGTGAACTGAGAGATACATTTATTTCTTTCTCCACACATCTTGAACATTAATTCTCTATTTTAAAATCATTGGTGAATCTCCCCTTAGCGATTCTAATATTTGGCATTTCCCCCGTTATTAAATTCCTAGCTCCAAATTTCCCAAAACCAAAAAGAAAAAGAAAAATTCTTGTATATCCTTCTCTCTCTTTTGATTTGGGATCATTGGTGTATATATGCTATAAAAAAAGAGAGAGAAAAGAAAGAAAAGAAAAGAAAAAGATTTGAGAAAAAGAAAAGAAAAGAAAGAAAAGAATCTCAATAAACGATCCCATCTCATATACTCTCTCT
The DNA here is from genome assembly GCA_030789695.1 of Scilla litardierei. Lineage (NCBI taxonomy): Eukaryota > Viridiplantae > Streptophyta > Magnoliopsida > Asparagales > Asparagaceae > Scilla > Scilla litardierei. The sequence goes on from CM061142.1 coordinate 483,111,782, forward strand.
TTCTTCCCTCTTTTCATTTTCATTTTTATTTTCATTTTCTTTTGCATTTGGAGCTTCAAAAGAAATGGGGAACATAAATATCGTTTTATATATGCCACCACGCTTATAGATAAGCTTGGGGGAGAGAATCCAATGATGTGTGAGAGAGTGACTACCTGACGGTGCATGACAACCTAGGCTAAGTAATATTCTATACTCAGTGAGATTGTTTTAGCTTCACGAAATCCAGAAATCTACGCCTAGCACTCATTTCATGAAATCCACGCTTTTCTATTCTTTCTATTCTATTGCGTGATATTCTTATACTCCTCATAGAAAGCATCCAATTGAAAAGTGTGTGATCTGCGATATTGTATACCGCTTTAGATGATTCAGACGATGTTAATCTTAGAATTATTCCATTTTTCATGCTATATCGATATTCTTGGGTTTTCTATCTCTATTTGCATTATTATACTATGATATCGAAATAAAAATCTTTGACATGTGTTCTACATTCGACGCATGCTATATGAGTAAGCAAAACCCACGTCCTAAGAAAAATGATCTAGCAGCTTCCCTCTTCGCTTTCTTCTTTCTTCTTCGTTTTTCGTTTTCCGTTTTTCCATCGTTTTCATTTTCTAAATTCACCGGGTTAGCCTTTTACTTATCTTCCTCGAGGACGAGTAAGAGGTAAGCTTGGGGGATTTTGATCACTCCGTATTTTACACCTTTTTCTCGCATGTTTGCATGCCATTTAGATCGCTCAAATCATGTTTTTCACGATTTATCGACAATATTGCGATACTTTTCACGATTTGTTGTTTTTGTCGTATTTCAGGAGATTTGGAGCGATTTGGAGTGATTCCGAGATACACCCACTCCGGAGTGTCACCGACGACTTCCCTGAGGGGTATTTTGCTATTGGAGAGGAGCGGAAGAAGAAAGAACGTCGTAGGAGCGACGAGGAGGCAAGAACATTCAGATTGGGCATTTTTAGCATCTCACTCGGCCGAGTGAATGAGTCACTCGGCCGAGCATCGAGACACCGCTCGGCCGGTCAGATCGGGCACGCTCCAAGTAATGTATCAGCGTGCACTCGGCCGAGCATCAGAAACCGACTCGGCCGAGTGACGTACCCCGTCCGCCCGAGTGGCACCCAGACGACGTCCATCAAAAAGTCCCGACTTACTGTTTTTCGTCAGTCTGAGCATCAGAAGCCCCACTCGGCCGAGTGGCAATTGCCATCCGCCCGAGTGAAGATAAGCCCATCGGCCGAGTGACGACACCTCACTCGGCCGAGTGACCCCCGAAGTGAAGACCCCCAAGACCCCAGACTTACTGGAAATCTTCAGGGTCTATCACTCGGCCGAGCGACTTTTGTCACTCGGCCGAGTGAGCCGAGCGCCTGTAGCGGAAAACACGATTTTGAAGAGGCGCAGGGGCATTTTGGTCACGGATTTTTGGGCAGTTTTGGGGGGTATTTAACCCCAGATTCTAACCTAGTTTAGAGAGCTTTTTCATTGCTTTTGGCAGCCTTTTTAGATTAGACTTTTTAGAGTTTAATTCTTGTGATTGGAGAGGAGAGAAAAGTGCTATTTTGTTGGATTCTTGGAAAGCTACATTGGTTTATCTCCCTCTTCATTAAAAATCCTATTTTTATTGCTATTTTGAATATTGCCATGAATTTCATTGTTGTTTCTATTGATTATTCTTCCATTAGCAACATGAATTGTGAGTAGTCTTAACGTCTTAGGGCGTGGGGATGAACCCTACGAGCCCAATTTCCGATTTGTGACGATTTGGTAGAACTATTGCTAGAATTGATTAGGGTTAGTTTGGGATTAATATAATACGGATAGCTAGGTATTCATATCGATTGGGATTTGCAAGAGATTGGATCCCAATTCGATAGGAAACCCTAGAAACCCGAATTGGGTTGAAATTGAGTTTCCTTAGTATCGGTTTGCAAGAGATTGGGCCGATACTAGGATTCTCGGTTGCAATTCTATACCGATACCCGTTTGCAAGAGATTGGACGGGTAGGAACTATCCCAACCTAGGTCGTAGCCCGAGTTTGCACGAGAGTGGGCTCGGGATGCGATTGAACGATGATGTTGATCCCAATGCTAGCTTGCCTAGGCTAGGGTTTGCAAGAGATTGGACTTGAGCCTAGGTTTGCTATAGACCGGCAACAGCGCGAGAGCGTGAGCTAGGTTTTACATTCAGTTGCAACTAGTTCACCTGACATTTCTACCCTAGCAATTGTGAAACCGATGAATCACAATAACGAGATACGGTGAGTAGCGGGGATTCCCTATTCCCTACGTGTCTTTATTTGATTTTATATCTCTTTATATTGTTTGACGATTGTGACAACATCGCCGAAAGGCAAATTTCCTACTCTTCTGTCCCTATAGCCAGGTTGTTCGGAGAAGGCACTATCATACGCCCTCCCTGTGTTCGATACCCGCTCGCCGCTACACCGTGCGCTTGCGGTAAAACTACATGGTCGCTCTTTAGGGTGTACGCCCGGGCGCGATCACTGCTCGAACAGGCGGAACATTCCGGGCATTCTGCAGCATCCCCTGCTGCACCTGCATCATCTGATGCATCATCAGCATAATCTCCCCGTTGGTGGGCTCTTGGTCCGGCTCCTCGACACGAGGGGGCACACCACCACCAGCACGGGTATTCCGTCTTCCAGCCATCTAATGACACAGAAAAACGAAATGATATCAGACTCTTAGCCTTATGACTCGGTGTCGAAACTGTTTATCGGACATTCTATAATTTCTTATCGTTGTTCAGATTAAGTCACAATTACAGAGGAGACCTGCATGGGCCACCAACAAAACCTGTCACGACCCGCTTCCCTAAAATGGAGGCGAGGCGTGACGAGGCCCGCTCAGGCTGGGAGCTGTGAGGCTCTCAACATGTAAAGCATCTGGAATAACACGCGGATCCCTGTAATATGACACGGAACAAGATAACAATAATAGAAAGAGGCAAATAAATAATTATTCATCTCAATGTCCAATAAAATTTTCCAACAACCAGAAAAGCCACTAGGCTAACAAAAGAGTCCAAAGAAAAGGCCCAGCATGGCCAACAAGAAACATCCAACAAAAGATGGTGCTACTCACCGACAAGCTACAACAACTAAGAAAGAAACGACGAAAGAACACTAAGACTGGTCACCGGTGTCCTCGTACTCAACGTCAGCAACGGAATCTGGCACAAACTCCACGAACTCGTCGTCCCCAGCTACGGTCTCAGGCTCAGCAACTAACCTGCGACACCCAAAGAGAAGGGGCACATGACAGCAAAGTCTACAAGACTTTGCGCAAGGAAACAAAAGGAAGGTAAAAGCAACCTAGCAATTCTAAAGTATGCATGACATGACATATATATAAGATGTGCAGCAAATAAGTAAAAACAGCAAGTATGACATGGCAAGGAGTAGACATGACATGGAAACATGGACATGACAAGGAAACAAGTATACATTCACACGGGCTAGTACAAGTATAGTAAGCACGTCGTGCACAGAGATTCCGCCCTTTGGCTAGAGAGGCTGTACGGGCCAACTCTTACGCTTAAGTGACCGTTTATCCCTACCCCTCCACGTGTATCGAGCCAGGGCCTTACCCCCGAACATGGAATGCTCGCTTCTGGATCACGAGCCAGGAAGTGTTTTAACAAGTATGGCGTAGGGTTATGCCCGCATAGCAGGTGCCTAGCCGGAAACACGGAAACACGGATTGTACATGTATTTGGTAGCGTGTGCTACGATGCAACATACAAATTAAATGGCATGTAAAGAATGCAATGCATGGCAGATATTCAATTTAAATTGTGTACCGTTAAAGAAATTAGACGTGACAGGCAAATGCATGACATGACATGACAAAGGCAATTCTAGCTTCGTTGTCAAGCTAGAACTTGGAAATTGCGCCTAGACCGCTATCATTTCACGGTCTAGTCTCTTTCACGCTAAAATCAAAGAAATGGCCTAAAGCATGGCCTAAAACAAAGGTTGGCAAGTTTCACTTGCCTGTTACCGAGGTTTGTTGATCGACGAGAGTAGTCACACAAGTCGCTATTCTACGGGGAAATGGGTTCGCTGTTATGGTCAAAGCAGAGAATCAGAATTGTATGATTTAATCCGGTTTTGTATAGGAATCCTATAACGTCTAGCAGTCCGTTTTTATTAGGTTTTCTACATTATAATGTGGGTTATGGGAAGATTTAAAGGTAGATCACTAACCGTATACGAAGCGGAAGAATCGACTATCCAAGACGCCTACGAATCTGCAGGTAGGAGAGGATCTCGACGTATCCGGATTGCCGTCGCCAAATAGGATCTAGCACGGAAACGGAAGAAGCGATCCCGTGAAATTACGGTCAAAGAGAACTCCTCGCGGCTGAGACACAACAGATCTGGGGAATGGAGAATATAGGGGAAAACTAGAGCAAAAGAGAAAATTTGGGGTTTTAGGGTCGGCCGGCGGCCTACGGGGTGGTGCCGACGCAACGGGGGTAAGAGAGAGCACGGGAGGATGCGGAAGGGCAAGAGGAAGGTTGGGGGATGATTGGGGAAAAAGATCGGCTAGGAGAAGTGAAGAAAGAAATGAAAACGTATAGGGTTTAAATAGAAAGAAATAGCGGCGGCTACGACTTAACCTAGGGTTTCTGGGCAAACTAGTCGGTCAGTGAAGAGTGGTCGACCGACTAGTTTGGGAACTAGTCGGTCGGTCGTCCAACTGAGATCGACTAAAAGGCAAACAGTGAACAGGGTCGACACAGGGTAGACAGATTTAGTCAGTCTGTGAAGGTTCGTCAACCGACTAGTTTGGGAACTAGTCGGTCGGTGAATGTTCATAGACCGACTAAGGGCAAAATATGATAGACAATAAGCACTGAGAGTTAGTCGGTCTGAGAAGAAACTCTAACTGACTAGTTTCTCAACTAGTCGGTCGATAGTCGTTCTTTGACCGACTAACCGTAAACAGTAACTCAGCTGTCAGAAAGAACTCCAAATTAGGCGGTCTGAGAACAAGTTCTAACCGACTAGTTTGGGAACTAGTCGGTCGAAGGATGTGCTTAGACCGACTAAGCGTAAACAGTAACTCAGCTGAAATATACACGATGAACTAGTCGGTTCCTGAAGAGTTGCCGACCGACTAGATTGCGATCTAGTCGGTTGGTTCTCCTTCTTGAACCAACTAAGATGCACGAAAAGTGCAGAATCGAAGCGCGAATCTTCGGAAAGATTCCTACGGCTTCTAAGATCGCTCTAGCTCTAAGATATGGTCAAGATGAAGTTCATCAAGGAAGAAGATCAGAAAGAACTGAAGGTAAACGTCCAACAAAGGAAAAACACACAAAGGAGAGAACAATCATAATATATATATATATATATAATAGTAAAAAAAACAGTCGTTACATAAGCTGAATATGGTTATGCTATTCAAAACATAACCTTACAATTTTTTTACCCTTCTTAATTTGATCTTTTCCATTGCTACTGAATGGATCATTTGTTTTCTATTAAGTAGCTGGAAACTCTTGCTCCTAGCACTAGAAAAGCTAATGAGCATGTAGTGACTCATTTGATTGTTTTGTGATCATTTATCCTTGTATATTCTTTCTCAGTATAAACTGAAGGGTTATTGTCTAAGGCGATACTTGCAAACCAAGTCCATCCATGCAATTTTTCTATTATTAATTCTTCGACTGTATTTCAACGAAATGCAACAGGTTCATGCAAATGTCAGTAAATCTTTATTTCAGAGACCGAACTAAAAATTAAGAGTAAGATTTCATTGATACCGATTCCCAGAATTTACATTTGTGAATGGATTGGTTATTAAAGCAAATACATTCACTAAAAACAAGCAAGCAAAATCCATTCCCAAGATTGAGTTGTTTTTGTGCATTTTTACACTTAAAAAATGTTTACAGTATTTTCATGTTAAAAATCATTGTCATGCTAATATTAACTAACATAAGAACTCTAGTTAACATATAAATTCCACAAAATTCATTCTATCTTATTCATGCATTCTTTGGGCATAACACATTGAGGTCTCTGGATATGAGCCAAAAAAGAACTATCTTTATAAACAGTATAACCTGTAATTTATAATATATAATCCTGTGCTTAGGCAGATGTTAACTTTGCATTTATATTTGCATAACATGACATGTCTGTTAAAGATATAGAATCATTTATATTTGTTAGCTTCAAACAATCTGGATCATGCAATGAAATTTAGAATTGCTAATGTGATACATATACTTAATAGTATATTAAAATCACATTACATACAACCTGTGCTTACTTGTTAGGCATTATAATAAACACAAACATGTAAACGTACACAAGTGTTATAACACATATATACATAGGTGTTAATTCACATACTGTGAATTATATCACTACGTAACATAACACTTGTTAACATGCACATATTTGGTTAATATAATATGTAAGCTTGATTCCAACCTACTTATATTACACAGATTTAAAGCCATTATAAAAATAAAAACGAGTAAGTTAAATAGATATAAAATAATGTGTTCTTTAACTGATTGTTTCTTGTGTTTACAGGTATTGATTCTCATGCACCAGCACCCTTGGAAGCTCTAATTCTAGTCCTGGCTTACTACAACGACCTCGAAACTTGTAAGTCACAATGAATTCTAACTTTAAAAATTTAGATAGTGTACTTAATGGAAATACCGCATGCTCGAAGCATGGGATCGGTATCATAGTTGTTGGACTTCAAAACATTGCTCAGGACTAACATTCTTCGTTGAGGCTTCTGCCTTGACTTTTCAACAAGCAAAGCTCTTTGGAGTGTTGTTAATGCCTTTGAATATCTCTGGAGTGAGACCATTGTCCATAACTCTATTGGTATGTAAGTCAGTTTATCACAACCGCCATTAGCATCTTTACCTTTGGAACAACGGATTGACATATCGTATTGAAACATAATGAGTGAATGATATACCGTGTTGACATCATACTGCTGGAACGTCCTATCGAAATTGAATGCTTGAAAGTAGTTGGCACTGCACTGGGTTTTGGGGGTAACTTACATTAGAGAAAGTCTGGGAGCGATCGTGAGCCATCTACACATTGCACAGTACCGTACCGACCGTCTAAAATGAAATGTACCGCCTAAAGTGAAGTGAGATCCACCCGGGTGAGCACCCCCGTGGCAGGAGATGGGCTCAATGGTTGCACACTATACTTTCCTATATGAGTCACATAGTTTCTAGCTCTACTACTGCCTGCTTGTCCTTTTTATTCTTATTACATCTATCTGGTTGTCCTGTTATTGTCATCACATTGCATGCTGGTTAAAATATTGTTGCTATATTACATATGCCATGCCATATTTGTTGCTCTTTCACGTTACTTTTCGCACTTGCATAGTCACCTTTACTTTATGTAGTACATGCACTTTACTTACCACACCTGAGCAGCCACCAGTACTGTACGTATCGCTCTCGCATGCATGTCTGCTCTTACCTTACTTTTTGCACTTGCTTGATCATCTTTAATTGTTTACCATAGCCTGTTCTATACTTTTGCACCACTCTATTTCTATTGCTAGAATTATTATGACTTAGTTACGGTTTCATTTATGGCACCGGCAGACAACGAACAGTTCGAAGAAGCGGCCCCTGAGTTTGAGGAGCCAGAGTTTGATCCAGAGACTGCTAATTTCTAGTTACTTGAGTTGGTGTGCGTATTATATACTATTATGTATTTCCTTTCCGCATTTCTTTTCTGTACTTCCTTTCATGTATTTGGTGAGTGAGTGTTGTTTGGTGTTGTATTTTAAATCTAGACTGTATAATGTACGCTAGTTTGAGTATTATTGTACGTCTCTGCATCGTGGCTATATTGATTTCACTGGTGATCTGCAGACTTGTGAATAACTCAAATAAGTAATGACCACCCGAGAGCGGGTCGTTACAAAGTCCTATTAAATTTTTGAGGACGGGTCATATATTTTATGGCATCTTCTGAACAAAAGATTAATGCACAATTCATTCTAATATCTTGTTTGATGTACATTACTTGGGTTATTTTCATGTATATACTTGTTTGTATACTTCAAATGAATTGCCTACTTAAAATGCTATATATATCTGCATGCTATATTTAATAATTCATGCATTTATACTCACATATATACATTATGTATTATGGCACACGACTAATAATAATTTTGCGAAAGTTTTAAAACCCATATCTTTATATGATAATTGAACCTGAAGTTCAAAATCATATATCAATACCATTCTGACCAAACAAAATACGAGGGATTATGTGAACACTTTGTGTGCCATCTTCTTAAAGATGCGCACTTCGCGGTAAATAAATCTCACAGATCTATGGTCTATATAGACCAATATGGACACCGGAAGTCGTCATAACACCGCTTAACTCTTTTAGAGTAATCTCACTTTACAAGGACAACTTCTTGAATCTAGCCTTAAGTATAAGCTCACTCCTGAAGTTGTTGCTTAATAAATAAGTGACAAATAATTTATGATATTCGCACCCATGTATTTATTCCCCTTAGGCATGTTTCCCTATCCACATAAAACCGAAACTCAAGAAAATAATGGCGTGCAGACCATATATGTGCATTCAAATGGACTTTCAAAAGTCCCACATAAATTTTAAAATTGGAAGTATCGTAACAGCTGATTCCCTTGAATATGTCTCTTTAGAGATACTACTGTTCATTCTTCCTTATAAATAACAATATGGAAGATTTAAAATGTGGAAGTCTAGGACCAACGACGTCCTGATATATATAAAGAAAGGTAAGATATGATATATCTCGACATGGAATAAGCAATGGCAAACTAGACTAAACCCAGAAGTTTTGGTAAGACCCATACTGTTATTTGCAATATGAAAGGTTATTAATATATGTCATAGATAATATATACAAAGCTAATCTAATGACGAAATTCGATGTGGTTATTGTATACTAAGCTATTCCCCAAGAACACATAGACTTTGAAAAACTATAATTAGTTGCTATAACATAATTAATAGGAGTATGTTTCTAAAACTTATTAATTTGTGTATGCTTTTTATAAACTCTTTTTGTTTATATGCATTTCCTTCTACTGCAAAAATTTTATGCTTTATTTTTTGCATATGTCAAACAATTATAAATTGACACCTTAAGATGTATGCTATTAATAGCATTTCAACTTAAGAATAGTCTAGTAGAAAACTATTTTGGGACGACTAACTTGAGATTCGGGCTTTGTTAGCCTGAATACTTTATATGAGGATGCCCAGTACTATCTGAAAAAGAAACTTACAAAATTTCGATGGATATTCGTCAAAACGAAATCCTAATAAATGACTCAAGAATATAATGGCCTTGAAGACCATACTTGAGCGTTCAAATGGATTTTCAAAATTTCTAGTTATATTCGAAAAGAGGAATTAAATGGAACCACTGAAGTGTACAAAATCATCCAAGTTTTAAAATTTAGAACGATACAATATACCACCCTGGATTAATGATGCAAGACATCATTAACCAATACTATAATTCTGAAGAACATGTATTTTCTTCAGAAGGGCGCGTTTTCATTATCACATTTAACGGGAAAAATGATTACGAGATCATCTATACTACACGCGGACATTGACTCTCAAAACTTCATCTAATAGAATTTAAGATGATATACTAACTATCATGTTTAAAATAATTAGACATCTGGGTTTCTTGAGAATACTTAAGGGATTAAAGTGGACTTATTCACTCCCTATATAGGGCCGATGATGTACCTTAGTGTACTCCTCCATATATTCTTGAAAAATGGTCATAATCAAACCTATTATCCAACCGCAGTCCAGCTTTTTCAAAGCATATAGGACACATTACTAAATGGCGGGAACATTGGATAACACTGGGAAATCAACCACAATTTACAACTGGAATAAAGTCGAACACCCTGAAGTTTGTGTTCACACCCAAAAAATGGGTTATATGCATATATCATTAAAATGATTTAAACAGATTAATCATCCGTTAAAAATCCAGTTGATGGTGACTGCATGGAAACATGCAATTATCCTGGATACCATCAAAACGCCTCCTTAGAACCTATTTATATGGGCCTGCTCACCCCATATATCCTAACAGGGAAAGCGTTTAGAGCACATCGTATAGATTGTGCTATGATGTGTCCACATCCCTATAGCACCACTATAAACCATTAAAATGTCGTCTTAGAACTATTTATCAGAAGTAATTACCCCAGATAAATAGATTCCGAGCACTCCAAACGGGGGAATCATTTAAAGTACATCTCAAAGATTGTGCCTTGATGGGTCTCATATAGAGAATCGATAGTGAAGATTAGATCCAGAAGATCCTTCACATTTAGACCTCTTTAAATTTCCAGTATTAGGTTCAACATGGATATTACCATCATCCCTGCGCTTGAAGCTCAGTTGACCATTTCATAATCATGAATCATGATGAGATCTTGAAGATTCACACTAATGAAACTGTTAAACACTTTTCGGACATATTAATTGACAACCCAAATATTATCAAAATTACACATCTCTGCTACTAAAAATCCAGCTAGGATTGACATACCAAAAATAATGGATGCAATCCACCAGTAGCAGAAGTGGATGTCCTAAATGAATTAGAGGACATACCACGAGGCTCCAAAGAGAGGACAACTCTTGGAGACTTTTTAACAATACCACCACAGGAAAGTGAGCTCATCTCCATATCTTCTCCCGTTCCAGAACCTCTAGAAGAGATAAACCTGGAATAAATTGAAATTTTAATGTATAATTTACGTACACGGGGAGGCGTTTGGACAAAAACACACACTTGTCGATAATTACTCACATTTCATTTTGCCGTTTTAATGATAATTATGAATATCGTTCCACACTCCGTTTGGCCAAAAATGCAGAACGCGTCAATAATAAGCTGAGCTGGATCACTTATGAAACGTGAAAGTGTTTGGACCAGAAGTCCTGATATCAAAAAGGTATCAACCATGTGTGTATAATGAGTATTATATAAAAAAATATAAATAAATAAAATTGTATGCTATAAGCAACATGCTATAGCTTAGAGGTTCATTTCGCTAAAACCAGGAAGTAATCAAGTAAGATGAGCTTGACTCACTTACAAATAAAATTGATGGATCATGTTCTCTGGTTATGTTTGCGAAAATCCTGTGATTGGCAAAGGAAAATTTTGGTTTTGCTGCTATGGATGTTGTGACAGCATACCCTTATGAATTTATTCTTAATTTCCTAACTTGTTTGAATAGACTTTGTAACATCTATTCTTTGAAAAATATAATATACAACCAAGAAAATTCCTTATGAATATAAGGACTTTTTCTAATGGTTATATTTGCATCTTTAAAAGAGTAAAGAAAATGATTTGAGATAATATTTGTAAATGACTAAAATTTCATCGAATCTCCTGACGAGAAAACCGAAATATCTGTTTAAGCCTATACGATAGAAAGACCTAGGCAAAAATCTTGGCTTACAGACTTATCATCCAGAAGATGATCAAATCATCTAGAAGATGAAACTCTCATCCAGAAGATGAACACATCATCCAGAAGATGAAACTCCTCCAGAAGATGAAAGTTTCATCCAGCAGATGACAACCTCATTTAGAAGATGAACAGACAAAATATGAAAATACCATCTAGCAGATGAAAACAACATCCAGAATATGAAAATCATTTGACATTTAACTTCATACACCAGGAGTTGATGAAGAAACATGGACAATTGTAATCCACTAAATACAACTATTGATTGTATGGATGTAAATATAGACCCCTTCCGTTCGCTGAAAGAGTGCAAGGATATCCTAGTTCCTAAAGTGCCTTACTTGAGTATCTTCCGTACACTTCTTTATCTGGCCAACTGCATGCTTCTCGATATTGCGTTGGTGGTAAATCTGTTTAGCCAGATACGGTGCAGCGCCTGCAGCGTGCCACTAGACCGGAGCTACGCATCTTCTGCGCTACCTCCAAGGGTCAATACTATACATGATCATCCTCAATGTTAAATGTATCTGCAGATGCAGGTAATAAATCATCGCGATGAACACAAGAAGGACATGCCGCCTCCTAGAAATCTGCAAAGCACGCAACTAATGCAAAATCATCTTACCGTTTCGAGAAGCTCATCATCCGAAAAGCAAATCAAAAGTATGCATAGCTACGCCCCAAAGTACCTCGCAGTCACAATGATACCTAGGTCAGAGACTAGAGACTTGGAGCTAGCTACCGAGTCTACAGACCATGCTACTTTCCTAGCTCATCATTGAGAAGGTGTCATGCCCTATTTAACACTATACGTGTATTCAACTGAACACACGTGGTATTTCTACTTACGACGCATACGTAGGCATGAAATAAACGTGGACATCGATGTATGTAACACAGTGAAAGGGGGATTCGGCCGTGATGCATGGCTAAGAGACGAGAAAATGAGATTGAGTGCGGGAGAAGTGTGAAAGACGTCGTGGGTGCAAAACAACAGGAAGGCGTTGGACGTGTGTGCGTGGTGCATGTATGCATGTGTAGGCATGCATGAGTGTGTAGAGGGAAGCCATGCAAGTGTGAAAGGGGTTAGGGGTCAATGGCAACCCCCGTAAAATTTTAGAAAGGCGAGGGGCAAAATGGTCATTTGGACTAAAGCTGATGTGCGTACATACTAAAGTTGTGTGTGCATAAAGTAATGGCAAACTTGTAAATACTTGGAACTTGAGGGATAATTTTGGAAGGGTATTAAAGTCTTTTTAACCTATGCATGCTTATCCTAAGAGAGTTCTAGAGTTAGATATTTTGTAAACCATTCTAGCTCTTTCTTTAACCTTCTTTCTTTTTCTTTTCATTTTCTATTCCTCTCTCCCCCACCCCTAACCCTTTGAACGAAAAAAACCCTAGCTTTTCAAGAGAAAGAAGGGTTGAAGGAAGAGAAAGAGAAGAGAGAAAGAAAGAGACTTCATTGAGGTAGGAATTCTAACCTAGGTTGGGAATTCTTATTTAGGGATATGAGAATGTTAGGATGCTAATTATATTGTTTATGTTCTGGATTTTATGTATTATGTTTGTAATAGCCCCAAAGATTCAATCTTTCCCTTGTTTTCCTAGCAAATCACCCTCTTTTGAATAACAGAAATTCTGCATGTGTGTTTATACATCAATTATGATTTCTATAGTTAAAATTACTTCCTGAAAAAAATATTTAGTTGTAGATCTTGAAGTCCTACCCCAAATTCATATAAAATTTGTCATATGTTGAATTCAATAAGTAGAAGTAAAAATTCATTGTTTGTAAGATGTCTGAAATTCTGTCAAGCTGTACACAGTTCAGCAAAATGAGCACTATTACCTGCACACTCTATGGATTTTGCTGATCTTGATCTTGTTGAAAACTTAAGAAGTTTTTCTAAAAGTTCATCAGGGTGCTTATATGTCGTAATTCTGGCTCCAACATGTTTAAAATTGGCTTTTAATACAGATCCAGAAATCTGTCTAAAAAACAGATTTGACATACTTTACTAAATAATTCACTATAAATCATATACTACATATTTCTGCATGAATATTTATGGGTGAACCCAGGACTTTTATATCTCCAACTTTCGTTCTTTGAGTTTTGTCAAATTCACAAGAGAAATTGATGAAATATGCTGACTTAGTAGCTGATTATGCACATTTCAGCAAGTTGAACCATTTGAATGAAGTTGAAACTTGGGTGATTGCTAGTTTTTCCATACCAATCTACATGAATGATGTTGATATCTATAAGAAAGTTCATACATGCTTTTGTTACTAATTTTTGATGATGTGACAATGTTCATTTTATGACGCACACCACATGTTTGTTAAAATGCCCGAATGTAACGCCCCGCTTCCCAAAAGACACCGGAAGCGAGAGCGTTACGCGGTCCGCTTGAACTGGAGCGGTGAAGCTCGAGTTCAATAAGCATCTGTGATAAAAACACAGATAAGGTCCTTACAACTGCCATTCAGAACAATCAGAACACAACCAGAAAAGTAAAGCCACATCCAGAGATAAAGTTCGTACATAGAGTTTAACAAGCCACCGCTGGGCTAAAAGTAGCAACAAGAAAAGAACGTACTCGAAAGTAACTACGACGACTAAAAAGGAAACTAGGAAAGCAGTAAAGTGTCGGGGTCCACTAGTCCTCTGCTGGAAGAGGCACTGCGTCAGTTGCGAACTCCTGACTCTCCAACTCTGACGTCTCGTACTGGTCCTCCTAGTACTCAAGCTCTGAACCTGACATACATCCACAAACATGAATGTATGTCAGCTAGGGGTCTGCAAGAAGAGGTTAGCATCCCAAGGCGAAATATATGACAGATATATGAATTTTAAAAGCATTTATAATTTAAGAAAAGTGACTGCAGCAATTTAACAAATAACAATTTATAGAAACGGAAGCGGACAATCCTAGCATGCAGTTCTAGACGGTTGCAAGTTTGAAGTTAAGATTCTCTGAGTTCATTAGCATTTCAATTTCAAGATGACCAAGTTAGCGTTCAAGTTTTCATGTCAAGTGTTAGTATTCTAATCTAGGGTTCACGCCTGTAGGTCGTGATGAGAAGGTCGTTCCTCTCACGGGGGCTTACCGTGATTGACGCTAACCCACCGCGTGCAGGTGGTGCTCTTGAGGAGAGTACCTTTCATACGCCTAGTGGCCGCTCAACCCTAACCCCACCCAAAAGTTTTGCTGGAACACGAGCCGGCCTAGTCGACTCACACGACATCACGATATCACGATACCGCCTTCGAGGCGCACGATTTCACGATGTCCATATTGTTAAACATGTCAGGACTCACTGAATTTTACTGTTAACAATGTAAAAGTTTTATGGTGACAGTTCTACAAAGCGGAAACGGGTCGAACGACCGCTTCCGTAATTTCAACTAATGACGATTACGTCCTTTTTGTTCAACTTGCTACAGAAATGATTTTTTTCTCTTAGTGTTTAAAATGGGGATATATCGTATGATATACCGTTGGGTCCCAAATTTTGTCCTGGTCATTATAGGGTCACTTTCTTACGTCATTTCACGTCAAAATTTCAGGTTATTCAGCAGTACATGAAGGCGGCGTAAACGTGCCGAAACTTCTAAAAATCATAACAAATCGTATACTCGCCTGTTTTTGACGTTCTTGGTGTCGTTGGAACCGTCTCGACGAGTACTATGCCGTGGAGGGTTTGGTTCGCTGTTTTGGCAGAGCACAAAATCAGAAATCGCGTTTTTCAGTTCAGGTCAGATTTCAAAAAGTTCCTACGACGTCTAATCAACATGTTTTATTAGGTTTCTCTACTTTACGGTGTGGGTTGAGAGTTATAGGGGGTAGATCTACCAACCTGAAGTGAAGCGAGGGATCGGATGACGACCACGAGCAACGACGACGCGTACGGTGCGGAAACTTCGACGTTCACGCTCCGAACTTGTTGCGGTAGCGAGTGAATGGCGGACAGAGGTTGGCAGTGAGCTCCGGGCTGTCGACGTCAGATCTGAGCGGTTGGACGGAAACACGGGCTGCTGGGTGATGCCCTGGCCGTGGAGATGAAGTGAAGGGGGGTGTTGCTCTGGCCGTGGAAGAAGGAGGAGAGGGAGTTCGGGTTGTCTTTGCGTGGGGAGAAGAAGGAGGGGAGGCCTGTGGGATGAAGTCGGGTTGCTGTAGGCTGTGGGAGGGGTTTGGATCTCGGCCCAGGTGCTTGGAGGCCGGCTTTGGTTGCGTGGTGGCTGCGGAATGTGGGGGGAGAAAGGAGGAGGAGGAGGAGAACGGGAGGAGGAGCCGGCTGCGGTTTTGTGTCGGCCTGGGGGTGTTGATCTTGGCCGGCGGTTCTGTGAGTAGGGGGATGTTTGGAGAAGGCTGCCGGTTGCGTGGGCGTGAGGAAGAAGGAGGAGGAGGACGGTGGAAGGGCAGGCCGTGGGGCTATAACCTAGGGCGGCGGCTGCTCGATGATGGGGGTAGGGCGTTGCGAAAGTAGAGTTAGGCTGCGAGTAGGTTAATGGTAAAAACTAGGGTTCTTTTATAACGTGGGGCTTGGGTTTTTGTTTCATGCTCACGTGAGCCCTAGGTTGTGTCAGGCTGTGTGTGTTGGTTGCCTTAGGTTTTTAGGAAATGTAAAAAGTGGGCTAGGTCAGCGTGAGCTTGGGTTGATGGGGTTTGTGTAGGGTTTTTTTTGTTTGTTTAAAAAAAATGACGGGTGTGTGATAGTCCTAGGCCTAGGTCAAAATTTAAATAAGAAAGTGTGTGAGGAGAGTGTGTACAGGGCAATGCGTGAGCTTATATATATAGGTTACCATGCTTATGGAGGAATGTTGGAAAATATTAAAATGGAGGTACAAGAATAATAATAGTAATAATAATAATAATAATAATAAATAACTAAGTGTCACAAAAAAATAGTAAGCTATTAATAATAATAAGAAGAACGATAATAATAAACTAATTAAGTGTCACAAAAATAATAGGAATAGTTAATCGTGAGGAAGTTGGCACGCGCACAGGGACAGATACGCTTAATACGGATACGGACGAAAAATCAGTAGAGCAATACAGATAATATCATCGATGAGAACCGGTCGTTACACTGAATGAACTTGAGATTGAAAAAACTTGGAAAATGGCATTTTAACTTGTGTGACATGTATTACCCATGAGAAATTGTGTATGTTCAATGAAGATTATGAAACATAACATGTCAACTGGGGTGACACGTTCTGCTCTAAAGCAGGTGAGCATCCTGGTATGGGGGATGGGGGAAGTTTGGGTACAACTTAACTATAAGGGGGTGGACTGAGAAGTTGGGGAGAACGATTATGTGATATGTGATATTTACACCCACTCGCCTTTACCGGGAGTGGAGAGGCATACGGAGGTTGTGTTATTATGTGGAGAGCCTCACTCCTGCCAGGGACGGGGGAGCTGAGAGGCCCGGCGTACAGTGCCCGTGTCCACTGCGTCGTGTGCTATATTCACCCCTAATTTGGGGTGAGGTCCAGACCCTTATCTTTCGGTGATACCCAGGCTTCCAAAGAGTCACTAACAACTGATAACTAATAAACTTACATGTGTTGTTGTTGCACATCTGTGTGTTGCACTTTTCACTTTGGTTGCTTGTACTTCTATTGCATTTACGCTCATAACCCCTAAATGATTTTTTCCTGCCCTAGTTAGTTTCCTACTGGGCATGTTTTGACGTGCTCACTTTACTTTTCAGGTCTTGAGCAGGTAACACCAGAGCAGGATCTCCCTCATGAGATTTCTCAGGCATGTGTGTTTGTTTTGGGGACACCACTCTTTGGGCGGTGTCGTGTAGTGAGAGTTGAGTTGAGTGGTGTGGGAGTTGTCTTTTGTAGTTGTGTTATATGTTAGTGGCTTGTAGCACTTCTCATGTATGTACTTGAGTCAGTTCACTTTGTACTTGATGATAGTGTGTGGTATGTTCTTTGGTTAGATAGTTCTGTGGATATGTACTCTCTGTGATGGCAGTATGTGTGTTGCTTCTTTCTTTTATATATCTGTGATGTATGATCCCAGCATCCGCAGTGGCCTGCTTATTGTGTTTTTTCATTCACGCTTGGTGTAATACCGCGGCTTGTCAAGCTCCATCCTTCCTTCCCATGGGTTGTATTGCCTTATAAAGTATTTGTGGGAATGGGGCGTGACAGGTTTAGTGGTGGCACATCCAGGTCCACTCACACTGCGAAATGCGGAAGGACGATACATCTAACACATTTTAATGCCATCACATATGGTACTAATTCCACTATGTTGTCCTCTCTTTTGACAGAATGGATAGTGGAAACGGGATATCTTCGTCTGAGATGGAGCATGTTGAGTCCTCTTCGATGGAGAAGAATTTGCTCGATTTCCAGGCGAGTCTGGGTCAGCAGGCTGAGATGTTTGCCAAGAAGCAGGGTCAGAATACCCCAGGCTTCAAGCAATTTAGGGCCATGAAACCGAGGACTTTTTCTGGCAAGGAGACTGCATTGGAGGTCGATGAGTGGTTACGATGCACAGAGTATGACCTCACAGCTGTTGATTTTCCATTGGAGAGTTGGGTTGATACAGCAAAAAGATAGTTGACCCATCAGGCTAGAGGTTGGTGGGATGCCCAGGAGCGGCATCTGAAAGGTCCTATCTCTTGGAAGACTTTCAAGGAGCGTTTTTGAATCCATGTTTCTTCCAGAGACTGCAAAATATGAGCTCAGACAGCATCTTGAGCAGTTGACTCAGGGCCGGCGGAGTGTGGAGGAGTATGACGCCAAGTTTTCCTTGCTGGGCAAGTTTGCCCCGGAGCTTGTTGCGACGGATGCCACCCGAGCTCGACGCTTCTGTATGGGACTAGATCCAGAGTATAGAGGGGCGATATCTACACAGACACTCGCCACACAGGAGGATGTGCTCGAGGCGGCAAGATTAAATGAGATCCAATTACGGAGCATAGGGAAGATGCCTGCAGGTGACAGAGGAACATCAAGATCACAGAAGGCAAAAATGTTGCCTAATACAGACGGCCCAGTTCAAGAGGCCAGGAGCTCCTGCAGTGACACAGAGACATCTGACATGTCAATTTTGTGGCAAGATTGGTCATGAGCGGAGGGAGTGTAGGACTTTGGCTAAACGGTGCTTTGCTTGTGGTGGCCGAGGACACATTAGCAGGTTCTGCCCTCAGCAGGGTGCCTACCCGGCCCCAGTAGTACCTGTGGCTGTTAGACCGATGCAGCGACGAGCCCTTCCACCTAGTCCGCAGCGGCCTTCCCTTCCAGCACCAGCTAGACCAAGCACATTAGCCTCTAGAGGACCTTCCTTGCCTTCTCAGCGGCATGCCTATAAGAAGGCAAACTCTGCTACAAGGCCCAGGCTTTCACCATGACAGTAGTAGAGGCAGAAAACCCAGGCCAGATTATCACTGGTATGGTTCTAGCCCTCTCTCTACTTTACATCATATCACGTGTTGCTCAGTTATGATAGGCGTTGGTTTTATTTCCTTGTTGGCTTTTAGGTATGGTTAAAGTAGCATTTTTCCTGCCTTGGTACTTTCTGATTCTGAGGCTTCACACTGTTTTCTGTCCCGACAATTGGTAGACAAAAATGCAATACCAGTTGACTCTTTCACTGTTAGTTGGAATATTCACATGGGAAATGGTGTGACTAGGGGTACTTCAGGGTTCCGTTGTTGTCCAGTGGAAATTTGTGGTCGGGAGTTATATGCCGACTTCCTTGTGATTGAGATGCCTACCTTTGAAGTGGTGTTTGGGATGGACTGGTTAGCGATGTTTTGTGCCATTACTGATTGTAAATTAAGGATGGTATTCTTCCAGATTTCCGATCACCCATCGAAGTCAGGAGCGGTAGTTGTACATTAGAACATGTGAGATTCAGAGCGACACCAGTGGAAGCAGAAGTGTTAGCGACGGCCATGGAAGCAGAGCCGGCCTCACTCAGGGTTGTGCGAGGATTTTCCGATGTCTTCCCTGATGATATTTATGGACTTCCTCCTGATCGATCATTGGAGTTCACCATTGATTTGGTACCAGGCACACAGCCCATTGCGGAGGCTCCTTATCGGATGGCACCACCTGAGTTGGCTGAGCTTCGTAATCAGCTAAAGGACTTATTAGAACGAGAACTGATACAGCTGCTTTTGGTGAATAAGAAAGATGGGTCCCGGAGGATGTGTATTGATTACAGGGAGTTGAACAAGGTGACAATAAAGGACAAGTACCCACTTCCTCGCATTGATGACCTCTTTGATCAGCTTGGTGTGTCTTAGTCTACTCAAAGTTGGACTTACGGAGCGGTTATCATCCGAATTAGGGTTCGGGGGTCTGATGTTCCGAAGACAGCTTTTTGAACCTGTTATGGACATCATGAGTTCCTGGTGATGCCCTTCAGTGTGACCAATGCTCCAGCTTCTTTCAAGAGATTAATGAATCAAGTATTCTTTGACTATTTAGACAAGTTCGTGGTAGTCTTTATTGATGATATCCTGATATATTCCAAGGATGAGGAAGAGCATGCGGAGCACCTGAGGATTGTACTAGAGACTTTGAGACAGCATCAGTTATATGCCAAATACAGTAAATGCCAGTTTTGGCTGTCTAAGGTGGCTTTCCTGGGGCCCATAGTTTCGGGAAATGGCATATCAATTGATCTAGAAAAGGTGGCTACAGTGGAGAAATGGCCTGTTCTCAGATCAGTTTCACAGATTCGGAGTTGCTTGGGATAGGCTGGCTATTATAGGAAATTCATCAAGGATTTCTCTAATATTGCGGCCCACTTACTCACCTGATGTAGAAGGATGTTGCGTATGTCTGGTCTGAGTAATGTCAGCATGTATTTGAGGAGTTGAAGAGAAGGTTGACTATCGCGCCAGTTCTGACGACTCCAGATCGTTCTGGAGAAGATCGTGAGGTTTCACGAGGTTCCTGTTTGTATAATCTCTGATCGAGACACCAGATTCACCTCACATTTTTGGAGAAGTTTACAGTCTAGTTTGGGGACTCATCTCAAGTTTAGTACCGCATATCATCCCCAGACAGATTAGCAATCGGAGCGAGTTATTCAGATCCTCGAGGTCATGTTAAAGACGTGTATGCTGGACTTTAAAGGATCCTGGAAAGATCACTTGCACTTGGTGAAGTTTGCTTACAACAACAGTTATTAAGCAAGCATTGGAATGGCATCGTTTGCTGCTCTATATAGAAGAAAGTGCAGATCGCCTCTAAGCTGGGACAATGTTAGTGACCATGAACTCTTAGGACCTGACTTGGTAATGGGAGCGATCGATGTAGTTCGAACAGTTAAGGAGAAATCCTTATATCGCTCGGGATCGCTATAAGCATTGGGCAGATACAAAAAGGCGTCCATTGGAGTTTCAGCCATGTGATTACGTGTTCTTGAAGATCTCCCCGACACGTGGCACGATTCGATTTGGTCGACGAGGGAAGTTGAGCCCGAGGTTCATTGGTCCATTCGAGATATTGGCTCGTGTTGATGAGGTCGCCTATCACCTTGCCTTACCTCCATCCCTTGAAAACATCCATGATGTGTTCCATGTATCCCAACTTCGGAAATATGTGGGAGACCCTAGTCACCTCATGGACTTCTCAGAGATTGAAGTGTGCCCAGACCTTACTTACGAACAGCAACCAGTGGCCATCCTGGATCGAAGACAGAAGATACTGAAGAAGAAGGCCATTAATATAGTAAGGGTTATGTGGCAACAAGAGTCCCCTGGTGAGTCCACCTGGGAGAGCAAGGACAAGATGAGAGACAGATACCCTCACCTGTTTATGTAAGTATCTTATCCCTGTATCAATGTTTCTTTTAATAATCTTACGTGCAAAATTTCGTGGGGATAGTGGTGTAGCGTTATATATATATGGTTCAAAAATATATATGGTTCAAAATTCCGTTATAAATTCTTGGTGAAGTGCATGGGACGGGTCGCGCCTAAGGGGTTCAAAATTCCGTTACTCCCAGGTTGTATGGTTCAAAAATCATGTTCCCAAGTATTCTTTGGCACTGCTCCGAGCTTTCTTGGGGAAGCTTCTAACAAAAGACAGGTTGCAACATTGGGGGATAAGTTCTGATAGTTTTTGCGTCCTGTGCAATGCTGGGGCGAATGAAACAATTAGCCATCTATTTTTCAATTGTGAGTACACAATGTATATTATAAAGAGAAGCCTATTGAAGCTGGGGGTTTCACCAAGCATTAGCCCGCAGTTAGACCGGGTGGGAGACTATTTCTTATTACACTTCCTCAAGAAGGACGCAATAAGTACTCTGGCTAGAACGGTCCTATCTGCTTCTGTCTGGCACATTTGGAGGGAGAGAAATAGGAGAATCTTTGAAAACTTGCGACGACCAATGACTGTGATTTTTGAAGATATTTCTGCCGACATAAGAATCATCCTCAGGGATCTTGAGCCGCTATCTCTAGAGGATGAACAAGCTATGGATAGATTGGAACTCCGGGATACGGGCTAGTCTCCTTATATGAATAAATAGTTGAATAGTTCCTAGTTGTTTTGTGTAGTATTTGTATTTTGGGTAAGGTTAGGGGAAGGTCAGTAGAGGGTGACGGCGCTTGTGCCCTATCCCCTCTCTGACTTTGCACCAACCTTCTACCCTATATGTACATTTGTTTTGTTAATAAAGATTGCTACTAACTTTTCAAATATATATATATATATATAATATATATATATATATATATATATATATATATATGGCAATCTTCGGGTGCGAAAAACCCCGTGCGAAAGCCGTATAAAATCTTTTTTTTTATTTTTTTCAAATTTTTTTTTCAAATTTTTTTTGATGTTTAATCCATACAATTATATACCCTAAGGAAAATAATGGGTGAACCCGTTGGGCATTAGAGCACCCATCCACCCGTTACAAATTTAACGGTCTCAAAACGTGCGAATTTGATGAAATGCCTTGATCGAAGGCCAAATGACATTATTTCTCAACCATTATTTTTTGAGGAGGGTATAACAACATATAATGAGGGTGGAAAAAAAAATTTTTGAAAAAAAAATTTCAAAAAAAAACTAAAAACATTTTCGCACGGTGCAGAATGTTCTCACATGAAGATTTACACACACACACACACACACATAGGCCCCTGGGAATTAGAAGTATTTTTCTTTTTAGACTAGAACCCTTGGACTTCGAAAGTTCAAGGACGAACTTTAGTTTAAGGAGGGTAGGATGTCATGCCCTATTAGCACTATACGTGTATTCCACTGAACACACGTGGTATTTCTACTTACGATGCATATGTAGGCATGAAATAAACATGGACATCGATGTATGTAACACAGTGAAAGGGGGATTCGGCCGTGATGCGTGGCTAAGAGACGAGAAAATGAGATTGAGTGCGGGAGAAGTGTGAAAGACGTCGTGGGTGCAAAACAACAGGAAGGCGTTGGACGTGTGTGCGTGCTGCATGTATGCATGTGTAGGCATGCATGAGTGTGTGTAGGGAAGCCATGCAAGTGTGAAAGGGGTTAGGGGTCAATGGCAACCCCCGTAAAATTTTAGAAAGGCGAGGGGCAAAACGGTCATTTGGACTAAAGCTGATGTGCGTACATACTAAAGTTGTGTGTGCATAAAGTAATGGCAAACTTGTAAATACTTGGAACTTGAGGGATAATTTTGGAAGGGTATTAAAGTCTTTTTAACCTATGCATGCTTATCCTAAGAGAGTTCTAGAGTTAGATATTTTGTAAACCATTCTAGTTCTTTCTTTAACCTTCTTTCTTTTTCTTTTCATTTTGTATTCCTCTCTCCCCCACCCCTAACTCTTTGAACGAAATTCCCTTCCCCATTTTCAGTCCCTCAACACTCCAAAACCCTAGCTCTTGCTTCCAAAAATTCAAGAAAAAACCCTAGCTTTTCAAGAGAAAGAAGGGTGGAAGGAAGAGAAAGAGAAGAGAGAAAGAAAGAGACTTCATTGAGGTAGGAATTCTAACCTAGGTTGGGAATTCTTATTTAGGGATATGAGAATGTTAGGATGCTAATTATATGCTAATTATATTGTTTATGTTCTGGATTTCATGTATTATGTTTGTAATAGCCCCAAAGATTCAATCTTTCCCTTGTTTTCCTAGCAAATCACCCTCTTTTGAATAATAGATATTCTGCATGTGTGTTTATACATCAATTCTGATTTCTGTAGTTAGAATTACTTCCTGAAAAAATTATGTAGTTGTAGATCTTGAAGTCCTATCCCAAATTCATATAAAGTTTGTCATATGTTGAATTCAATAAGTAGGAGTAAAAATTCATTGTTTGCAAGATGTATGAAATTCTGTCAAGCTGTACACAGTTCAGCAAAATGACCACTATTACCTGCACACTCTATGGATTTTGCTGATCTTGATCTTGTTGGAAACTTAAGAAGTTTTTCTAAACGTTCATCAGAATGCTTATATGTCGTAATTATGGCTCCAACATGTTTAAAATTGGCTTTTAATTCAGATCCAGAAATCTGTCTGAAAAACAGATTTGACATACTTTACTAAATAATTCACTATAAATCATATACTGCATATTTCTGCATGAAATTTATGGGTGAACCCAGCACTTTTATATCTCCAACTTCCATTCTTTGAGTTTTGTCAAATTCACAAGAGAAATTGATGAAATATGCTGACTTAGTAGCTGATTCTGCACATCAAAGGCTACATCAAAGGCTACATCAAAGGCGATGAAACAGAGCACACCTCCTCTGAGGAGCTCCCTTAGATTCAGTAACTACCATATATGAGTGGTACTTGTATAGATGAGCGATATTTGTATTTTGTATTTATTCTTGAAATGTTGTAGATGAGATTGATGTATAACTGCCTAGGAGATCTGCAAGCCTGAAGCTTGTACAGATCTGGAGGGTTAAATGTAAAGTTGTACTCTTTTTCTTTACATATGGTTTTTCCCACTGGGTTTTCCATAGCCAAAGCTTTTACCGAGGCAACCTCATTAACTCAGGATCCAGAGTATCCACTCCTTGTGATACTCATAAGCATTATAAATCCTGTAGTATTCATATGCCGATTATACAAAAATGGATGGATAAGGGGAAGTGTTATGAATGTGACATTTGGTGTGAAAGGCTCTGGGTACCACCATGATTGTAAACCCCTTAGTATTCATATATTGTAACGTTTTATCTAACATATATCTAGGGGTGGCAAAATAGACCCGACCCGAACCGACCCGACCCGAACCCGACCTCTTGGGTCGGGTATGGGTAGGGGCCAATCCGGGTCGGGTCGAATTCGGGTCAACCCGACCGACCCGGATAAAAATCCGGGTCGGGTACGGGTTTGACCCCTCGACCCGGTTGACCCGAATTCGACCCGTATTTTCACTCTTTTCACCCTGAACCCGACCCGGACCCGACCCGAACCCGACCCGGACCCGACCTTTTTTGCAAAATAACTACTCTTTCACACCAAACCCGACCCGAACCCGACCCGTATCCGACCCGAAATACAAACCGGGTCGGGTACGGGTCACCGGGGTTACGGCCGGGTCGGGTACGTGTATCCGAACCCTGACCCGAATTTAATTCGGGTGGGGGTTCGGGTTTACCCTTATTCGGGTCGGGTCAAACCTGACCCGACCCGAACCCGACCCGACCCGCCCGTTTGCCACCCCTACATATATCTATATATTAAAACACAACTTTTTTTGAATTTTAGGGCTGACTGGGACAAGTCCCAGTCACCAACAACAATTAGAATGCATCCACGTCCTTTGCATCCAAGGGTCAAGATTTAATTCAAAAAAACCCCACAATCACTACATTTGCACAGAATACCGTCCCTTCCCCGTTTTTGCTAAAAAAACCATCTCATCGCACTTTTTACACTAATAAACTACACACACCCACACTTTGCACTTCCCCCATTCATTTTCGAGCATGTCTCTTTTGGCCAGGGTTAAATTTTTTGCCAGCTCCCGCGCCGGAGGCGACCTGCTAAATTTTTTTACACTAATTGGTTGTTCCGCGTCGAAGGCGTCTGCACCGAAATCGTTGTTCTACGCCGAAATTGTTGTTCCGTGCCGATAAATATTTTTACACTAATTTGTTGTTCTTTTAAATTTTGGAAGTGGAAATAATTTTTTGGGGTTTGCGAGGGAGAATCTTAAATGAACCATGCCCGCGGGCACGAGTTATGTCACCTACAACGATCAGGATTCATCCACGTCATTTGCATCCAAGGGGTAAGATTTAATTCAAAAAACCCCCACATTCACTATATTTGCACAGAATACCGCCCATACCCTACACACACCCACACTTTGCACTTTTCTAATTCATTTTCGAGTGTTTCCCTTTTGGCCCGGGTTAAATATTTTCGAGTGTTTCTCTTTTTGCCAGGGGGACCGCGGGCCGAGGGCGCCCGCTAAATTTTTTTTACGCTAATTGTTTGTTCCGCGTCGAAGGCGCCCGCGTCGAAATTGTTGTTTCGTGCCGAAGGCATCCGTGACGCTAAATATTTTTACGCTAATTTGTTCTTTTAAATTTTGGCTGTGAAAATAATTTTTTAGGAACAAATATATTACGAAAAAAAATCTTAAATAAATCGTGCTCACGAAAACGGGTTAATATATTCCATGAACCCATCTTTGAGGTTGGTTGTTTCTCAACACACCGAAGACCGAACTTTATTTTAGTTGCGCTTTGCTCCAACTGCATACGTTAAGCACCCTCGTTACTGTATACCGCCGGAACAGCACACCACATTCCAACCAAAAATCTTCCGAAAGCAAAACAAACGGCCATTTGAAGCCACGCCAGCAGGAATAAAGGGCGCTCTATCTGTTCCTCTGCCCTTAAACCGCTCAATCCCTTTGCTTTCATCACTCTCATCGTCAACTCCTTCCCATCGCGCCCTCCCCCCTTCATCTCTCTCTCTCTCTCTCTCTCTCTCCCCCCCCGCTCCAATGGATGTGAGCATCACCTTAAAGCCACGCACCCTAGCATCCTCAATCCAATTGAACCTCCCAAGCTCGATTCGCCGAGAATTATTCGGATGCGGGACCCACCGGAGGCACCCTACCGGACTCCGATATCGGACAGGCAGAAAGAGGAAATTAGGGCTTCGGGTCCAATCTCCGAGGTGCTTGCTCCACAATCCGACGGACGAGAGCTCGATTATCGTGGTGGCTGCCGCAGTCGCGACCTTTGCAGCCCTGCAGCTAGTTTACATGAATTATAGCAGATGGAGGCGCGATGCTCCCAAAGTGAGTGTTCTCTCTTTAATCTGATGTTAGCATTATGTTATCTCCTTATTTTTTAATGGACAGTGTGTGTAATTTTTAGTTCATAGTTGAATGTGCATTGCACAGCGTTCTCACTGGGATGGCAATAAGGAAACTTTAATATCAGTCGAACTTTATATAATGGGAATTTGCTACCAATATGGTTCGAGTTCTTTTAATTGTATATTTGTATGTATTAGCGGTTTGCAAATAAAAGCAAAATCTAGGGAGTAATGAAACAATGTTAGATGTGGTCATCTCATGGCTTACCAAGGCGAATGTTCCTTAGCACTCCACACACACACGGGCGTGCACACGTTCATGCCGGTCTACAATGTGTAACATTCTGGGTGAGAACTCTTAAGGAGGTCATTTATCTTGAAATTGTTCCTGCTCAAGCCCACCAAACAGTAGTGTTTTTCCATGATTCCTTACCCGATATGATTAATTCATGAACACATAGAACATCTTATAGACCAAACCATCTTTAGCACATGTCTGTTATGGGACTACTCTCTCTGAACTTGGGGTGTGCTCCCATTAGTGATCAACAAGGAGTGATAGACATGAGAAATGAATGCCCATATCAAATAGTGGTGTATTTCATAGGAAGGAATGATATTTTGACCGAAACTATTTGGTTCCGTCACTTCATTTCTGTTTTGAATGGGCACCAGGGGCGGATGCACATATCACTTTTTTTTTTGGGGGGGGGGGTTCAGTTTGCCAAAAAAAGAATTTTACGTTGATCTGAAGGCCATGCATAATCGATGATCTGAAGGCCATGAATGCTTCCATTTTTAAATGGGGATCTTTTGTTTGCGGGGGGAGATGTATTTTAATTTTAATTAAGCAATGATTAAATAAAGTTTTATTTAGTGCAAGATACTATTGTTTATACGCTTCATCTCTAATATATAATGGGAGAAGGTAGTTGGTATTTGAATATTCGCTGGTAAATGCTTGACTTTTATGACTTGTACGGTGTAGTGCGACATTAAACTTATTGCAAATTATGTAATTTGTAATTTTTTGGTATAAAATTCGCTATCTTCTTTTTCTTTAAATTACTAACTTGAACTAATTATGAACTTTTTAAATTTATCATCATCATCATCATCATTGTCGTCATTATTATTATTATTATTATTATTATTATGGGCTATGTCTTATATTTATTTAAAGGAGCTTGTTAATTTGGAGAAATTTAGGTATATTGACCGTGCAAAATCTGAGGTTGGTAACTTAGCTTTTTACATTAACATCGAAGTATTCCATCATAGATGATGTTTGTCCATCGATGTAGGCCTCATTTCATCTAATAATAAACACTTTGCTGAAAAGTTAATGAGTGTGTTGATGTTGATTACTCTTCATTAATGAGCATGCTAATTAAATGTTTCTTGCATTGAAACTTGAAAGTCATCGAAGGGGTATGATTAAGCGATATAAAGGATGGACTCTCATTTATCTACGATCGCGTTTGCCTTCAATCCATCATGCATATACTCAACCTTAGATTACTTTTTGCACGATCTTTAAAAAACAGAATTAATTAAAATAATCCAACTAATTAAGAAGTATAAGAACATGAGACTGCGTCATTAATATTTATGGCCAGCCAGTTGGCGGAAGCACATATCAACTGAAAAAGATGGACTCTGATTACATTTTGCACAACCCCTTTCATTTTTTACGATTGAAAACAAATTAACCCGCCATTTTTATTATTCTTCTCATTATTATCAATCATCACAATCGGTAATTCTTCCATAAATCATCTTAATCTTTTAGTTATATCTCCGCAATATTTTCGTGACAATATTGATGTGATCTTGGTCTGTATTTATGCACATTTGTTTTCTTTGTCTGTATTTGACCTTGGGTTTGCACATTTGCAAGATTTTGGATCAGGTCGGAGTCGTTTGTATAATGCCGTGCAAGTTCTTATGCTTTAAACATTGAAATATGTAGGTCCTCGATTATCTGATGTTGATAATAAAAATTGTTGGGCTAGATTTTAAAAATATAACGTGTCGCCATGTTTAGTATTTGCAACTAAAGTTGTATCTATCATACCTTTGTTTGTGTCTTATTATTCTTTGGATTTTATGAATGAATATCTAGCGTTCATCACATCTCTTGAACTATAGTTTTTTAAGTTTACAAAAAAACCGGCATAGTTCTTTCATAGAGTAATTAATAAAGACTCAATCATACGTCTCTATGGACGCGGTTTCAAATCTCATTTATGCTTCTCTAAATTTTTTGAAACGCCTCAAAATGACATCGTTTTAAGGCGCATTTTTAAGAAATATTTTGCGTCTTGAAACGATGCCGTTTTGGGGGCACATATTAGTTTAAAAAAGGGTTCCAAATGACGTCGTTTGACATGGGAGGGAATGAGCCATCGTCCCTTCACCACGTCATCTTATCCTTGTTTTATCCTTGTTCTGCCCCCCGGTCACTCATCCAAGTTCAGCCCCTGATGGGGACAATATGAAACTACATATGAATCTTGGTTTCGACCGGTTCGGTTTTGGGTGATTTCGATTAGTTTCGATCAGTCTCAACTAGAACTAACTGAAACCGACGTTAACAAGCTGAAAAAGATCGATTATGTGTTTGGGTTTAAATAAAATATGGGTTTATATGTAACTACTCAGCTCATTTGTAATCAAAACTTAAGTCCAATAAAGTATTAAAGTATGTGTTTGTGTTTAAATATCCGAACCCAATTGAATAATATACATAAAAAATATTTATTAAAATCCTGAAAATTCATTAAAAATTAAAATTTTACCTTTTAAAAATTGTAGAAGTTCATAAATACATTGGTATAGAAATGCATACATAAAAAATATAAATAAATTTGAAATCAAAACTCAAAATGAAACCTAAGAAACGAGTGAAATTGACTGAATTTTTTTCAACGCAGAAATCAAAACCGAAACCGAGTTCTCAAATCTTATTTCATAGGATTCTTGTGCTAAATTAGGCAAGAAGATGAACTCTTGAAATATACAAAGAAGGGTGCTTGTGGAAGAGATATTAGGTTTTCGATGTGCTTTGGACTCATATGAGGAGTCTAACATGACCTCATCAAGTAAATGGTAGCAGATCTAGATATTGTATTGGCTAGTTGGACACAATCCATTGGACTGTCCGATGCTGATCTAAAAGGTCAGTTGGATTTGTTCCAACCATGTCGTTGAAATGGATAATAGAATTGATATGGTCAATGAATAAAGAGAGAAAAATTAAACTATTGGAGAGGGATATTGTGTTGTCAGCCTTCAAAATTTTATCAAGCATTCTCCATTTAACCTTTCTTGATTGCAGGCTGTGTTTCATAGCTGACCCCACTTTGTGTAGGAAAACTCTTGGGGAGAGATATTGTTGATGGTTTTTTTCTGTGTATGTATAGGATTAACTGCCACCATTTCTTTCGTTGGTTCCTCTTTGTGCTTTATACTCAACCTCATGTCAAGCCATACATGTTTTATTATGATAGAGTATGTGAAACATTTTTCTCAAATGTATTTTTATTCTTTGTATCAATATCTTGAAATGCAGCATTATTCCTTAATTTATTTTGACATTCAATATAATTATTTTTTTATATTTGTTATATATATATTTAAACTAAAAATTACTCATGCACATGGTGCACGAGGACCCAAAAAAACTCCAAGAGAAGCATGCACCAAAATGAAAAAAGTGTGGGGGTGTGTGGGTAGAGTCCAGGGGTAAAAATATGAAAAGCAGGGGCCTAAGAGCAAAACACCCGGGAGTCAAAGTGAAAAAAGTGCGTGTGTATCATCCGGTGGTAAAAATATGAAAAGGAAGAGTATGCGAGCAAAAAACTGGGGGAGGCAAAGTGCAAAAAGGGAGGTGGCAACTATGTAAATAGTAGAGAGAGGAAGTGGCTTCTTTGGTTTCATGAAAAAAGGATGGAAAGTATGCTATAAGGGATAAATGGGGGCTTTCGTTGGCAACACAAAAAAACCCACCCCAAAGTGCACCCACCCCCTCACACCCCATGGGGGATGAGGTGGCACATCCCTTCACCCACCACATAGGACAAACCATGCCAACTGGGTTTGTCCTAGTAGGACAATGGTAACTTGATAAATCTCTCTTTCATAGAATAGATAGCTTACAAGTCTTTTTTAAAACACAATGCTTGCTAAAATTTTTTGTTACGATATTTACTAATCATAAAATTTGATTTCTTATGTATCTTAGAATTTTATAAATGATCACTAAGGGTCATTGTCCCACCCTAGGTCTCCATAGATATTCTAGAGGGATGTTTTGGGGTGGGGAACTATTATCCCTACTTATTGGGGTGGGGGACTGATGTGGACTGTTATCACTACTCTGGACAATTTTTTACTGATATTGATATGTTTTGTATGGGACCATGAGGTCATAACAGATCTAATATGATATTGTGTCGACTTCAACACTTACGCTTGATTTGATATTTTCCACCCCTTTTGATTAGTGTGTGCTTTATCATGTAATTCTCTTTTTGTGTTTTGTTGAAAGACGGACGAATGCGATTGCGTTAATTTCTATTGTACCATGAACTAATCGAGCCTTTGTGCTCTTATCGAGCAACTTTAACGCCTAATGATTACTTGGCTTTTTTTATTCTATTGAAAATTTGTGCACACTAGATGCATAATGGGTTTCTTTTTCTGATTTTTGCATTTGGTTGAGAGATGACTGACATGTATGTGGGATTGGAGCCTTGTGGACTGGTTTTATTTAGTAATGAAATTATGGTTAACATCACCCATTCATTTATTGCTAGTGAAGAGAACAAAAGTGGTCAGAAAATAGAGAAAAAATCATGGGGAAATAATAGCATTTAGGGAATGTTTGGGTGGGTGAAACTGAGGATGGAAGTGCGAAAGTCAAGCACTTTCATTACTTCTATAATTTCTGTTTTTTTTTTGACTAAAGTGGATCTTGAATGTAGGAAGGTGACTTTCGCAGCACATGACAGAGAAGCTTCGACCTTGAAAAACAACGTCATCTCAAAAATTTCCGAGATCATGAATAGACATTTAGAAATGGGACTGAAATTGATAAAATAATACGATAAGAAAAGTAAAAGAGAAAAAAAGCTTGTATAAAATGTTAAATTATCAATGCCACATCATCACTCTTCTTGTACTTACCTATTCGGGTCGTACGTTGGAAAGACACAAGAGATTGGTACATTGGAAAGATAAGAGATTGTGAGAAGGGCCGCAGTTAGGAAAGACCCTTCAAATGAAGAGTTGGACGGCAAAATTTTCAATCTGTCAAAAAAGTGGACTATATACATCTACGGCCTCATCTAGTAAGACCCTTTAAACGAAGATTTGTACTACAAAATTTTTGTTTCATCTAAAAGAACAAACTAAATACAACTCACGCCTCTATTTTCCATTGGGATTTAGAGTAGTCAATGCTTCAAAGGGAATCCAGAGAGTAAAGAAATGGTGAGACAATGGTGCATATATGGTGTTAAAGTGCTAATCTACTTCTGTATATGACACTTGAACAAATTATTTTTAAAAGATGTTGAGAAGCTGATTAGTTGTTGCACTGGAATGGAGTTTGAGAACTGAAAGTTGGGTAGTTAAATGAAGGCTACTAGTTGGTATGAAATGAACCACATATTTACTTTTTCACCTTGACCAATCAATTATTCATGTTTATAAATTAGCAAATGGCTAACCTATGTTTTACTATGTATTTAGCATGACTAATCTACTGTGAAAAATAATTCTTGCACTTTTTAAAACTTAATTTTGTTGTCGTCAATGTTGTAGCATAAGCCTTGATGATGTGATTTGTATATAGCATCAGATTTTTAACTACAATTTAATGATTAATTTATTTGCTAACTAATAGTTTGCAGATGATCAAAAAGTCGATGTGATAAAAAGCAGCGAGCCTTGTAAACACGACGATGATACCTTCGAACATGAAGCTATTGGAGTTCAATTAATGCATAGTGAAGGCCTTTGTATAAAGCCCTTCAAAAGCTATAATGAATTTGAGAGAACTTATGAGAAGGGCCATGACTCTGATACAAAGGATGCTAAGCAGCAGAAGTCCCAGAAATCTGTTTTGGCATGGGAAGGGATTTCAATTAATGAACCACAACCTGGATTTGAAGTTGCATATTCTCCAAATGACAGTGAATTGTTTAAAACAAATGGATTCACAGGTGTGACTTTTTCATCTGTGATAGTTGATGAAGTAAAAGCAGTAAAGAGTGATAATTTTGACGCAAAACTGCCGACTTTATTGTCAGAAAAGGAGAAAGGTGCAGTGGTCTCCGGTTGCTCTGTAATCTCTGAAAAGAATAAAAAGTGCAAGCTTAATCAAAATAGCTATGAGCTTGGCCATATTGCAGCTAAGCATGGCGAAATTCTCATCTCAAGCTCTGATGAGCTGTTAAAAGAGCCTGCCGAAGTCACCAATTACGATGCAGAAGGAAAGCCCCTGGTTAGGCCTATATCACACATGAAAGATTTGAGTACCAAATCTCTTGATCTCATTTCCCAAGATAACAATTTCTATTCCAGTCATCTAAAGACTGCTCTAGGGGGTGCGGATATCCTTGCAAAAGGCACTCTTTCTGCAGGTGACACTTAAAACACATGCTTTTACTCAATATTTGTCGTGGCAGTTTGGATTTCTATATCACCATTTCCTCTGATCTTCATTGTTGCATCAAGATTTCCTTTCTTTCCTGTTTCAGTTAAGTAACGTGTATAAGGTTTTGATTATCTAGATGAACAAACACTTACTGGATGCTTAACGGAAGGCCCAATGAGCAAAGGGAACGGATCAGTAGAAGTGCAGAGATTTGCAAGAGATATTGGAAGAACCCTTATGCAAAAACATAATAATGGAATTTTATCTAATTTTCCACGTCAAAATGGGGTTGCAAGAGTCACAAATGGTCCAGCTGCATATATAAAATCCTACAATCATCTGTTAAGAGATGGAAGGTAATCACCTACCCATGGTTTTCTGTAGTTTTGGTTGTTTATACTTTATACTTGGTAGTAAACCTAAGAGTGAAATGGTCACTATCATCGACAAAGAAGCTAACAAGTGAAGAAGCTGAGTTAATCTGGTGGTTAAAGCTGCCCATCTTTTTTTGTCTCATGTTCAACCGATTCTTTCAACGGTGTGATCTTGATCTATCCAGGTTGAAGGACTGTGTAGACTTGCTGGAAAGAATGAAAACAAAGGGATTTCTGGATATGGACAAGGTGAGCTCTATCTCTTGCAAATGTCTTCTTTTAGTCTTAGACAGTTAGTCAATTGTTTTAAGGTTTAATTGTTGTTTTTGTATTAAAATTGTAATCCACTTGTCAGGTTCATCATACGACATTTCTGATGGCATGCAAGAGTCGAAAATCTGTCAGAGAGGCATTTCAGTTTTGCAAACTAATTCCTAAGCCAACACTCAGCACATTCAATATGCTGTTATCTGTATGTGCAAACTCCCATGATTTTGATGGTATATATTTATCTCTGAAAATTGATATCAAATTATCCAAATGTGATGCGTGATATGCTCATCATATTCAACATTTCATATCTACATTTTTCATGTAGGAGCTTTTCAAGCTATGCTTCTAGTCAAGGAGGCTGGGCTTAAACCTGACTGCAAACTTTATACCACACTTATATCAACATGCGCAAAGTGTGGAAAAGTTGATGCTATGTTTGAGGTATGGTAACCCAATCATCTCCAATCCTTTATACAGTTGAAATGAATTTGTTTATGTTTCCAGTCAATTCTTCCTTCATTGCTACTAAATCAGATTTACTTACCAGCCCTGAAATAGATTTTATGTCAATTACGGTGTTATAGAGCCTGCAGAAGTTGCACAGCCATTCTTGTTGTCTAGTGATCTAGATCTTGATGGCGATCAATATGTTGTGCTAATATTACTTGCAAAATATTTAACTCTCAATTAAAATGCATTGCTTATTGAAGGTGCAAATATTGCAGGACTGCAATGCCATGTAATTTGGTACTAGATCTAATACGTTGGCATAATAGGTTGCTACCGTATACACCTCGGTAATGTTGGTTGTAGTGGTTATGCATTTCAATGTCAGACTCCCTTCCCGAAATAATGACAAATTTCAGTTTAACTCTCTCTTAAATCTTAAACTGTTTAGTATATCTTTCGTGGATATCTGTATAGTATAGTGTTAATGGATTTATTTGTCTTCAATACCGTGTTTAAGATAAATGAGATGTGTGCAGAAAGCATAATGGAGTTTGATATTTGGTCTAGTCATTCACAATACAACATTTGTGAGTTTTTCAAATGAAAGGCGCATAATGATGGAGATCCGAATCAAGCATTACTTTAGTCTTGACTTTTAAATTAGTCAATTTTGATTTTAGTTGATTTTAAGTGATTTTGAGTATCATGTGTTGCATATGTGCTCGGAGATTTTACTTTACTTTATTTTTATTTGCATGTATGTTGCACATAAAAATAAATGTTGAGATCAAGAAAAAAGAGAGGAAGACGAGGATATGGATGGATGTGATTAGAACATATGAAAGATCTTAGTTTGAAAGAAGATAGTTTTTATCTAAAGCGTAGAAAACAAGGATCCAACATCAACATCATGATCCGATGTGACCACGATCTGACATTCATTTTATTGAGTTCATGAATCCAATCCTAATTTTTTGGGATGAAGGCTAAGATGATGACGGTGAATGGTGCATTTCCTGACCATCATGATGTGCGTTTGAATGACTCGTGTTCCAAGACGTGTGAAATCATTGCTAATAATAATAATAAATGCAAGTTTGTTGTAGAATTCAATAGAAATTTGCAAGGATTTGTAATTATGGATGTCGAAATGATTAGAGAATGTTCGGAGAGGTTTATTCTAAAACCTATGAGGACGCTTTACATGCATCGTGCATGTACTCATCAAGCTTTGCAAAGGATTGGTTCCAATGTGACTGAGTCAATTATTTTCTTCAAGTTTGATACTGACATATTACCTAACATACAAACTCATCGTCTTTTACTTGAGCCGCCTTGGAATTGTTTGGTTTTGCCTGATTGTGTACTTTTATCGTCGTTCATTAGGAGATGAATCTTTAAGCTTGGAAAATTGATGGACAACTCGACTGTTATTTTAAACTTTACTTTTATTTTAGTTTATTTTGATTTTAGTTGATTTTGAATGATTTTAAGTTCAAATATCACACGTGTTAGGAGATTTTATTTTATTTTGATTTGGACATGTGATGCATATAGTTTAGCTTTTAAATAAGCATGTATTGTAATTTTTTATTTAGTCAATTGGAATTGATTATTTTGAGAGAAATAGTAGCTTGGTTCGAAAGAAACTCACATTTTTTTCTAAATCTCTTTTCTCAAATGGAGTTGAGAGTGGATGCGAGAGGTCCATAATGTTGGATCTGGATCTAAGCCTAAAGGGGGGGTGAATAGGCTAATAAAAATTCTCGTGTACACACACGATATCACAGACAGTGTATAACACAACCAACCAGATGCAGTGTAAAGTAAAGCAATCACAGAGTGCACATGCGATATACCCTAGTTCGGTCGTTCCAACGACCTACGTCCGGCCCCAAAACAAATACTAGATTATTAATGTTACTTGTACAACCTGTAGCTAGAGCACAAACTCTACACTCACCTGTCTCTCCGTATCGCACTCACCAAAGTGTTAAATAATAACAATCCTAGTATAAGCTCTCTCTTGACTAGCCCTAACTAGTCAAGTCCCCAAAAGATAGTTTTACAAAGATCATTACACCAATATCACAAATATAATAATGTAAAGAGTTTAGAATCGCTTAGTTTGTGATGGCGTCGAATCTCTGTCGTTCAGCACGTGGTCAGATTAGCTTTGACAAGTAGTGGTCGTCAATAGCAAGTCCAGGCACCCCATGATGTTGCTACAATGTGTATAGACTCTCCTAGATTGCAAAATTGATGATGATTCCTCAAGACAACTTGCGGCAATGGTGGGATGCTCCTCTAAGAAACTTGTGGCAATGTCTATGAGAGGAGCTCTTGGATTCAAAAGTTGCGGCTCCTTTGTTGACCTTGATTCCTTGTTGATGCTTTGAATTGGATGAGTCAAATATTGGGGCAAGGATGTTTTTTGCAAAAGAGAATCTTGCGGCCTTGTTTGGTTTGTGCTTGAGGCTCTTGGCAATAAAGGGAGATGAGAATCCTTAGGAGTCAAAAGTTGCGGCCATGAGGGAATTTTTGGCGTGTGATGCTTGATGAATGAAGATTAGGTGCAAGCCCGTATGAAGGTTAGGCTTTGATTTCTTGGTTAAAAAAACTGCTTGAAAGAGATTGGCCAAGGTATCAAATGTTGCGGCAATGAGAGAATTGTGCAAAGAAGTCAAAAAATGCGGCTATTGGGGATTTGCTTGAGAGTTTTACACATTGCGGCTACAGTGAGATTTCTTTTTGGCCTCATGAAAGTTGCGGCATGCAAGGGATTTTTGGTTTTGATTACGACAATGGAGCTTTGTGGTCAAACATTGCGGCTAGGGTATGGGAATTGACAATGAGGCTTTGGTGCTCAAAGGATATGTAGGCTTGTTGCTTAGAGAGTTGTTGAAGCTTGCGGCATGATGATGTTGGATCTGAATCCTAGCCTAGAGGGGGGGGGGGTGAATAGGCTAATAAAAATAATTCGTGCAACCCACGAATAAGCACACGCAGTTATAGCAGCAACATGGTAAATAAAAATGCAGACACAGAGTACACGGCAGATTTACCCTGGTTCGGTTGTCCCAACGACCTACTCCAGCCCCCAAAGCAGAACTAGTATTGAATAGCGCAATAGGTATAAAACCACAAGTTAGAGCACGCTCAGAGCACCCTATACGTCTCTACACTCGCCAGGCTCTCAGTACCCCACACACAGTGTTTTCTCTCACTATCAATCCTAGTAAAGCTTTCTACCAGCTAGTCCCAAACTAGCTGGGTCCCACTTGTCTAGTCCCAACTAGACAAGTCCCAAAATAGTCCCAAATATAGGTAAAGTTTCCCCTACGAAGATCTAGCAACTACTACACAAAATAATAAACAAGAGTTTAGAAAGCTCAGTTTGTGTAGCGGCGTAGTCTTCGTCAATCAGCACGGGCCGGAAGTCGTCTGGCTAGTAGTCGTGGTCTCCTCGGCAACGGTAACCCAAGTAGCGGCCTCGGCACTTTCTGATGTTGCGGCACTGCCTCTTGATGCGTTGAGATCTTAAAATTTTGATGATGCTCCCCTAAAGAATTTTCGGCTCCCTCTTGTTCATGCGATTGGCAATTTAAAAATTTTTGTCCGGCTCTTAACAAAATTTTTCCGCAGCCCTCCTCTTGATTATCTCGGCCTTCTTGATTTGCTCCCCTCAGAATAAACAATCGGCAGCCCCACGTGAGTGCACCTGCAAAATAAAGAGAGCAGAGGATTACTCATTAATTAAATAAAACAAAGCTCTACTAACCCTCTTTTTTATGCTGTCATTCATTTGGTGCCATGTAGTGGTCTTGCATTATGCACACAAAAACAAGAGGAAATGAGTTGCGTTAAAAAAAACAAGCCATCCCTTCAAGAATATTTTTTTGCAGTCAAAATAATGTGGCCGGCCTATTGCTTTCCTCTTCAAAATATTTTGTGCGGCGTCCGGCTCTCGAAGATTATCAAGGGGATTTTTAATTGATCGGCGGCTTGCATATGGAGCATCAAACTTGCGGCTTGTGTTTGATGATTGAACAGTCTTTCAGCAAAGCCTGCAAGACAAATTGTTAGCACATAAAAAATTCGGCACCCCAACAAACTGAAGGGAGATTAAATCGGCCTTGGCGATTTTTTTATTGGAATTGATTTGCAAGTGGGGTTTTCTTTTGTGTGTGGGTACTGGAGAATTTGATGAAGTTACAGCTTAAAAAGGATCATGTGGTCTTCATGAAAAGAAAGGCACCCAAAAAAACGCCCTGCAAGCCAAAGAATTAGTGTATTAAAAATAATTAAACCAAGGTTTTGCACAAACAAAGTGGTGCCTCAGAAGTATATTTTGAGAAAAGCAAACAAGCCCCACTATCAAAAGCTTCGGCTGCCTCACCAAAACACAAAATTTTTTCAAGTTGCGGCTCTTCAATATATTTTTTTGTTTTGGGGAAAAACAAATTTCGGCTCTTTTGACAATTTTTTGTTTAAGCCGCTCAACCCTTCAACCCTAGAAGATGGGTATTTATAGGGTGATGATAGGGTGATGCGGTTACGGGGAATCCTATTTTGAATAGGAGATTAGAGATTTGGTTCTTATCACTTTGTGCCTCAAATAGGAGATTTGATTTGATCAAATTAGGATTTGATAGCAATTCAAATTGAATATGAAATTGAAATTAATCTCTAATTGATTTGGCCTCATCCCAAATAGATTCCATCTCTCTCCTCATTGACCAAGTCAAATCTTCTTTGTGCACACACACTCCCTTTCTCCCAATATGCTATACGAATAGCAATTCCACCAAAAGGTGAAAATATATTGTTTCGCCAATCCTGAAACACACTAGCACACACATTAGATATCACGACACGTTTGTCATCACCAAACAAAGAGATCCTAGATCGTTGCGTCCAACAATCTCCCCCTTTTGGTGATGACAAACCCATAAAAGATTTGAGCAATGAGTATGGGTGTGTGAAGTGTGTTGAAGGGTGTAATGCAATATGATGTATGGATGAGTCATTCAAACATTACAAAGCATGCACAACAAATAGTAAATATAAAAGCATGCTCCCCCTTCTCTCAAGCTCCCCCTTCAACATTTATTCAAGTATTTCACGCTCCCCCTTCAACAAGCAATACCAATAACACACAAATCCACAAATCCACAAATCTTTCTTTCTCCCCCTTTGTAATCACCACAAATCCACAAATCCACAAATCTTTCTTTCTCCCCCTTTGTAATCACCAAAAGTGGATTAATGGAGTCACAAAAATATTCCATGCAAAAATAAACCATTATTAAATGTAGCGTGCAATTTGCATGAGTTTTCCACAAAGTAGACAATCCAAGCTCATAGAATTTCATAACAAGACTTCTCCACCTTTGTGTAAGTGTAGTGATATAGACAATAAAGTACAAGAGGAGATTCAATTTCAGAAAATCAACCAAATCAATCCACATTTTCCAATTTTCATGAGTATCACTAGGATTGATTTTTCCCACCTCATCAAAGATGAGTTCAAGTTACCGAACCCCAAAACATAGCCTAAAAGGACTTTTAAATGCGGGGTGACATTGCTTGACGAGTTATATACACCAACGCTAATGATTACCCATTTAGCACAAGTTGGATACTCGTGGGTTGTGTATTAGCCATGAAGTGTATCCATTTTTCATACGGAGCAATTTTCATATTTTTTTTATCATTTGCAATTTTTTTTGCTCAAGTTTAATTCATGGCTAAACATTTCATATCCCTTAGAAAATTCAGAAATTAATCATTCCTACATTCACTTTCCGTTATTCTTCAAATCACATGCAGAATTTATCATTAAGCTCTCTAATCACATAGTCTTTTTCAGTTTCGAGCTTAATCAAATCAAGTTTAAGCATGCTAATATTATTCATCAAGGAAGGGCAATAGAGACAAGGTGCTTCATCATTAAAACTGGACTTTTCCTTTTTCAAAGTGTCAATAGTAGAGTCACGAGCAACAATATCAATTTTGAGTTTTTCAATCTCTTTAGACATTTCATATTCAGATTGTTGCATTTCAAAATTCTCATTTTGATAATCATCTATAGTGGATTTAAGATCTACTATTTTATCTTGCATTTCTTTACAAAGAGTAAGGAGTTCAGTTTTACTACCAGAAATTACCTCATCGTGTATTCCCATCAATGCCATGCATGAGTGGGCTTCATGTTCTTCCTCCTCACTCTCAGCTTCGCTGTCCATATCCCAAGTTAGCACCTTGGATTTTCCCTTTTCCTTAGCTACCTGAGCTGTCTCATGTGGGCAATCCCTCATTCGATGTCCTCTTTTCTTGCATTTAAAACAAGTCATTCTATTAGTAGCATTCTGATCATAAGTTTGCTTAGAAGACTGAAAAAAGTTAGAGCGATTAAACCTGGGTGCCATTTCTGTTCTTCCTTGCTTGGTCTGGACATATTTTCTGAAATTTCTGACCATTAGCGCTATGTCATCATCATCATATTCGCTTTCGTCAGCTTTCAGAGCAAGTGGCTTTATAGCTTTCTCATTCTCCTCAAGTTTCTCCCTTTTATCCACGTTTTGCAATTCAAGCTCGTGGGACATTAGATTACCTATCAAGTCCTCCACCCTCATCTGTGACAGATCTTTCGCTTCTTGGATGGCAGTGACTTTAGGCCTGAAAGAGCTTGGTAGTGCTCTTAATATCTTTCTCACCTGCTCTAGGCTAGAATATGGCTTACCGAGCGAACTAGACTTGTAGACAATGTTGGTGAACCTCGCAAACATTTCTGATATGGTCTCTGAAGGTAGCATGCGAAATTCCTCGTATTCCGTGCTCAGAAGTGCAAGTCTAGACTCCTTCACCTGTGACGTTCCCTCGTGCGTCACCTTCAAAGTATGCCATATTTCCTGCGCAGTTAAACAATGTGAGATGCGATTGAATTCAGATTTATCTAATGCACAAATGAGAGCATTCATAGCTTTAGCATTAAGAGAATAAAGCTTCCAATCATTATCATCCCATTTATCATCAGGTTTAAGCATCTCAGTATTTTCAATTTTAATAACAGGTGATTTATAGCCTTTTTCAACAATTTGCCAAGCTTTATAATCAATAGAAATCAAGTAGATTCTCATACGATTTTTCCAATAAGCATAGTCTACTCCATTAAATCTAGGTGGTCGGGAAATAGACTGACCCTCAGCAAAAGCACTATCAATGTGGTCCATGGTCAAACTAGACTAGATCTACTAAACTGGCTCTGATACCACTTGTTGGATCTGGATCCTAGCCTAGAGGGGGGGGGGGGGTGAATAGGCTAATAACAATAATTCGTGCAACCCACGAATAAGCACACGCAGTTATAGCATCAACAGAGTAAATAAAAATGCAGACACAGAGTACACGGCAGATTTACCCTGGTTCGGTCGTCCCAACGACCTACTCCAGCCCCCAAAGCAGAACTAGTATTGAATAGCGCAATAGGTACAAAACCACAAGTTAGAGCACGCTCAGAGCACCCTATACGTCTCTACACTCGCCAGGCTCTCAGTACCACACACACAGTGTTTTCTCTCACTATCAATCCTAGTAAAGCTTTCTACCAGCTAGTCCCAAACTAGCTGGGTCCCACTTGTCTAGTCCCAACTAGACAAGTCCCAAAATAGTCCCAAATATAGGTAAAGTTTCCCCTACGAAGATCTAGCAACTACTACACAAAATAATAAACAAGAGGTTAGAAAGCTCAGTTTGTGTAGCGGCGCGTAGTCTTCGTCAATCAGCACGGGCCAGAAGTCGTCTGGCTAGTAGTTGTGGTCTCCTCGGCAACGGTAACCCAAGTAGCGGCCTCGGCACTTTCTGATGTTGCGGCACTGCCTCTTGATGCGTTGAGATCTTAAAATTTTGATGATGCTCCCCTAAAGAATTTTCGGCTCCCTCTTGTTCATGCAATTGGCAATTAAAATTTTTTTGTCTGGCTCTTA
Source organism: Scilla litardierei (assembly GCA_030789695.1). Taxonomy (NCBI): domain Eukaryota; kingdom Viridiplantae; phylum Streptophyta; class Magnoliopsida; order Asparagales; family Asparagaceae; genus Scilla; species Scilla litardierei. The sequence goes on from CM061142.1 coordinate 483,154,412, forward strand.
ACAAAATTTTTCCGCAGCCCTCCTCTTGATTATCTCGGCCTTCTTGATTTGCTCCCCTCAGAATAAACAATCGGCAGCCCCACGTGAGTGCACCTGCAAAATAAAGAGAGCAGAGGATTACTCATTAATTAAATAAAACAAAACTCTACTAACCCTCTTTTTTTATGCTGTCATTCATTTGGTGCCATGTAGTGGTCTTGCATTATGCACACAAAAACAAGAGGAAATGAGTTGCGTTAAAAAAACAAGCCCTCCCTTCAAGAATATTTTTTTGCAGTCAAAATAATGTGGCCGGCCTATTGCTTTCCTCTTCAAAATATTTTGTGCGGCGTCCGGCTCTCGAAGATTATCAAGGGGATTTTTAATTGATCGGCGGCTTGCATATGGAGCATCAAACTTGCGGCTTGTGTTTGATGATTGAACAGTCTTTCAGCAAAGCCTGCAAGACAAATTGTTAGCACATAAAAAATTCGGCACCCCAACAAACTGAAGGGAGATAAAATCGGCCTTGGCGATTTTTTTATTGGAATTGATTTGCAAGTGGGGTTTTCTTTTGTGTGTGGGTACTGGAGAATTTGATGAAGTTACAGCTTAAAAAGGATCATGTGGTCTTCATGAAAAGAAAGGCACCCAAAAAAAACGCCCTGCAAGCCAAAGAATTAGTGTATTAAAAATAATTAAACCAAGGTTTTGCATAAAACAAAGTGGTGCCTCAGAAGTATATTTTGAGAAAAGCAAACAAGCCCCACTATCAAAAGCTTCGGCTGCCTCACCAAAACACAAAATTTTTTCAAGTTGCGGCTCTTCAATATATTTTTTTGTTTTGGGGAACAACAAATTTCGGCTCTTTTGACAATTTTTTGTTTAAGCCGCGCAACCCTTCAACCCTAGAAGATGGGTATTTATAGGGTGATGATAGGGTGATGCGGTTACGGGGAATCCTATTTTGAATAGGAGATTAGAGATTTGGTTCTTATCACTTTGTGCCTCAAATAGGAGATTTGATTTGATCAAATTAGGATTTGATAGCAATTCAAATTGAATATGAAATTGAAATTAATCTCTAATTGATTTGGCCTCATCCCAAATAGATTCCATCTCTCTCCTCATTGACCAAGTCAAATCTTCTTTGTGCACACACACTCCCTTTCTCCCAATATGCTATACAAATAGCAATTCCGCCAAAAGGTGACAATATGTTGTTTCGCCAATCCTGAAACACACTAGCACACACATTAGATATCACGACACGTTTGTCATCATCAAACAAAGAGATCCTAGATTGTTGCGTCCAACAGATGATAGGAGCTTGCGGAATGATGATGAAGGAGAGGATTGCAAGGGGTTTTCTCTTTGAAAAATATTTTGGCTGACTCAACTCTTCTCCTTTGGATGTGTGGGTATTTTATATGAGATGATAGGGTTTCATTGCGGCAAGAGGGGAGTTGCATGGGTAGGGTTGCGGCAAGGAAGAATCCCATAGATGTAGGGATTTGGATTTTGTAAGAGATTTGTAATGAGTTTGAATTTGAATAGGATTTGATGTAGGCACTCATTGATGTGAATCAATTCAAGTAGATTGCCTCCTTATTCCTCTTGCATTTGACTTGGTCCAAATTGAAAAAGTGTAGCAATTAATCTCCATCACATTGACCAAGTCTCCTCTTGCGAATTTACGAGCGTGCCACTCCTAAAAACACTTAGCACACACATCAAAACGTTCACACACGTTTGTTATCATCAAACACGAAGTTCATTGATCGTTGCATCTAACACATAACACCTAATTTCTTATTCTTCCCATCACCAAAAACATTAGGTCTACAATACTAGATCTTATTTGGGCTATCATATAAGCTGACCTAGCCCAACCACCTAGTTGGAAAAAAGAACCCCCACCATAACATGAAAGAAACTTCATGAAGTAAGAACTCTTGCATGCCTAGATCATTACAAGCCTCCACAAACCACCCGTTCTTGCTAGTCTCTGTGCCATGTGAACTTGATTCGTTGTATAATAAGCCTATTTTGCATGAACTTGATTTGTTGCAAAAACAACCTATTTTGTATGCATGTGTTTATAAATCAAAATTCCCTTGCCTATGGTAGGTGGAGCGATTTGGAATCACAACCTTCTATAAGGGAAGTCTCATGCTGCTTGAGTTGTAAGCCAAACGTAGATGGCTACATTAGTCAGTTTTGATCATCTAACCCCGATGTTGGATATTGAGCACTCCTAATGATGTTTTAATGATGATCAACAAATGATTGGTACTAATTTCTCTCTTTAAGTGTGTAGAAATTATTATGTCAAGGAAAATGACGTTCCACATCAAAAGTCAACAAAAAGTCAATGAAAGCCAAGGAGTTTAGTGATAGATCCGATGGAAAAATCTGAACTTTATAGATAAAATAAAAGAAAAATGATAAATTGGCTACAATTGATAGGGACAACCACCCTCCCAAGACGTTATTAAGAGGACGTCCACACTCGTCTATCTAGAAGTCACACAAAATATCAAATCATGCATGCCTAGGGCTGGCCGCCGCACTCTCCCATATATCCACTTCCCCCAAAATAGCAAATTACAAGTTTGTCCCTTTTAATAATAAAAACAAAGGAAATAAAGCAAAAGGTGCAAGCACATCCCTGAGTCACTTGGTTGAGCCGGACGTCCACTTGGTGCGCTGCCAGGGGTACGTGATGAGCCATTACTACTCCCCCCAAGAGCCATCTTGTCCTCAAGATGGAAATCTGGAAACTGCTGCTTCATGACGCTCACCAACTCTCATGTGCTTTCATGCTCTGGCAAGCCCTTCCAACGCACCAACACTTCCTGCGCTCCCATCCTTTCCTTACGCACCCCCTTCAACTCCTCAGGCTCTAATAAGACCTCCGTGTCTTCTGTCAGTGTCTTTGGAAGTGAAGGAGATGGAGTGTGGTCACCAATCGCCTGACGCAGCTGGGATACGTGAAACACATGATGAATGATCGATCCTGGGGGCAACTTCAATCCATAAGCTACTGGCCCCACCTTGACCTCTACCCCAAAAGGGCCGAAATACCTGGGAGACATCTTCTCATTTCTTCGATGAGCTATGGACCTCTTCCCGTAGGGACGCAGTTTCAGATAGACCATGTCCCCTACCTCAAACTGAACATCTCGGCGGTGTAAGTAAGCCCTCGCCTTCATATGACCTGCTGAGCCCTAGCCAGATGGATCTTTAGCTCGTCCAAAATCCGATGCCTCCCTAGTACTGCTCCACATATGAAACCGGGGTCGTCTCCTATCCATAGTGCAGCAGGTGGGAGGGTCACGACTATATAAAATCTGGAAAGGCATCGTCTGAGCCGCTGTGTGATAAGATGTATTATACCAGTATTCTGCCTACGCCAGCCAACGTGCCCACTTCTTAGGGCTCTTTGAGATAAAACACCGCAAATAAGTTTCTGTTCTCCTGTTGACGACCTCTGTCTGGCCGTCGGTCTGGGGATGGTAGGCGGTACTACGTCTCAGGACTGTACCCTGCAACCTGAAAAGCTCTTGCCAGAACCTGCTCAGAAAGACATTGTCTCTATCAGAGACAATGTACTTTGGGGGTCCTGTAAACGGATCACCTCCCTCAAGAATACCTCTGCCACCGAAACTGAGCTGTATAAGTGTCTGAGCGGTATGAAATGTGCATATTTGCTGAGACGGTATATCACAATAAATATCACCGTGAAACCCCCCGACTTAGGCAGCCCATCAATAAAGTTCATGGATAAGTCCTCACAGACTCGCTCCGGAAAGGATAGTGTCGCAATAAACCCCATAGGGACATCGCCATATACTTGTGACGCTGGCATACGTCACACTCTGCTACCATCTTGGCTACGTTCTTCTTCATCACTCGCCAATATACATTTCTAGCCAATCTCTGGTATGTCTTCAGTACCCCAGAATGTTCGCCCACAACACTGCAATGAAACTCATGTAATATGGCGGGGATGTGGACAGAAGTCCTCGGTATCACTAGGCGCCCCCAATACACCAATCTCCCCTCCTGCAAGGAATAACCTGTGTGATCTGCAGAGCCATGTAAGAGTACCGCTCTAATATCTGTCAGCTCATGGTCCCCCTGAACATCCCTCTGCAGTGGCTCCCAGTCATGGAGTACTGATTCTGATATCGCTGCCAGCTGAACATCCTCATCTCTTCATGACAGAGCATCAGTTGCCTTATTCTCCAACCCTGGGCGGTACTCTATCTCGAACCTATACCCCATCAGTTTTCGTAGCCATCTCTGGTGCTCATCTGTCACCATGCGTTGCTCCAACAAGTACTTGAGGCTCCTCTGATCGGTGCGCACCAGAAAGCTCCTCCCCAGCAAGTATGACCTCCACTTCATTATAGCCAGGACTATCGTCATCAGTTCCCGCTCATATACTTACTTCAACATAGCCCTCTCCGTCAACATCTGACTGTAGTAAGCAATAAGGCACTAATGCTGCATCAGTACCACCCCTAGTCCATGACCCGAGGCATCAGCCTCCACCACAAACGGCCTCGAGAAGTCAGGTAGCGCCAACACCGGTACGGTCATCATAGCCTTCTTCAAGGCCTCAAAAGCACGCGTCGCCTCATCATGCCACACAAATTGATCATTCTTTAACAACTCCGTGAGTGGCCAAGCGATCGTCCCATACCCCTCTACAAACCGCATGTAGTAACATGTGAGGACTAGGAATCCTCTCAACCCCTGAAAGTGGAAGGGTGCGGCCAGTCAAGCATTGTCGCAATCTTCGTCCGATCTGCGGCCACCCCCTCTGAAGAAACCACGTGGCCAAACTACTCTACTTGTGGCTGTCCGAACAAACATTTCTTCTGATTTTCATATAGCTGGTGATATTGCAACTACTGGAACACCACCTGCAAATAATCCAAGTGCTCCTCCACCGTGAGGCTGTACACCAAGATATCGTCAAAGAACACAAGCACAGATCTCCTCAGGTAGGGGCGGAATACCTTATTCATTAATGCTTGGAATGTGGCTGAGGCATTAGTCAAGCCGAAAGGCATGACTAAGAACTCATAGTGGCCTTCTTGTGTCCTGAAGGCCGTTTTCGATACATCCTCCCTCCTCATTCGGATCTGATGGTAGCCTGATTTAAGATCCATCTTCGAAAATATGGCTGACCTATGTAATTCATCGAGAAGCTCGTCGATCACCGGTATGAGAAACTTGTCTGGCACAGTTTCCTTGTTAAGTGCTCTGTAATCTACACAAAAGCGCCAGCTTCCATTCTTCTTTTTCACCAACAGTACCTGACTGGAGAAGGGGCTCACGCTAGGTTGGATGGCACCAGCCCGAACAATCTCGGCCACCATCCTTTCTATCTCATCCTTCTGTATCTGGGGTATCGATATGGCCTAACACCGATAGGGGCCACACCCTCTCGTAACACTATGGCGTCCTCATGGTCCCTAGAAGGAGGTAGTCCTTGTGGCTTCTAAAAAATATCTCCAAACTGCTCCAACATCAACTGTTCCTCTCGTGGGACCGACTGCTCCTTCTCTGCATCAGCACCCCCTCTCATGCCATCAGGTGTAACTCTACTAGAAAACCACCCCCTCTGCCTGGATGGTTCGTACTATGGTCTTCATGGAGACCTGTACTCTGCATAAACTGGGGTCCCCCTGCAGCGTCACTGCTCTCCTGTCCTCCTGAAACTCCATCATGAGAAGTTTCCAGTTCACCTTCATCTCTCCCAGCATCTGCAGCCACGTCATGCCCAGAATGATATACGTATTGCCCAATTCTAAAGGCAAGAAATCTGCCACTATCTGTATTCCCTGCACCGCCAGCACCAGTCCTCGACATAAGCCCCTGCTGCTCTCCTTCTTTCATGTGCCCATCATCACACTAAAACTGCCACAGTCCATCAGTTGCAGTCCCAGCTGCTCTATTACCCTCCTGGAGATGAAATTGTGGGTTGCCCCACTGTCGATGAGAACTGTCACCTTCTGAACACCAATCTGTCCCCTCAACTTCATGGTATAGTTTTGGGTGAACCCTACCACATAATAAAGGGAGACCTCTGCCACCTCCAGCTATCTGTCCTCTGTGGTGTCCTCAATGGCCTCGTTCTCAACCTCCACATCCCCATCTTCATCCTCCAGTAGCAGTACCTGTAACTTGCGCCCTACGCATCTGTGGCCTGGGGTAACTGCTCGTCACACTTAAAGCAGAGTCTATTCTGACGCTTCTCCCTCATCTCCTCATCCGACATCCTCCTGAACTGCCCTCCTGCTGGTGGTGCACGGCTCCTCTATTCGGTCTTCTCCTTACCCGCCTGGTCTGTCCCAGAGGTAGCCTTCACCCCCCCTGACACGGCTGAGGACCCGTGCTGCAACTGACCACCATACCCACTCCTAACTCTCCTCTCCTCAGCCTGAGCATATTCGACCATCTGTACCGTCTCCATTACATTTGACAGCCCCTTAGGCTTGTATGGCCGAACCCAACACGAAGAATGAGCTTCAACCTCTTCATGAATGTGCCCTCTAGTGACTCATCAGTGACTCCGTGCACTCGTTCCGACAAGGTTTCAAACTTCTCTATGTAATCTCTCATCGGCCCGTCCTGCATGAGGGCAAATAACTGCTCGTGAATGTTTTCTAGGTGGGGATCCCGAAACTTCTCCAAAATGAGATCCTTAAGCTCCTCCCAACTGCGAAAATGATACATCCTCTCCTTCCACTGATACCACCCCAAGGCTCTCCTCTCCATACATATGGCTGCTGCCTCCAACTTCTGGGACTCTGTCATGTGATAAGCAACGAAATACCTCTCAGCCCGAAACAGCCACGCATGCTGATCCTCCCCATCGAACACGGGCATCTTCAGTTTCCTTACACTGCCATCACCCCCAAATGTCCCTGGTCTGACCTACCCTCTGCACGCCTGTGCTGGTGATAATGTTGCCATCTCTCGTTTTGCATCTCTTATCCTCCATACGGCCGTCCACCGCGGTCTCCATAGTTTCCTCGCGGCCCTCCAGCATGTCCCCTATTATCTTCCCACCCTTCACCAGCACCACAGTCACTTCGTACGCTCCCCCGCCTTCGTCATAATGATTTCTGCCCCCTCCTTCGTTGCAGTAGTAGTAGACTCCGCCTGCCCATATCCAGGAAACTTGGGGACCCCGAAACTGATCCTCGTGCCCTTGGAGATACGGCGGAGCCCCAGGAAATACGGATCGGCGGTTGGCGTGCTCGGCGACCACCGCCGGCGGTTGCCAGGGGTTCGCCCCTGTCTGCCCGGCCACCGGTAGGCCCTATTGGGCTGCCGATGACCCGGCGGGCCTTCCGGTAGGCATGGCAGGGTCACCGATCCTATCAATGGTCGGCAGGGTTCGGCCGGCCCTGCCGGCCAACCTTTGGGGCGGGGCGGTGACCCCCGCCCCTAGGGTTCATCTGGGGGGGCCGACTTCCTTCGACGCCCCATCGTGGATCAACGCTCTCCTCGATCCTTCAGGGTTCCTTCTCCTCATCTTTGAAGTACTCGTTGGCATGTGAAAGTAACCCTTTGTCGAAAGGCTCTATCTTTTCCTTCCCAATCTCCAAAGGTGGGACCTTTTTTGAAGAACTAGGGTTCACTCCATTGTTCCCTAACTTTCCGTTGAGAGCCGCAAGTTGGAAGACGATCTGAGCGAGTGCTTCATCCGTTCTATCTTGTTTAGCCGCAAGTCAATCCACGGCGGTCGTTACTTTAACGATCGACTCGCTATTCTCCACCACGGTTTTCTTCACGTCTTCGATCTCCCCATTGCTCTTCTCTTCCACCGCTTCGTTTCGATCCGTATTCCTTGTTGACGCCGCCATAGATCGTAGCGCTCTGATACCAAATTGATAGTTCTGACGGTAAAATCTGAACTTTATAGATAAAATAGAAAAAAATGATAAATTGGCTACAATTGATAGGGGCAAGCATCCTCCCAAGAAGCCGTTAAGAGGACGTCTGCACTCATCTATCTAGAAGTCACACAAAATATCAAATCATGCATGCATATGGCCGGCCGCCGCACCCTCCCATATATCCCCCATTCTTCAAAATAACAAATTACAAGATTGCCCCTTTTAATAATAAAAACAAAGGAAATAAAGCAAAAGGTGCGAGCACGTCCCCTGAGTCACTTGGTTGAGCCGGATGTCCCCTTGGTGCGCCACCTGGAGACGTGATGAGCCCATCACTTACAAAGAGAAGAAGTCAAGTTAAAAGCGTTGAGGAATAATGTGGAAGCTCGAACCAAGACCAAGAAGCTATGATGGAACTAAGGCATGAAGATGAGAACACTCAAGAGCATCAAGAAATCAAATTGGATATTTTGATGTATTTATTCTTCATGATTCTTAGATCTTTTGTAGGCCTTAAGATTTGAGCCACACACACAATACTTAAAACATATTAAATGTTTTACAAATGTTTTAAAATTATTTTGAAATAATTTCACAGTGTTTTGAAGCCATAAAATCCATGTATCTGAATTATAGCCGACTAATTTTTGATTTTAGTTGGCTACTTTGAATGGGATGGACGTCTTTTGTTCTGGACCCATAAGGAGTCGACCGTAGTTATGACGATAGTCGACCGTAGTTCTTTTGGGAATCGACTACCATCATAACGGCTGTCGACTATTTTGAACTACCAGACATATTTCTAGATTTTACAGGATTCTGTTTTTCTAGCCGTTTGAAGGTCAAACTTGGGATTATTTTTGAATGGTAATATGACTTAAAATATAGGGATTTGGCAGGAGTTATTAGGGTAATGAATGATCATATTTTCTAAGTATTCATAAGCATTCAAAGAATTTTAAAGCTCTCTCAAATTCTAGGCAAGCAATTTTCAGTTTTTCAGAAAGCTTTTAGGCATTGATTTTTGGCTCTAAGAGATTCGATTTCTCTTTGTTTTAATCTTTATTTTTCAGAGAAACAAATCAAAAGCTTTCCTTTGATTCTCTTGTTTTAATCTTTATTTTCTCAAGAATCAAAGAAGAGAAAGATTTCCATAACCACGCTTAAAGCTCCGTTCTTTTTGCTATATGACTATGTGAAGTACCACCAATCATCTACATGATTTCTAATTCCATAACCACACTTACACTATGTAAAGTTCACTATTTCAATTACTTATGAATTATACAAGATTTAATTTTAAATCATCCAAAATTTCTAATTTCAATAATATGGTCAAATTACAATAGTATATGAAAAATCAATTTAAATGCCAAGTTACAAGATCTATTTATGCGTTATCAAGTTAATTTACAATCATTAAGATCATTTTAATCAAATAATTCCAAAATCAAGTCTTTTTTCCTTCTCATCAAAATACTAATACATTGGAATTCAAGACAATATCATATAATACAATATGAAGCGAATCAAATATAAATCATCGCTTAACAGTTTTTTTTGAAATTAATTCCTAAGAAATTAGCTGTTATATAGACTTTCTTTTAAATCAACTTTTAAACTAAAACGAAAAATTAAAATAATCAAAAACTAAAAAAAATTAAAGGGGAACCTATTTGCTAAGAAAACAATGGATAATATATTGTTAACAAGTTTACTTCTCAGTTAATCAGGAATAATACAAGATTTAATTATATCATCAAAAAATTTAATTTCAATTAATACATATCCAAATTACAAGTTCTTATGCATTATCAAATTAACTGCCAATTAATAAAACTCCAACATAATAATAACGGCCAAGAATCAAGGTTTACCCTTTTCATCAAAATCCTAATTTATAGAGCTCTAAGATTAATTAGCATATAAATTTTTTATGAAAAGCATTAAAATATAAAGAATGGCCTAATTTTTTTAAAATCAATTCCTTCATAAATTAAAGTTAATATAAAATTCTTTCAAAATTTTATTAACTAAAATTAAACTCAAATACAACTGAAAATGAAAGAAATTAGAGAACCCATCATTTGCGAAGTGAACAGAAGACTGTGAAGGCTTCTCTAGGGAGAAAACAAAGAAGAAAGAGACAGCGAGATGTGTTTTTAGATTGGGTTTTATTGTACATGCACATATATAGTTAGGGATTGGGTTAGTGAATTAGAATTAGAATTAGTTAAGATTTTGATTTTATTTTTCTAACAAATCTTGTTTTCAATTCAGTTTTAAATAAATCCTATGTCTTGAAAATTAGATTTAAATGTTAGAATTAAGATTAATTAGGATTAAATAATGGGTTAACAAATAAATCCTAAGTTCTAACCTAGTTTTAACAAATCCTATGTTTTGAAATTTAGAGTTGAATATTTAAATTTGAAATTTAATTTGAAATTAAATTATGATTAGATAAGTGGGTTATTCGGTGTAAACGGGGCACGCTTGATATTTTTTTTATTTAGATTAAAATTGGTATTTGATTAGGATTTCTAATTTGATTTTGAAGATAGATTTTGTTAAAAATTTAATTTAAATGATTCATATTCTAAAATTTACATTTAAACTTTGAACTATAATTTGAGATTAAACTAGGATTTTATTAAATGGGTTTTAATTAATAGTTTAACGGGTTATAACTAATTAAAATAGAAATAAATCTCAAAAATTTCATTAAAAATCACAATTTTTAGCTATTTATTTAAAATAATTTGAACTAAAAATACATCATAATTTTACAAAAATCATTGAAAACGGTTTGGGATCATTACAATAAACATCATATTCCTTTTTATTTTTTATAAAGTAACTGAGGGGTAACTTTTTAAGAACCAAAAGATTTGGAGGATCAATTGGCAAATAATATGTTTTTGTGGTAAAATTTCTAAATAGGGAAGATTTTGGGGATATATGGGAAATATCCTTTTTCTTTGAATGGTATTGTATGATTCACTTTACCGTACTTGTTGAAGTACTTGTAATGATGTCATTAAAAATGTGGAAGAGGGGTTGCGGTAATGATAGCTTCTATTTGACTAACTAGTTTCTTCTACGTGTTCATTTCCTTCTGCATCCTTTATTAGTTCGCAAACATGTTGATGAAAACTACTTTGGCTCTACTAGGGTTTGTATCTAACTGCACATGTCTTATTTTTAGTTTTCATTCATGCAAACCTTTAAAATACATTGATCTCTTAAGCTTACTGTATTATACTTTCCATGTGGGACTTGGACAATATACTATACCAAGCACTAAATAGTCTTTCCTCTTAACTACTTATCCTATACATATGGTACCACCAGTGGCGGAGCCAGGAAATTTTCATTTAGGGGGCAAATTATAAGATCATAAAAAATAAATTCTACGTACAATAAAAACCAATAAGAAAAAGTCATCAATTGCATACACACATTAAATTTATCAAGTATGTCACAATATAATATATTCTATAAATAAAAGAGCTAGAACAGAATAAAATACACATCGTTAACTTCATGTCCACTTTTTTGATAATTACTGTAGTTTTGCAAAATGTAAATCCATGTCATCATATATCTACAGAAAAGAAAACCATCATTATGCAAATAGTCCAACAAAATGAAGATAATGTAAAAATATTGAAAGCAAAAGAAGAAAACTCACATTACAATTGTTCTCTTTGAGTTTTCATACTTTGAAACCGCTTCATAATGACTTCATTATCGATCTCATTGAAAATATCTTTCTCAATGTATACAACCAAACTATCATTCATCCACTTATCTCCCATCCTATTCCGTAATTTGCTTTTAACAATATTCATAGCAGAAAAAACTCTCTCCACTGGAGCAGTTGCAACTGGTAAAAGTAATGACAATTTGAGAAGCCTATATACTAATGGAAATACCAAATTCTTCTTCGTTTTTATCATTTTCTCTGCAAGACCAGCAATGCCTTTAATAGTAGAGAACTCATCATTACCACAGACATCAATAATATATGTATCAAGTTGATCATGAAGTACCATAAGGTCCACTGCAGAGAAATCATCAGGATAAAATTGAGCAAGACGAATAAGCCTTTCTTTATTGAAAGCAGAGAAAGAGTCATTTGGGTTTAAACATGCCACACCAAGAAGTAGCTCTGTACTGGACTTAGTGAAACGATTATCCAATTCATTAAGTTGCATGTCAATTATATTGTTGAATAATTCATAACGAAAATGATGCATGTTTGTAATCCCCTGAGATTTTCTCCTTGAACGCCCACGAAGTTTATACGCATCGTTCATGTTTGGAATATCAATACCATGTTTGCTGCAGAAGGATGACACATCTCCTAACAAAGAATCCCATCCACTCTCTCTCATCATCTTCAATCGATCTTTTGATGTTCTCAATAAACCCATAGCATTTTCTATATCCCGATCTTTTCTTTGTAATGCTTGTGATAACTCATTGGTAACTGCTAATATTCTTTTCAAGCAATGAAGCATGAACATGAAATGAAATGATTCCATAATATTTGTTAAGACAGCTGCTTCTGTTCTCTGTTCCAAGTTCACCCCGTCCTCCCTTACAATCTCAAGAACATCAAGCACTGATGAATACGTCAAGAGTAGACGGACAATTGTAACATAATGAGAGCCCCAACGTGTATCACCATATCTTCTGAGAGATGTTTCTTGATTTAGACCTCGTCCACTAGAAATTTCTCCTTTTTGAGCCCTTCAACAATTTTAGCATATTGTTTTTCTCTAATCACCTCCATCCTTTTACATGATGCTCCAACTATGTTCAGAATGCTAGAAATAAAATTAAAGAAATCTCCAACTTCATTATGTTTCTTCGTGACAGCTACGAGAGTCAACTGAAACCTGTGAGCAAAACAATGTATATAGTATGCACTTGGATTGTCATTCAAAATAAGTGCTTTCAACCCATTGAATTCACCTTGCATATTACTTGCTCTGTCATAACCTTGACCACACAACCTTGATATGACCCATGTGTAGAAAACAAAGATTCAAGAGCCGCCTTAAGTGAACTTGCAGCGGTATCTGTCACATGTTGAATTCCGAGAAAATGTTCACTAATATGCCCATTATTATCTACATATCGTAGAACAACTGCCATTTGTTCCCTTATCGATATATCGCGTGACTCATCAATTAAAATTGAAGATAATGAGTCACCAAGATCTTTAATAATCACATTAGTAATCTCCTCTGCAGCAGCTTGAGTAATGTCCTTTTGAATATCTTGAGAGGTCAATTTGTTGTGGCCGGGAGCTTGACTGAAAGTAACTAAGTTAATATCTTCATTATTTCTAGAAAGAAATCTCAAGAGCTCTAGAAAATTTTCATGGTTGCTTGAACTTTCACATTCATTATGTCCACGAAAAGGAAGCCCTTGATGTAACAAAAAACGAGCACACTCTATTGAAGCATTCAATCGAGTTCGGACTTTGACTCTTCGTTGTCTGCTTAGATAACAAAGGTATGATACTTTGTTTTTCGTTCATTAAATTCTCACATTTTATCCGAGCTACATTGTGATCACTATTGGGCTTTCCAATGTGAAGATCAAATCTCGCCTTCTTCCAATTTGAAAATCCATCACACAAACGAATCCTTACCCCCTGGGGACTTGAAAAGATAACAATACAAGCAAAAAGTGGCATCTTTAGATATGCTGTACTCTAACCAAGTTGGGTATGCGCCAAACCAAGCCGGATTGAAGCGTCGAATTGATACATTTCTAAATTGTTTTTGAGGAAAATCATGCTGTAAAGACTGACAAGGGCCCTTTTGTAGATATGCTCTTCGAATTTCATCTCTAACATTCACATCATATGCTATATTGGGATTCTTAGGCCAGGGTCAGCAATGAGTTTGTCAGGATTGATTTCGATATGACTTTTCTTTGAACTTGATTGAGCAACATTGCTCAGATCATTGGATGACTCTCCAACCCCAAGAGATTTGCGTTTGAAATACTTTTCTAATGACATGATAATTCAGTTTATAAACCTGCATGTTTCAAAATTAAAATTTTCTAATAAAATTTTCCATCGAAATACTAAAAGTGATATTTTCTATCCACCTATGGGTACCCAATTTCACAAAAAGGAAAACACAAATACATGCAATTGAAACTAAACTCGATCTATGAAAAAAGATCTCACCTTGGAATAGCAACACAAATTGCTAAAGCAACACAATTTTAACCTGGTTGAACTGCAAATTCAAAATAAGAACACTAAACAAATGAGAACACGGAACACTAAACAATTTCAACACTAAACAAAAATTTCAACCCAAATTGAACTGCAATAGCAACACAATTTGCTATTAATATTTCTAAAGTTTGGAATTTTGCAATATAAAATGAGAATTGCAGGTTCGGTGAAAAAAATTAAATTAAGAGAATACTGAATACACAGATAGAATTAGAGAGAATTAGAGAATTAGGGGAGAACCGAACAGGGTTAATTAAAGAGAATTAGAGAGAAATTAGAGAATTAGAGAATTAGAGAGAATTAGGGAATATAGAGAATTAGGGTTAATTAATACAGAGAGAATTAGAGAGAAATGAGAGAATAAATAGAGAGAATTAGAGAGGTGGTGTACTAATGTGAGAAAAATTAAATTAAGAAAGAATTTGATATAAATTAACCCCACAAAAAATCTCACCGGCAGTTGGGGGAGAATCGAACAGGGGCACGCGGCACGCGGCACACGTGCTGGGTCCGTCGGAGTCGGAGACTCGGAGAGTCGGAGGCATAGCCAGATCGATCCGCCGGATGACTAGAGGGGTTGGGCGACTCAGGCGATTCCTGCTAGGCGTGCTGCTGCTTGCGCAGCCTGCGCTGCGTGCTTCTGTATCCGACGAGAGAGGATAACGACTGTTTGTTTTCGATCGATAGAGGAGAGCGGCTGTTTCTTTCCGATCGAGAGAGAAGGGCGGCTGAGAGGAGAGCAGTGTTCTAAATATCGGATATCGGTCACGTATCGGCCTATGAAATTTGATATCGGATCACAGATATCGGGGATATTGACTAAATATCGGAGTGTCATATCGGAGTCTTAAAATGATGACATGCAAGTATACATGTATCTAAGAAGATATAAACTATACTAACTCAAATAAAAGTATGTTTTAGTTATACTTCTCTCGTTAAACATGAATATCAGGGATATTGACTAAATATGAGAATGTCATATCAGATGCTAAAAAATGATGTCAAATAAAATCATAGATGTGTTTAAGAAAATATAAATTATAGAAACTCAAATAAAAATATGTTTTGGGTATACATAACTCATTAAACATAAATACATGTCATCCACTTGGTGTAATATTTCTTTAAGTGGTCATGAGGATCAATATTATTCAAATGGACACATATTGATATAGCTCAAATAAGCAACTTCCCATATTATTCATGTGGATCAATATTAACAGTGTAAAGATAAAAATCAAAAAACTAAAAAAAATGTAAAAATGTGAAAAAGGGAAAGAATACTCATCTTGATCGGATAACCCTCTCTTGAGAAGAACAAACGTTGGAATGAAAACCAAAAACGGAAAAAATTCAGAAAAAAAATGAAAAAAATGGAAAAGGTAAAGAATACCAGGTAGTAAGTACTAACCTTGATCAGAAAATTTATTGCAGAGATGGAACGTCGGATGTCAAAACTCGATTGACGGAAAAAAACCCAAAAATGGAAGGGAAAAATGAACAACTGAAAAAAGTAAAAAAACTAAAAAAATAGGGCTCGCCTACTCACCTTGATCAAAAAACACTTCCTTGCAGAAATTGAATGTCGGAGCCGAAGCTCAATCGATTGTCGTCGGAAATTTTCGCCGGACAGAGCTGAGCGGAGCGGCGTAAGGAGCGGAACATCGAGAGGAGCGGAATGGCGTAATTAGAATTAGGTCAAAGCAGCGATTATCTCAATAATCTTGATGCCTCGTCGTTTTAAGTAAATTATTGGGTCGGGTGACTCGGGTCGGATCTACTTTTAAGTGGACCGGCTCGCTAACTTTGTTTTTAAAAAACTATGAATTGCGGCCGATATTTCAAAAGGATATATCGGCCGCAATATCGGTCTCAACCCGATATTGCGGCGATATTTTTCCAAATATCGGAAACCGCAATGTATAAGCTCATATCGTATCGGCCTAGTGATAAAACCGATATTGCGGCCGATATATCGGATATCGGTCCGATATTTAGAACACTGGAGGAGAGCAGCTGTTTTCGATCGAGAGAGGAGAGCGGCGCTGAACAACAGGGTTTCTTAATTTGGGGTTTTTTATTTTTAAATGGGCATGGGCTGTTGTATATTGGGGTTTTTAATTTTTAAAAACCTTAGGGGGCAACAGCCCCCTAAAGCCCCCGCCTGCCTCCGCCCTTGGGTACCACATGATAGTTTGATCATCATTACCTGCTGGTGAAAAGATTTAATGGAGGTGCTATATGCATATCATTATGTGAATATATTATTGGATATTTAGGGGAGAGAAAACTTATTATACATCACTTTTCATTCGGTTTCGAGTTCCATTGTATCCACCACCCAATTAGCATGGACTCTAGTCAATTTCAGCAATATTAAATGTTCAAAACATCATTTTCCTAACAACACCATCGCGTTCAGAGGCAAGTTGCAGTTCTTGGGTTCTTTCTACCTACTAAAAGAACACTCAACAACACAATATACACACTTATGTATTAAATTTATGGAATTCAAATGTGACCCATGAGGCTTCCTATATTATTCTTCTTGAAGTAAACAACTCTCAACCTTCTTCTCAACTCCAAAAGTTGTATACAAAAGCAATGACAAATAATTATTTACAACCTGATTATTCAAGCAAAATGGTGTATTGAACATGCTAATAAAGCGGTATTGAAAGCTAGTAATTTTGGCTAAATTTTAAGTTTGATTAGAATCCCAGTGTAGTAGATTGTAACACTCCAAATTCTTAGTGAATAGTCCCATATTGGATATATGATAGTAGGTAATGTCTGATATATAAGGATTTCTATGAACTTAAGAGGTAATTGTAGCTAACATTTTTGGGAAGGGACCTTGGTTATTATTAAATGTCTGTGCTTGGATCGCTAGACATATGGTAAAAACCCATAGCTCTAACCGAAAGTGTGACGAATTAAATGGCACATATAGCTAAGTGCTACACGAAGTAAAATATAACAACATGCAGATATGGTGGGGGCCACATCATGATTCTATCGGAGCCACTTCTAGAAGCCATGGTGGGTACCTCTAGATTCCTATATTGCATGGTGAAGTGTTAATACGACGAGGTAGTTATAACCTAAATGGTTATAACCTAAATGGTAACACCCGAACTTCTTATTGTATTATCTTCATATGGGCCATATCATATTGTTAATAAAAATAATTCCATATTGAAAAATATAGAAAAAGTAGATAATTAGTTGAAAGTTAGGCTTCTACCTAATAGGTTAAAATTTTAGGCTAGCATATCCCAGCTAAGATTATGACCTATCTATTTAGCAAAACACGATACCTTGAGGTAAGAGTCTATGTTCTAATTCTAACATGGTATTAAAGTCTATGTTCTTTTTAAATCTGGATTCCAAATTCAAAGGTGAATAGTTTAATTGGCCATGTTAAGAAAAATAGTCTCACATTGGAGAAAAATAGAAAAGGTTAAGGACATATAATGAAAGTTGGGCCTCTACTTAAATATCTTGTGATTTTGAGTTAGAGTGTCCCAACCAGGATTGTATCCTCACATATTTAACAAAACATTGAACCCCTTAATTCTTATTCTAATTCCAACACACATGGGACAAAAGTGTCCATGACATATAACAATTCCTATGAACTCTAGAATCAATCGTAGCTTGTGCTTCTTTTGATGCCACACCCTTTTCCCTTCTATTTGTCCCTCTTTGTCCCTCTCTATGGCGGCTGTTTTGTTTTCTTTCTTTCTTTTTATGCTTTATCATTGTTTCCATTAGGGCAGACCATCCATTTCTTTTACTATCTCCATTTACTCTTATTGATCCCACTGCAATGGATCCTAAGTTTAAATATGTAAAAGATTAGATGGACTGAGAAAATCTATCTCTTTGTTTATGAATAATAAGGGTAAGCCCCTACATATCCACACAAGGCGTGAAGGACATAAAATAGAAAGTCTTATAAATGGAAGTAGAATGTATATGGTAAAAGATGCAATGGACTTAAAAAGGGAAACTCCTAGATATAAGAAAATTTCTTAACCAAATCCAATAACCAACCAGTAGCACAATAATCCAACAGCTGAAATAAATCACTTCTCAAGTACAATCCGTGACGTTATAGAAAATAATTCATTAGCATCAATCGTCTCTATATTTCATTTATTTTTAAACATAATTTATTATTGATCTCAAGCAATCGGGACTTAAAGATACTTTAAGCATCGGGATATTACATCAACGTTCAATATTGCGGACATTGATATTATAAACATTCATTCGATGCCAATAACCATGACATGATTTTAAACCTTTGCTCATGCTTATGCATCTTGGACTGTTTCTTAGAAATTGGGCATGCTAAGATCGGAGACCACCAAGTTCCTGATGATTTGCAGGTTAATTTTCAAGTCATCTAAGAGAACACTTGTGATCAGTTTAGGTCATCTAATTATTAAATCCCAGATATTGGTTCTGACCTGAAACAAATTGGTCGGGGATGCCATTTATATAGGGTAATGTTCCTTTTTGAATGTTTTAAATTAGTGATGAACCGAAATATACTATCTAATTTGTATTTTGACATTGAAGATGAAATCATCTTGGATGGTGAACACTGTAAATAGTTTTTATTTTGCCGCTTATATATTAAAATTTTTATTTGTATTATCTGAATGATTTTTAATCTGCACATTTGTGCATTATGGTTTCTTCGTAAGTAATCCATGAAAATTAGTTATTCACCCAAGTTAATGGTCAAAGTATACATGCGTGCGGTATGTGATCCCCAGTTACTCCAGCCATGTATCATGTTGAAAACATGGATCATAAAATCTATTCATTATATACTTTCTTCAGTTTTGGTTGAAACATGGACTCATTGGCCTAGTTTTCTTGTAGAAAATTGAACTATATATCCGTCTGATGTGATCTTCACCAAGAAATAAAATAAAGCAAGAATTTTTATAGTGGAAAGATGAGAAAGATGAGATTTTTATTTATTGAAATGAGAATACAATGATAAATTTGGCGACGTTCGAGAGGTGGACCACTCTCATAGCTTTGGTTCAAGACAAAGCCTAACTCTCCCACTCGATTTCTCGGATCTAACAAATTCTTCTCCAAACTCAATATAATCACTCCCTCTCATCTACACCTTTATTTATAATAAAACCCTCACTAATTACTCTTCTTATTTAACCATGACCAAATAAAACCCTAACATTATTCTCCTATTAAACTATTACCATATAAGAACCCTAAAATTACTCCACTTTAAATAGCTTGATTCTCCATTAAATGGCATTGTTCTCTCATTACTTCGTTGCCAAATAAATCCGTGTCCCCATTCGCGCACCATCCGCATTCGATGCACCGTCCACGTACGTCGAACCTCTATCCGTAACAGTACTCCGCCTTCGAAAAATCCATCTTGTTCTCAAGGTGGTGCATCCAGCCCATGGGCCGTGCTACTCCGAATGAACGTGCTCGTTTCCTCCAGGTCAAAAGGCCACCTGAGGTCCTTGTCATCTCCCGCGAAGCCTAGATGGATGCCACCGTGATCATCGAACTCAGCAGAAGATCGGCCGTGCCCAAAACAATGCATCTGAGACCCAGTAATACCCCCAGCTGCAAAATGAGGCGTGTGGGTCCACTGGAAAGTTGCCCGGTGGGCCTAAAGGTGGCCCGCCCGAAGCTGGGCGGCCTTCCTGGGGGTCACCCGAAGCTAGACGGCTCTCATTCGGGTCGTCCGAATCCGGATGGTCCTTAGGTGGGCCGGTTGTGTGGACGTTGGCCTTTGTTGACGTCGGATCTGCATCGGTTACGTCATCGTCTTCAAATTTGTACATCCGTTCGGCTCTTCTTCAGATATGAGCTTTGTAATCTTCAGATCTTGGATTTTGGGCTCCTTCTCAAATTGCTCTTTACCTCTCAGATGCATATCTGCCAGCAAGATGACGTCTTTTACGCCGTTTTGGATCAAAGGCAATGCCTTTTGCACTGGATATGTATCAGAGTTGACGACAAAACCCAGATCTGAACTAATGTCTTCGTTCTTCTCATGCTCTTCTTTCTCTACCTCATTCTCAGAGAAGTACCCATGAGACTTCATCAGATCAGAGTCCGCAGTTTCACCAAGACCCAATGATCTATAAGCTTGCTCCCTATAAAAGAAGACAAAAATTTCTTCGATCATAATCCAAGATTTCTTACCCCAAATCTATGCATTTTCAATATAGTCCACTCATCAGGTAATAACCCATCAAATTGACTAAACAATGCAAGTGTTGAGCTTTCCCTTGGTTGCGGAAATGCAATTGTAATAAGATTTAGCAATTTCATATTGGCTAGCTGCATCATGAAATCTTTCATATCGAAAGAACTTATTCCCTTCTTGCCGCAGCACCTGAGCTCTTTGTAGTTTGTAGCATTTCATTAAACACCCGACGAGCTTCCATCATGGCCGTAGAATCGTCGCACTTTGATACCAATTGATGCGATCTTCACCAAGAAATATAATAAAGGAAGAATTTTTATAGTGGAAAGATGAGAAAGATGAGATTTTTATTTATTGAAATTATAATACAATGATAAATTTGGCCACGTTCGAGAGGTGGACTGTTCTCTTAACTTTGATTCAAGATAAAGCATAACTCTCCCACTCGATCTCTCGGACCTAACAAATTCTTCTCCATACTCAACATAATTACTCACTCTCATCTATACCTTTATTTATAATAAAACCCTCACTAATTACCCTTCTTATTTAACAATTACCAAATAAAACCCTAAATTATTCTCATATTAAACTATTACCATATAAGAACCCGAAAATTTCTCCACTTTAAATGGCTTGATTCTCCATTAAATGGCATTATTCTCTCATTACTTCGTTGCCAAATAAATTCATGTCCCCATTCGACGCACCATCCGCATTCGATGCACCGTCCACGTACGCCGGACCTCCATCCGTATCAATCGTCACTCATGGTCAACTAACTACCGAGTTTTCTGTTCCACGGTTGCTTCTCATCCTGGTCTCTCCTTGAATAAGAACAACGACAGTAAAATATGTTATGAAATTGCCTCGGTAAAAGAGTGCATGCAGGACAACCTTTTGTGCATAAAACCATTCAAACATTCAATTTGTTGTATCTCTACACTAGTCATGGAATCAAATGTTGGAAGGGAAGAAAGGGAACAACTTAGTATATGTTTTACAAAAGAACATCATTTTGTGCACCCTCAGTACAATTAAAATGGAAATTTATACATACATACACTATAATTTTGGTTGTTGCGAAAAATAGTCCCACAGTGAAAAAAATAGAAAAAGCAAGGCGCATAAATTGAAGTTGAGCCTCTACCTAATAGCTTAAGCTTTTGGGTTAGAGTGTTTCAGCCAAGGTTATGTCCTCACTTGTTTAACTCATCGTGGGCCCCATGTTACTGTTCAGTTAATCTTAAATGTGGTTTCTTACATATACAACCCTTTGGTTATTACTTTGAACTAGTGAGGAGCTGTGACCATTTCATTGAGCCTAATACCCCTACAAAAGTTTGATTTACATAGCCTCTTTTTAAGAGCTCTTGTCGAATGATGTTGGTAAGCTACCACTCGTGTCTTTGCATTCCTGAATCTAGTATGGAGTAGAGTTGAAAATTAACTTGCTTATCATAGGCTGGGGGAACTGTGCTATGAAATTACATTTTCATGTAGTTCGTCCAGTAATTACTTGTTCAATTGCATTATCTGCTTCAATTTTTATTGAACAGAAAATTCATTTCCTAGGTTTTCCATGAAATGGTTAATGCTGGAGTGGAGCCAAATGTCAATACATATGGTGCACTTATTGATGGCTGTGCAAGAGCTGGACAAGTAGCTAAAGCATTTGGTGCCTATGGAATTATGAGATCCAAGGTATGGCCGCAGATAAGTCTGTAATTGATCATTCCCATATCTTTCTGGTTTGGATTTATCTGGTTGTGAGAATATGCAGGAGTGCCCTTAAATTCATGCAATGTCACTTTTCTTTGCACTTATCAAGGTGTTATATGCAGTAGAAAGTGCAGCCTGATCGAGTTATATTTAATGCATTGATCACTGCATGCGGTCAGTCAGGAGCAGTTGATCGTGCTTTTGATGTTTTAGCAGAGATGAGGGCAGAGCCCAAGACAATCGACCCTGATCATGTTACTGTTGGTGCTCTGATGAAGACATGTGCCCAAGCTGGACAGGTACTACTTAAGCTATATGAACAGTCTGGTTTAACTTCATCGTAAACTAAGCTTCATAATCTTATCGTTGATACCTTAAATCTCTGCAACCCAATCACCAAGACCAAATCCTTATCCCAAAATTTGGGGTTTCGAACAGAAACCCTTTTTCTTCATACAGCTCTACTTAAAGACATTCTTCACTATTGTATTGATGTCTGATTTCTCTATATATTCGGCATTCTGTGTTTATCTTTTTCCTTATATTTCCTTCCCAATATTTTGTACTTTATGTAGGTTGATCGTGTTCAAGAAGTTTATAAAATGCTTCATAAGTATGACATCCAGGGAACCCCGGATGTTTACACAATTGCTGTCAATAGTTGTAGCCAGACAGGTGATTTGGATTTCGCACTTAGCATCTACAGTGACATGAAACGGAATGGTGTTTTACCTGATGAGGTAATATTTACAGTAGATCATTTATCAATTTGTTGTCACTGTCAATTATATGGAGCATATATTCAGTTCATACTTTTTTCTTTGATTTTATTTTTTATATTTTTTCTTCTAATAGATTGAAAGTCAACTATATGTCACCATACACATGCTTGCTACTTATTGTTCAAAATGTCTGGACTACACGTTATTTATCCAGTTATCCTATAGATACAGAATGTGGGTTTTAATCATCTCAGCTATATGAGCATTTACCTGTAATTGCTTTATGCTTGTATGGAGTAGCTCAGCGTTAGCTGAATGTTGATACGATCTAGGGCTTTTTGTAGAATAAAGGTGGGATTTTTCTGGTGAAAGATGAGATTTTTGTATCAAAGGTGGGATTTTTATGAAGCAAAATAGGAGATTTGGGGGAAAAGAATGATTTTTATTGATATAAAAACTGAAAATAAAAGATATTTGGCCACAATTCGAGAGGCGGCTACTCTCCTAGCTTTCAATTCGAGAAGGAATTCTAAGATATCAGGTTAGGGTTCTTAGACACCTAGATCAAGGGGTTTCACAAAACAATTCATGCATAAATTCCCTCTCTAGCCGGCCCTAGCTTAAATAAAGAAAATTACATAATTGCACATTTTACAAAACCCCCCCTAAGATCTGAAAATGCTGAAAATGCCCATGTTGGGCCAAAAATCCATAACACATCATTATTCTGCCCCCGAAGTACCACCTTGTCCTCATGGTGGTGTTGTGAAAATCATGGGCTCACTAGTCCAAGTGGAGGTCTTCGTCCCCTCCCGGCTCTTGCTGATCCACAAGCTGGCCCTCTTCATCTTCAATGATCAGCATCTGGAGAGTCGGATCCTTGCAGCGGTGTCCGGGTCCATACTTTTCGCCGCAGCGGAAACAAATGCCCTTGGTACGAAACAAAGGCCCTTGTCCGGGTCCATACTTTTCTCCTGGATTTCCGTCTGTTTGAGCCGCTTACGCCTCACGTCCGGTTGAAGCTCGGAGTTCTTCTCGTGGCTGGACTGGAGACCTGATGATGCCTTTTCTTCTCCTGTCGCCGGAATGGATGCACTCCACGCTCCTCGGGCTCGCTTCTTTTCCGCTAGCCTGCCCTCAACCATCCTTGCCAGGTGCATCCAGTCTAACAAGCTCTGGGCCTTTGAATCCATAGCTCTGTCCTGATGATGGGCTTCCACCCCTTCATGAAGAACCCTTTTAGGGACCCTACTGAAACCACACGAACATGGCCCGCCAACATATCAAACTTCTTTATGTACTCCCAGGCCACCCCCTCCTACCTCAAGGCATACATCTACTCATACATGTCTCCCCCCTTGCACCTTCCCGAACCGATCCATGAGGAAAGTAGTGAAATTCTCCACGAGCGAAAAGGTCGCTGCTACTGCGTCCACCTGTACCACGATAGTGCCTCTCCAACCAGCCACACCCTAACGACCTTCAGCCACTGAGTCTCATGCACCCGTGACACCTCGAAGTATCGTTCTGCACTACAGATCCATCCTTCTGGGTCCTCCGCTTTAAAAATAGGTATCATCAGCTTCATGAAACCGCTCTCCGCGATAAACCCCCTAGACACTTCTCCCCTACTGATAGTCATGCTGTCATGGCGGAGGAGCATGTACGTCATAATAATAATCTCCAGCAAGGTCCCGATCCTCTCTATCAACACCATCCCAAACAGTTCCCCCCAATCAGCTCCTCTCCCGTCAATGATGTCTCCACGGTCATCCTCGTGGTATCGGTTGTAGTTTTCAAACTCTGCAGCAAGTCATGAGGGCCTTCCTCCATCGAAATCAGCGTCAAAATCCTCATGGGGGTCTCAACCCCCCGTCAAAAGCCTCGCGCGGTCCACATCTCCTCCTCGGGGCTACCGAGGGCTCAAGGTGGGCCCAATGGCCCAACTGCTGCAGCCCGCGGGGCCCTGACCAAAGGGAAAGTCTTGAGGTTTGCATAAAGGCTCTCTCTCCTCAGGGTAATGCATACCTGCCTTAGGTGGTCTATGTGTTGCTCCTTAGATCGACTATATATAAGGATGCTATCAAGTATACGAACAAAATTTATCCCATAAATGGTTGTAGTACTTGAGGCATCACTCTCATGAATGTGCTAGGGGCATTGGATAGGCCAAATGGCATGACCATCCATTCATAAACCATCCTTCGTTTTGAAGGCCGTATTCCATTCGTTCTCTGGACGGACTCTAATCTGATGGTAGCCACTCTTAAGATCAATCTTTGAAAATATTGTGACTCCAGTCATCATATCAAGCATGTCGTCTAGCCTAGGGATAGGAAAACGATACTTAACCGTGATCTTGTTGATGGCACAATTATCCACACATTCTTCATGATCCATCCTTTTTGGGTGTACAGAGAGCCGGCACAGCACATGTGCTCAAACTTTTCCTGATAAAACCTTTGGCTAATAATTTGTCAACTTGCCTTTTCAACTCAGCATGCTCAGTATGGTTCATAGGGTAATGATGCAAATTGGGAAGTGTAGCTCCCGGGACTAAATCTATGGCGTGCTGAATATCACACATGGGTGAAAGACAATCTGGGAGGTTTTTTGAGAAAATGTTATCCCTTCATTATCGTCGTTATCTCTTCAGGGATATCCTTTTGACTAATCTCACAAATCTCTCTTGCAACTAAGACATACATGACTGAGTCCTTTCTTACTTCTCTTTTCAGCTCCTTAGGACTAATAATATGCAAGCTCTTGCCCTTAGTTGCTTCCTTCTTTTCAAGAGCGGTCACCTTGGGTTGTATGTGGTTCAGCTTGATTTTCTTGCCTTCATGACTTGTAATGACCTGTATTTTTAATATTATTATTTCTGAGGTTGCCACAAATTTTTTCCAATTTAATCTCTTTTTCCTTCCAAATTTCTCTTGATTTCTTGTGTTCAGATCCTTGTTAGGAAAAAACGCGAATTTTTATGTTTTTACATTTAAAACTCGTCCAAAATGGTTCCCGTATTAAACAGCCGTCCATTTGAATTATTCGGAAAAATACGCGCTTTTTTAGATGTTGACGAATAAAACGCTTTTTATTCTCGTATTGCGCATTTTATGCGTTTTAAACGCGTTTTAGGGGCACTTTTAAATCATTTTGAACTATGATTTAATAATCATACTTTGGTTTAGTGCATGCTACAAGGAACATAATAGTATGATCATGTCATTTGTTTAAAACTATGCATACAATTTGAATATAGAACTTATTTTACTTTTATTTCATATTGATATTGTTGATTTTTAAGTTCATTTGGATGAATGATATCTTGACAGTATTCGTATTTTTAGTTGCGTTTTTTATCTGGGTTAACGAATTAAACACTATTTAACCTGTTTATGTATTATTCTCATATTGCGCATATTTGACCGAATTTTTGACCGAACGTCTTTTGAAATTGATCGAATTAAACACGTTTTATTCACATCACGAATAATTCCCGTTTTACGTTTTGCTAACAAGGGTTCAGATCTCTTCTAGAGCTATATCTTTCTGGACTTCTTGGCCTCTTCGATGAAGGTAGATTATTTCTATACCTAAGTTCTCGGTTTAGGATTTATTTTCTTTTTATAAAATATTTTAGTATTAGTTTTAAATCAATTTTCAGATATTGAATGTTATGCAACATAGTACCCTTATGTCATGTTATAACTATGATAACTATACTGAAACACGGAATATGAAAGTATTACATAGCTGTTGTCTGTCAACAAAAATAGAATATTATACACCGAGATACATGCTATTATTGTTACACATACCATCGATATTGTTCATTGAATATCGTACAAGTCTGGATATTGTGTCTGATCATTGAGTCGAGGTGCTTGATCACGAGGAGTCAGACTTCCAGTGCAGGACGCTAAGTCTTGAGCTAGCGGCAGATGAGTGTTCCATTTACGTTTTAGATGTAGTGTAGTTTATACTGTTCTTACCTTCTTTGTTATGAGTAATTCATATATTCGTATCTTCCTGTACTGCTCCACATTGACTTCATTGGCACCTGCGAGAACTGCACACACTTATTTCAATTGTGATGGCACCCGGGGAGCAGGGCGTTACAAGTGACGACCCCATGCAGGTCCACGCAATTGCCTCGTGAACAGTGTAGAGTAGGCAGGAAGTGTGATACTCGACTGACTCATCTTATGAGAATTCTGAGGACGAAATTTTTCTAAGGTGGGTAGAATGTAACGGCCTACTTCTTTGCCCTCCTTTTATTTTTCTTTTTATTTTTCCTCAGTAGCCCAAGCACAACCCGTGGGCTCCCCTTTCTCTCCCATCTCTTTTCCATAGCAAGTCCGAGCCCTTAGGGCTCGATCGCACCATCTTCCTCTCACACGCTCGCAGCAGCGAAACGAATGCTCAAGGGCTTCTGCGACTCTTCCTCTCTCTCCCTCTCTCCCTCTTGCGACGACACGAGCCATCGAGAAGGACATCCGACGACGCCTCTCTCCTCTCGTACGAAGGACACCCCCCATCCGTCCTCTCGTAGCGATGAGCCCCTCGACGCGACAACAACGAGCACCCCGTCCCCTTCTTTCGTCACCTCCGTCCTCCCCTGTACGACGCATCCATCCCTTCTCCTCTCCTCCTTCATTTTAAAGCCCCTCAGTCCACTCCTCCCTTGTGTTGAGTGCGGTGGCTTCCTTGCTCACTAATTTGGTTTGTGACTTCCATGTTTCTTGCAACTGGTCCTTCTGCTGCTTGAGTTGTGTCACGCCCCGCTTCCCAAGTATGGAAGGCAAGACGTGAGAAGGTCCGCTCGAACGTGGAGCTGTGAAGCTGCAGTCCGATAAGCGTCTGTGAATGATACAAATTTGCAGGTTCTTGCAATGCGACAGAACAACAACAATGATAAACAGAAAGCAGACATAAAAATATCCACCAACATCAACATCCAACAAATATTCCAACATCACAGAGATAAGTCACAAGTGTACAAGGTCTGAACAAAGGCCTAAGGCATGGCCGAAACATAAACAGAGAGAGAGATAGGTGCCACGCACCGAATCCTAACAGCAACTACTAAAAGAAACAACTAAGAAAAACTCCAAGTGAGTCTAGGACTGGTCACTAGTGTCCTCAAACTCAGTCCCTGCGGGAACCTCGAACTCTACGTCCGCGTACTGTTCGTCCCATGTAACTGACTCTGTCTCTAAACCTGACATGTGACACCCAAATAGAAAATGGCACATGTCAGCAAAAGTCTCCAAAAGGAAGGGAGACTTTTGTGCAAGGAAACATAAGAGCAAAAAGGTGCAACTATCAGTTTTAAAATAATAGAGATGACATGACATGTTATTTAATGAATGCAGCATTTTAAACATGAGCATGAGCGTAGCAGTTTAAGTTGAACTTGAAAGGTAACATTTGCACGACACATTGTAGCAAAAAGCTACAAAATAAGATATCACGATTTCACGATGAAAACATGCATTCACATTGTGTACATGGTTTACGCCTTACAGCTAAAGTTGCTGATCTGGCATACTTCTACGTTGAGTGGTCGCTTAACCCTACCCCAATCCCAGAGTTTACGCCTTACAGCTGAAGTGGCTGTACGTGCACACTTCTACGCTGAGTGGTCGCTTAACCCTACTCCTCCACCTGTATCGAGCGTTGGTTTTCCAACTACGTTGTGCTCGCTTCTGGATCAAGAGCCAGGAAGTGTTTTCATTTGGCATAGGGGTGCACCTAGCCTCAATCAATATGTAAGAGTCAAGATCCTACGTGTCGCAGCTTACATTTTAAAGTAGCGTGTGCTACACAAATCATGATAGAGAAGATGATGCATGAAATGACATGGCAATGAGCATGAGCATGACAATAAGCAATTAAAAGTGCGTACATATAATTTGAAAGTAAACATGACATGCGGCATGAAATGATAGCAAGGGTGTCGGATCTAGCTTCGTTGTCAAGCTAGATCAAAAGTGGCGTCTAGGCGACTATCATTTCATCGCCTAGTCTCTTTTACACAATTTTACAAAATGGCCTAAAACATGGCCTAACAAATCACTGTGCAAGTTTCACTTGTCTGTTTCCGGTGGTAACGGTTGTCGTGGGTTCGTCTGGACGGGTACTACGTGTCGGTATGTCCGGTTCTCTGTTTTGGTTAAACAAATCACTAAATTAGATTTATTGTGAGATAATCAAAATATCGAGTTAATCCCTAAACTGGGTTCGTCTAATTTTATCGGGTTCACTAGCTAGGGTGATGTTTATATAGTGTTATACTAACATGGTACCCCTTATTTTATTCTAATATTATTACACTAACATTATTTACAATTTATAACATGCTTAAATTAACATTAACATTTAGATTTTAAACAAACACTAACTAATATTAATTAGGCTAACAGCATGGTTTGACACGGTATGCCTTGTTTCATTTTGATATCATCCATACTAACAACATACTGCTAAAATCAAAACTAGTCAGTTAATTCTTATGACTAATACCACCAACCTACTAGTACTAACATTTATTATGGGTTAATAAACAAACTAACAGTTAATTACTCTTCCTACTCCTTTAATACTCAGTCTGTCACTCTTCTATTATTTTCTTTAAGAGGCTGATCCTATCTTAACTCTCTCACCCTCTCTATTCTCATCTGTTTCTTTGCTCTCTCTTAAACCTATTTCTTTATTTCATATGTCAACTGCTCCCCACCTACTTACTATTATTAACTAGGCTGTCACCCTTTTAATTTCACACCTATTACAAAAAACAAGCCTGCCACTTCTTTACTCATTCTGTTTCTTTATTCATTCAATACCCCTCTTACTTTCTGTCCCTTTCTCCTCTCTGTAATCTCGTTTCTTTTCTTATTCTTTTTTTTGTTTACAAACGTTTGCAGGCAAAGCAAATGAAGGGGAGAGAAGTTTGAAGCTCACGCACGGAGGGGAGGAGATGGCTCTGCACGGCGGCGGGCGGCTTCACGGCGATGACGGCGGCGTGTGGCTTCAGCTGGAGGCGCGCGCATGGGTGGCTCGCTCCGGCGATCGGCGCAGGCGGATGGGTGGCACGCGTTTCCGGGCGGTTCCCGGCGGTGGCGTGGGTCGGGGGGGGGGGGGGGGGGTGGCCGGCCTAGGGGAGAGGGAGGAGAAAGGAAAGAAGAAGGTGAGGATGGAATGGAAGGTTTGGGGGTTTGCAAGAACTGAAATTGATTTCAGCCTCTCAAAATTTCTGTTTTGATTCTTGGCTTGGAGAAATTGTTTGCAGGGGGAATTGAGTTGTTGAACTTGGTTTGGGCTTGGCCTAGAGAATTTTTGCAGGGAAAGATGATTTTGGGAAGGGCTGATTTGTTTGATTTGTGCTGAATTTGGTTTGCGAATTTGTGGAGGATGATAAACCGGTTTTCTTGGGGAGTTTGTTTGCTGGTTGAAATTGTTTGCAGGAAAAGAGAAATTTTTTGACGGTGATACTGTTATAAGAACAGTACGGGGGATAGTTTGATGGAGGGAGGAGCTGGATGTGGGAGAGATTTTGATGAGGCCTGTTGGATCTCACCCACCCAAACGGTGGACGTCAATAGGGTTAATTAATTAGCAACTTAATTAGAATTAAAGTTAATCAATATTTGATTAGGAACAATTTAATTTGGGCAATTAATTAGTGTGATGTGATTAGTGTTAAAATTTTATAATTGTGCCATGTAAGAAATATAAAGAGATAGACGTGCTCGCATCGACGCACAAAAGAATTTGCGTACAAAAATATCCGAACGATCAAAACTAAAATACGGCACACACAATAATCAATACGCCTAGAAATACCGGCCGTTACATTCTACATACCTTAAGAAAAATTCCGTCCTCGGAATTCTTATCAATTAAGACGCAGGAAACAAATATGGATAATGCTCTCGTATCTCGTCTTCCCGCTCCCAGGTAGACTCTCCTGGCGAGTCGCGACACCACATCACCCTGACTAGATCAACAGTCTTGTTCCTGAAGACTTTCTGGCGTCGATCTAGGATCTCCACTGGTTGATGCTCATACGTCAGATCCGGTCGAATTGTAATCTCAAAGTAGTCCACAGTATGAGAAGGGTCGTGATATAACGACTGAGCTGGGACACACAAAAGACGTCATGAACTCCCTTTAAGGATGGTGGCAAAGCTAAGCGATATGATACTTCTCCAACTCGCTCTAGCACATCGAATGGTCCAATATATCTCAGACTAAGCTTGCCTCTCTTTCCAAATCGAACCACTCCTCGATTCGGTGAGATCTTCAGGAACACATTATCTCCTGGCTGAAACTCTAGAGGACGCCATTTAGCATCTGTCCAATGCTTATAACGGTCCTGGGCGATCCGAAGATTGTCCCTGATATCTCGCACAACATCAACTGCTTCCACTGTCATCTCTGGACACAAGAGCTCTCTATCACAGATGTCATCCCAACTCAGTGGCGATCGACATTTTCTTCCGTAGAGAGCAGCAAATGGCGCCATGCCAATGCTCGCCTGATAGCTGTTGTTGTAGGAGAGCTCCACCAGGTGCAGATGATCCTTCCATGAACACTTGAGATCCAACATGCAGGCTCTCAGCATATCCTCCAAGATCTAGATGGTACGCTCTGACTGGCCATCTTTCTGCGAGTGATACGCAGTACTGAACTTCAAACTGGTATCCAGATTGGTCTGCAGACTTTTCCAGAACTGGGATGTGAATCACGTTTCACGATCTGATACAATGCTCACAGGGACTCCATGTAAACTCACGGTCTCCTCCATATACTTCCTTTAATATCTCCGTGGATTGCCCAACTCGGAAGGGTATAAAGTGCGATCAACGATGACCCAGATCACATCGTTCTGCTTGGTACTCCGAGGTAAGCCAGTCACGAAGTCCATCGTGATGTGCTGCCACTTCCATTCTGGAATCGGCAGAGGTTGTAGTAGTCCAGCCATGCCATGATGTTTAGCCTTCACTTGCTGACACACAAGGCACTTGGCAACACTACGTGCCACACTTCTCTTCATCCCATGCCACCAGAAATTCTGTCGAAGATCCTTGTACATCTTAGTGCCACTAGGATGTACAGAATACGGCGAACTATGTGCCTCAACAAGCAACTCCTCTCTAATATCTCCAGCTGGCACACCAACTCTGGCTCTATACCTTAGCGAGCCATCCTCATAAATCAGAAAGTCAGTCTGCAATCCGATCTACGATCGTCGACTGTATCAGCATACACATCAACGACGAAACCTCTCCAGGAAGCACAATCTCAATACCGGACTCACAGAAATCCTGCTGCATCCTCCACTGTGAAGTCAACGTCATAACCGCTGGAAGTCTACTCAGCGCATCAGGAACCACATTCACCTTGCCAGGATGGTACTGCAAATCGATCTCGTAATCCGCCATGAGCTCCAATCATCGACACTGTCGCATGTTGAGCTCCTTCTGCGTAAAGATATATTTCAAGCTTTTGTGATCAGTGAAAATATTCACCTTCTCACTCAGCAAGAAATGCCTCCAAATCTTGAGCGCAAATACGACTGCAGCAAACTCCAAATCTTGAGTCGGGTAGTTCTTCTCATGAGCCTTAAGCTGCCGAGAAGCGTACGCGACCACATGTCCATGCTGATGCAAAACGCATCCGAGACCTTTGCCAGAAGCATCATAAAAGATCTCGAAACCTTCACTCCGATCGGCACAGCTAGAACATGTGCAGACGTCAATCTCTCCTTCAGAATAGAAAAAAGCATCCTCACAAGCATCGGACCAAACAAACGATATATCCTTCCTCGTCAGTCTAGTCATCGGCTCGGCAATCTGAGAGAAATCTTTGATGAAGCGCCGATAATATCCTGCTAGCCCGAGAAAACTCCTGATATCAGACGCTGTCTGCGGAATCGGCCACTCTCTGATAGCCTTGATCTTCTCCGGATCCACGGCTATGCCATCTCCTGACACCACATGTCCAAGAAAGGCAACTCTATCCAGCCAAGACTCGCACTTGGAATACTTCGCATATAAATGATGCTTCTTCAAAATCTCCAGAACTGACTTCAGGTGCTCAACATGCTCCTCTTCCGACTTCGAATAGATCAAGATGTCGTCAATAAAGATAATGACGAACTTATCTAAGAAGTCGTAAATTATCAGGTTCATAAGATTCATGAAAACTGCGGGTGCGTTGGTCACACCGAAAGGCATAACCACGAACTCGTAGTGTCCATACTTTGTTCTGAACGCTGTCTTCTGCACATCATTCTTTTCCCACCTCAGTTGGTGATATCCGCTCCTGAGATCCAGTTTAGAGAATACCCTCGATCCTTCAAGCTGATCAAAAATGTCGTCTATCCGCGGCAACGGATACTTTGTTCTTGATGGTGACGACATTCAACTCTCTGGAGTCCACGCACATCCGACGCGAACCATCCTTCCGTCGACAGTCGATCGTAGCGAAGAAGCAACTAAGCCAATCCATCCCGAGAATGGCGTCATAATTGGTAATGTCGTGGACGATAAAATCGGCATAAAGCTCGAGTCCACAGACAACTAGGGGACAAGATTGACAATCAAGAGATACCGAGATCACACCATTCCCCGTAGCGATATCCCAACTCTTGGAAAGAGGGGAAGTCGACAGAGAATGCTTGAACTTCGAGATAAAATGCACATGGATGCATTGGAGTCGAAGAGAACCCGAGCGGGACAAGCACAAATAAGAATAATCCCTAACAAGCAAACTAGCAATCAAAACCTATTCTAGCAAACAAGATCCAATCTAACATGCATATTCAACTAATGAAAAGTAAAGACTAGTCTGAGGGTTACCTGCAATAACTCTGTCCTCAGTCTCCGCCTCTACTGCAGTCATTGTGAAGGCTTGCCTCCTAGGCTGAACGGCCTGCTGGAAAGCCTGCTTCTGGGGAATGAGAGGCGCTCCACGTCCGACAGCCACTGGAGCTCTCTGCTGCTGAATTCCGACTGGTGCCTTCCGCAGTTGATTGGCATGCCGACAATCCTTCATTGAATGTGTAGCGTCGCCACAAATCAAGCACTGGCCCAAGAACCTCCTGCACTGCTCCTTCACATGACCAACCTTGCCACAAAAATGGCACATCTTCAGAGTAGGCCCACCTGGCCTCTTAAACTGCACAGCCTGATTAGGCTTGAACCCGGGCCTAACCACAGCTCTGGCCTGCTCCATAGGCCTCCGCACAACACCTGAATACTGCCCTCTCCTCTGATTGGCAATCAGCTCCTGCCTCTTGGCAGCTATTAGCAACTTCTGATAAGAGTCTAAGTCCGAAGAGGACATCAGACTCTGCAGCTCCAATGATAAACCCTGCAAGAATCTCTGAGCTCGATCTTCAGCGGTCTGAACTAATTTTGGCGCAAAGCGGCTCAGTCTGGTGAACTCTTGGTGGTACTGATCCACCGTCAGATTCCCCTGCTTCAGATTGATAAACTGCTGCATCAGCTCCCTCCTGGCAGCTCGAGGGAAATACTCCTCATCAAATCTCGCCTTGAAGGTGGCCCAGGGGATATGCTTCACCAACATCTGCTCTTCTGACTCCCACCAACTGCGGGCATTGTCCTTCAGTTGCTTCTTTACCAAGTCAACCCATCCGGTCGAGTCAACCTTCGAGAGAAGCAGATTATCCTCAATGTTCTTCATCCATTCATCCGCAGCTAATGGTCCTTTTGACCCAGTGAAGTACGTTGGGCTCAGCTCCCGAAACTGCTTCGCTCCCTGCTCGAAGCGAGGGGCATTCTGAAGCATGCCCTGCTGCACGTGCATCATCTGTTGCATCATCCTCATCATCTCCACCGTGGTGGGTTCTCTATCAGCATCCTCACCGTGTCTTGCTCCACCACCAACTCCAGATCCACTACCAGCTCGGACGATGCGTCTCCTCGCCATTTAAGACAAGGAAATGTTCAGATTAGACTCAATTCATGACTTGAATGTTCCGAATATTTAAATGGATGTTGTTATCATTATTGTTGTTCCGATATTTTGCAGGTGCAAAGAGGGACCTGCATGGGCCACCACTAAAACCTGTCACACCCCGCTTCCCAAGTATGGAAGGCAAGACGTGAGAAGGTCCGCTCGAACTTGGAGCTGTGAAGCTGCAGTCCGATAAGCGTATATGAATGATACAAATTTGCAGGTTCTTGCAATGCGACAGAACAACAATGATAAGTAGAAAGCAGACATAAAAATATCCACCAACATCAACATCCAACAAATATAACAACATCACAGAGATAAGTCACAAGAGTACAAGGTCTGAACAAAGGCCTAAGGCATGGCTGAAACATAAACAGAGAGAGATAGTTGCCACACACCGAATCCTAACAGCAACTACTAAAAGCAACAACAACTAAGGAAAACTCCAAGTGAGTCTAGGACTGGTCACCAGTCTCCTCAAACTCAGTCCCTGCAGGAACCTCGAACTCTACGTCCGCGTACTGCTCGTCTCCTGTAACTAGTGAGTCTAGGACTGGTCACCAGTCTCCTCAAACTCAGTCCCTGCAGGAACCTCGAACTCTACGTCCGCGTACTGCTCGTCTCCTGTAACTGACTCTGTCTCTAAACCTGACATGTGACACTCAAAGAGAAAAGGTCACATGTCAGCAAAAGTCTCCAAAAGGAAGGGAGACTTTTGTGCAAGGAAACATAAGAGCAAAAAGGTACAACTAGCAGTTCTAAAATAATAGAGATGACATGACATGTTATTTAATGAATGCAGCAGTTTAAACATGAGCATGAACGTAGCAGTTTAAGTTGAACTTGAAAGGTAACATTTGCACGACACATTGTAGCAAAAAGCTACAAAACAAGATATCACGATTTCACGATGAAAACATGCATTCACATTGTGCACATGGTTTACGCCTTACAGCTGAATTTGCTGATCTGGCATACTTCTACGCTGAGTGGTCGCTTAACCCTACCCCAATCCCTGAGTTTACGCCTTACAGCTGAAGTGGCTGTACGTGCACACTTCTACGCTGAGTGGTCGCTTAACCCTACTCCTCCACCTGTATCGAGCGTTGGTTTTCCAACTACGTTGTGCTCGCTTCTGGATCAAGATCCAGGAAGTGTTTTCATTTGGCATAGGGGTGCACCTAGCCTCAATCAATATGTAAGAGTCAAGATCCTACTCGTCGCAGCTTACATTTTAAAGTAGCGTGTGCTACACAAATCATGATAGAGCAAGATGATGCATGAAATGACATGGCAATGAGCATGAGCATGACAATAAGCAATTAAAAGTGCGTACATATAATTTGAAAGTAAACATGACATGCGGCATGAAATGATAGCAAGGGTGTCGGATCTAGCTTCGTTGTCAAGCTAGATCAAAAGTGGCGTCTAGGCAACTAATCATTTCATCGCCTAATCTCTTTTACACAATTTTACAAAATGGCCTAAAACATGGCCTAACAAATCACTGTGCAAGTTTCACTTGCCTGTTTCCGGTGGTAACGGTTGTCGTGGGTTCGTCTGTACGGGTACTACGTGTCGGTATGTCCGGTTCTCTGTTTTGGTTAAACAAATCTCTGAATTAGATTTATTATGAGATAATAAAAATATCGAGTTAATCCCTAAACTGGGTTTGTCTAATTTTATCGGGTTCACTAGCTAGGGTGATGTTTATATAGTGTTATACTAACATGGTACCCCTTATTTTATTCTAATATTATTACACTAACATTATTTACAATTTATAACATGCTTAAATTAACATTAACATTTAGATTTTAAACAAGCACTAACGAATATTAATTAGGCTAACAGCATGGTTTGACACGGTATGCCTTATTTCATTTTTATATCATCCATACTAACAACATACTGCTAAAATCAAAACTAGTCAGTTAATTCTTATGACTAATACCACCAACCTACTAGTACTAACATTTATTATGGGTTAATAAACAAACTAACAGTTAATTACTCTTCCTACTCCTTTAATACTCAGTCTGTCACTCTTCTATTATTTTCTTTAAGAGGCTGATCCTATCTTAACTCTCTCACCCTCTCTATTCTCATCTGTTTCTTTGCTCTCTCTTAAACCTATTTCTTTAATTCATATGTCAACTGCTCCCCACCTACTTACTATTATTAACTAGGCGGTCACCCTTTTAATTTCATACCTATTACGAAAAACAAGCCTGCCACTTCTTTACTCATTCTGTTTCTTTATTCATTCAATACCCCTCTTACTTTCTGTCCTTTTCTCCTCTCTGTAATCTCGGTTCTTTTCTTATTCTTTTTTTGTTTACAAACATTTGCAGGCAAAGCAAATGAAGGGGAGAGGGGTTTGAAGCTCACGCACGGAGGGGAGGAGATGGCTCTGCACGGCGGCGGGCGGCTTCACGGCGATGACGGCGACGCGTGGCTTCAGCTGGAGGCGCACGCGTGGATGGCTTGCTCCGGCGATCGACGCAGGTGGATGGGTGGCACGCGTTTCCGGGCGGTTCATGGCGGTGGCGTGGGTCGAGGGGGGTGGTCGGCCTAGGGGAGAGGGAGGAGAAAGGGAAGAAGAAGGTGAGGATGGAATGGAAGGTTTGGGGTTTTGCAAGAACTGAAATTGATTTCAGCTTCTCAAAATTTCTATTTTGATTCTTGGCTTGGAGAAATTGTTTGCAGGGGAAATTGAGTTGTTGAACTTGGTTTGGGCTTGGCCTGGAGAATTTTTGCAGGGAAAGATGATTTTGGGAAGGGCTGTTTTGTTTGATTTGTGCTGAAATTGGTTTGAGAATTTGTGGAGGATGATACACAGGTTTTCTTGGGGAGTTTGTTTGCTGGTTGAAATTGTTTGCCAGAGAAGAGAAGATTGTTGATGGTGATACTGTTATAAGAACAGTGCGGGGGACAGTTTGATGGAGGGAGGAGCTGGATGTGGGGGAGATTTTGATGATGCCTGTTGGATCTCACCCACCCAAACGGTGGAAGTCAATATGGTTAATTAATTAGCAACTTAATTAGGATTAAAGTTAATCAATATTTGATTAGGAACAATTTAATTTGGGCAATTAATTAGTGTGATGTGATTAGTGTTAAAATTTTATAATTGTGCCATGGAATAAATATAAAGAGATAGACGCGCTCGCGTCGACTCACAAAAGAATTCGCGCACAAAAATATCCGAACGATCAAAACGAAAATACGGCACACACAATAATCAATACACCTAGAAATACCGGCCGTTACAAGTTGTGTGCATCTGACTCCTCCCTTATTGTTTTGAGGTGCGATGGCTCCCCTTCCTCGCCAATTGGAGTTCGGCGGCTCCTCTTGCTTGCGGTCTGTGTTTTCCTCACTGATTTATGGTACGGTGGCTCCTCTTGCTCGTAGTCGTTCCTTCCTTGCTGTTTGGTGCTCCTCTTGCTTGCAGTCTGACACTTCCTTGCTTGTGTTGGGTTTATGGCTCTCCGTTGCTCGCTGATTTGTGGTGCAGTGGCTTCCCATTGCTTGCAGGTTGGCCTCCTCGCTGTTGTGGGATTGTTGTTGCTTGCGGGTTGTCCTTTGCTTGCTAAATCGGGGTGTTGCGGCTCCCCTCTTGCCTGCAGTTGGTGGTTCCTTGCTGTCTGGGCTTGTGGATGGCTGTTTCTGGCTATTGATTGGGATCGTCTGATCCTTGTTCGTTGCGTCGGGCTGCGGTTCTTAATTATCTTAGTTCTTCGGCGATGATTTCAAGTAGACTCTATACCATATACTACAATTTCGATTTCTCTTGCTTGTTGTTGGGGTTTGGGTCTTTACTTGCTTGCGGATGGGTTCTCTTGCTTGTTGGGTTTAGGTTGTCTCTTGCTGTTTTGAGTTTGTTGGCTTCCCTTGCTTGCGGCTTAGAGCTCACTGCTGGTTGTTGAGTTGTGGTTGGCTTTTCTGCTACTTGTTGGGTTCGGCTGAATCCCTTGTTGCTGTTTTGTAGTTCCTGTGTTGTTATTGGGTTGTGGCTGGCTCTTGCTTGCGAATTTGGCCCTCCTTGCTGATATTGGTTGTGGTTGGCTCTCGCTTGCAGATTTGGCTCTTCTTACTGATGTTGGTTGTGGCTAGCTCTCCTTGCTTGTGAGTTGTGGTTGGTTTTTACTGATTACCGTTTTGAGTTCTTTGCTTGTTAGGTTTGGAGCTTCTCTCGCATGCTGTCTTGGTTCCCTGGATTATTGTTGGGCTCGGCTGCTTTCCTCGCTTGTGGTTTTGGGTTTCGGTGTGGTTTACTTGGAATCTGATCACTCTGGCTAGACCCTATAGCGTCGTCGTGAGTTTGACTTTCGAGTTTTCTTTTTTTCGTCTCTTGGTTCATTGCATGAATGAGTTGGTGGATTGTTTCTTTTAATATGTATCAGTTCAGTTTGGAATATCATGCCATGAGGAACATCCATGCTTTATCACATTCTAGCTTTTGCTATCATGTCATTTCATTATCTATTGAGATTGCTAGTACCATGAGGTTTAATATTATGATTAAATTACGTTGTCCCTTGGTTACATGTATCGCAGTTGACTTTCTTGACTACACAGTTTAACTAATATTAAACTGGAAACCACATCACGACACTAAACTAATACTTGGTTATTTCTGATTGACTCACCGGGTTTGGGGAAACATATGATTGTGGGAGTGCGGGAGCAACTAGAGCCATGCTCAGTATAGTTTCGGTGGTTGGATGCACTCATATATCTGTTTACCCGTTAGAGGGATCACGAATTCTATCATGAATCTGTATACCTGACGGAGGCATCCAGAGCCCTTTCACAATTTACACTTCATCTTGCACACCGTACTCTCCCTCATAAGTCACGGCCAAGTATTGGTTTACTTTAATGAGTACCACTTTACAGTAGTTGTGGACATTTAATTAATAATTACATGTTACTTTTCTATACCTTTATTTCTGCGGTCATATCTCATTTTGTGCACATTTACGTTTCTGTCTCTTGGTTTGCTATTGTCTACTCTATTGAGCGTAGTGCTACTTTTGTTGCCCACTAGGTACGATGCACATGATCATACGGAGTGGTTTGATCACGAGGAGTCAGACTTCCAGTGTAGGACGTTGAGTCTAGAGCTAGCGACAGGTGAGTGTTTCATTTTGCGTTTCAGCTGTAGTGTAAATTTTACTGTTCTTACCTTCTTTGTTATGAGTATTTCATATCTTCCTGCACTGCTCCATATTGACTTCACTAGCACTTGCGGAACCCGCACACAACTTGTTTCAACTGTGACGGCATCCGGGGAGCGGGGAGTTACAAAACACATGGTATGAAAACAGTTCAACAGTCACAGTACCATGATACTACACTTTATTCACGAGTTTTTAGGATAACTCATATTAGAGAGAGTGCATAATCGATTGAAGCCATGCTTATGGCCCCAATCTGGGAGGATTTCCATTCCATGTTCTATTATTTAATAGATCATGAGTCCATTTCATGCTTCTTCTTTTGGACTCGGCCCGGAGTCGCACCTTGCGGTTCAAAGTGGACTTCACGTTGCACATCGTGCTCTCCAAATATGAGTCACATCACTAGTATATGACATCACAGTTTAGTATACAATAGTACTTGTAAAAAAGGTCTCATGTTATGTTTATTGTTACATTTCTTTATTTTCTTGTTGGTTTAAACCTATTAATGATTGATGTTACGGGTGCGTGCTAATGCGATTTTTCTTTACCTTTTTATCATCATGTCATTACTATCTCATTGTCTAATATCAACATTCATATCTTTTAAAATGTTTACGTTATTCACGATTTGACACTTTCATACACTTGTTCCACTTTGTCCTATAGATCACTTTTGCATGCCTGTACTTATCCATGTTTTTACATAAACTGAAGTTTGGATATAGATATGGTGTACTGTCTAACACAATCTTATATCTCTCAGGTGTTCCATATGTCTTATATTGAGTTTCAAAGTTCTTCCTTCCCTTAAGCTATTCTGGGTCCTTTCATTGAGGCATGTTTTCGGTATATTTCTATTCAGCCTATATTGACTTCATTGGTAACCCGCAGGACCTGCAAATTTTTGAAAAAGTAATGACCCCTAGAAACTGGGGTGTTACATGAGTGAATGTACAAGTTCGAGCGATCGAAAATCGTTACATCCATATCAAAAAGCCAAGGTCTCCCCAAGATGATATATGACCAACATCCATAGGCAGCACATCGCACCAAATCTTGTCCTTATACGATCCAAACTGAATAGGGGCAAGACATCTCTCATTGATGCCAATGGATGATGCATCCACCCATGATACCTTATAGTGGCTAGGGTGGGGAATTGGCTGTAGACCTAGGCGGACAACAAGTTTAGATGATACACATTTATACAACTCCCGCTATCAATGATCAGCTTACTGTGTTTGTCACCATGCGCCACAAAGGTGGTAAAGATCGCGGTCCTTCGCCAGTCATCACTCTCTTTGGCCTGAGCCAGGGCACAACACACAACACCAATCCTAGGGTTTCAGAGCATGCATTGGTAGGCTCTATCACATGGGTATGCTCTGAATACAACCTAAGCCGATTCTCATCGGTCTCATAAATGCCTCTCCTGGCTCATAAACTTCTTCATCCTCATCTATTTGGTCATCTTCCTCAGGGTCTTGTACTAATAGGGTCTTGGAAGGGCAGCATCCTGCAAAGTGACCAAAACCTTTACACTTGTAGCATTGTGTACGTGGACCGGCTCTGGAAGACTCATCCTTAATTCCTTTTGCTTTGTCACTCGTGTGGGTGGTGGGTTTTGGATCTGATCTAGACTGGGATTGTCCCTGGGGTGGTCTGCTACCAGCCGGTGCTGGGCGACGTGACAACTCTCGTGAATCGTTACGCCTAGCAACTTGGGCTCGGTGAAAGCTATCAATATCCTGCACAATCTGATAGCATGCTCAAGTGTGTGCACCTCACGAAGGATGAGCTCCTTTCGAAGGTCAAGTCTAAGGTCAGCCCTAAACCTAGACAATGTCACACTCACATCTTCATTCACATTGCATCTCATCATGTACTCATCAAACTTATCAACGTACGAACGAATAGACCCACTATACTGGGCAAGATTCTACCACTTGTCAAGAAGTCGCTGGTGATAGGATGTGGGTAAATACTTCTCCTTCAGCTTCACTTTCATCTCATCCCACATGCCTATAAGCTCTAGTCTACTCTGGGCTAACATGCGCTCAACATTCTGCCAATACAACTTGGCAGATTCAACAAGTTTTATCCTTGCAAACCTCAATTTTCTCTCCTAGGAGGTATCTTACCATCCAAAGTAATGGTCCATATCGGCTATCCAATCAATAAAAGTCCGTGGATTCAGGCGTCCATCAAAAGTGGGTGCGTCTATCTTAATGCCCTTGATCACACTCTCGTCTCGGTCACGTCGGTCGTGATGGTGTCTCTCTTTAGATTGCCTATGTGCGCTAGGCGTGTATCTGTCATGACAGTGTCTTTCTCTAGATCACATTGGTGGGCTAGGCGTACTATATGCATGTGAACCCTCATCTGACACACACGTTCTTTAGGCGTAGCACTCGGTTTAGACACTCGCGAGACTCAGATCTACTTTTCCGGGTTTGGGTTTCTAAAGCAACTAAACGGTTAAGGACATCTCTCAGTGTAGGTGGGTCAGCATCCATGGTATTTGAAGTCTGATAAACTTTGCGCTATGTGTGGTGATGCAATGTAATTATTTCTAAATGATGGACACCGAGCCAATGCTTCTTTTTTTGAATTATAGATGAGATATGGCAACTAATGCAATTTCCTATATGATTCATGTTAATGAGGAGGAGATCAACTAGCATAAATCAACGAGCAAGTCAAAATCAAGTCATTTGCAGTTCCTACATCAATTTCAAATATTTTAATTTGGAGAATGTAATGATGATTAGTGAGCTGTAATGTGACTATTCAATTTTCTTAATGAAAATAATTCTTGTATCACTGTCATAACAAATTGAAGCTCTCATATTAATATCAAATTATTAGGGCTCTATGTAAAAATGTGGTTCTATGGTTGTTTGTTTGCAAAAGAAGGCTATTTGCAATTTGACAATAAGTGGCTAGAAAACTAAGATCTTCCCGCAAAGAAGATGAACAGGTCCAAGTAGGGTGTTGGTGCGTCCATGACTGAGTCCTCTTAGCACTGGTTTGGACTCCAGTTGCATCCGGAATCGCTGAAAATATGAAACTGCGCAAAAATCTCTACAAAATATGCTGAAAAATGCTCTGAAAATGACATGGTGTTACTGTAGCGGCGGGTACTGTAGTAGTCGCGAATTCGATGCACGGGGCTAATTTTTCGGTGATTTTGGCGTCCTTTTTCTGCCGGATTTGTTGCTGTGGAGTCGCCTAAGTGAGAGGACAATGATGGAGGGATCTCCGGCTCCGGTGGTGGCCAAAGGTGGCGCCGGCGAATGGAGGAAAGGGAAATGACGACGGCATTGGGCGCTGGTGGCGTTTTCGACGATTTCGGTGTCGGATCGCCGCGGACTTGTTGCAGTGGATTCACCTGAGGGAGAGGCCGACGATGGAGGGATCTCCGGCTCCGGTGGTGGCCGGAGGTGGCACCGGCGTGCGTAGGAAGGGAAATGATGACGAGGCATTCTATCACCGGAGGCAACGATGGCATTGGACCCTGCTGAATGGGCCGGAGATAGTGGCGGGACCGTGAGGGGGCAGCAGCGATCTTTCGTGAGGCGGTGATGGCGGGCGTCGTGCGAGATAGATCGAAGAGCTTGAAGTCAATCTGGGGCAGATCTTAGCTTTGAATGAGCGTAAGGGTGAGATAGAACCATTTATTTGAAGAGCTAACTGATGCGGCGTGCGGGTTTTTTGGAAGAGCTTGACGTCGATGCGGCGTGTGAGCTTTGGGAAATTTTCGGGTTAGGTTTCGGCTCTCTTTTGTTTTGAGAAAGAACGAAACAAAGATCAGAGGGGTGGCATGAGAGGTAGGGCTAGGGAGCGTTGGGATTTGGTGAACTAGGGGGTTTTGGGATATTTTTTATTTGAAATTTTGGTGGATGAAACGCGGTTAGGAAGAAAAGCTAGGGTTTGGAAAATTTTGTGGGGTATTTTGCGAACAATTAGAAGAAAAATTTGAAGAGGGAAAGAGAATCGTTCGGCTCTAATACTAAATTGATGTAGAACATAAACGATCTTAGGGATTTAGGGAATTTGGGGGAAGGAAAACAGGATAACTTGGCTTCACACCAAGAATCCAAGGTTTCACACCAAGGGAGGAACCTTTCACAGGTTTGAGGGAAAGTTTAATATCAAGCTTTTCAAT
This sequence comes from Scilla litardierei, assembly GCA_030789695.1. Lineage (NCBI taxonomy): Eukaryota > Viridiplantae > Streptophyta > Magnoliopsida > Asparagales > Asparagaceae > Scilla > Scilla litardierei. The sequence continues at coordinate 483,198,599 of CM061142.1, forward strand.
TCTCCAAAACAACCGAGCACATGGCTTTAAATAGCATTATAACCCATCAACCCGCAAGTTTTACCAGATGTGTGACTCTAAACAAAAGAAACAAATTAAAAGTACAAAGCTCAACTCTACTCAAGTCTTAAGTGGGCTCGGTCCCTTCCTTATGGAACTAGGCTAGGGATCACGACGTCGTCTGCGTGTATAGACTATGATGTCCCCATCAGTACGATTCTAATTTATTTCAGCATGAAAAGCAATTTCAAGATTTCCATGGAAATCAACATTTACTCTTTCAAAAGGCTACGATGGCAAAGTTTTCAATTGAAATAAAACTAACTGAGGTTACCTCTATTTCCACACTAAAGCTAAGAGAACAGAATAAAAGGTGAACTCTAAAACTAAAATTAAAATTTGAATTTAATACTCAATTTTAAATTTTCTGAAATGTGGACATGAAAGATAATATGTCTAGGGGATCAGATTTGGGAGTTTCTTCATATTTGGGGGCGAACCCGAGCCCATGGCAGGGCCAACAGTGAGGAATCATAAGTTCGCGACAAGGGACAGAAAGAGCCGTATCCCCCAAACACCTAGTCAGCGAACTGAACAACACCTCTGTAGGGTCAACAGGGAACTGTAGCCTCAAACAACAATGAACCAGGAGCCAAACCCAAAAACAACAGGTACATGGAGACCGAATCTAGTCAAGCCATACAGGGAACATGAGCCCAATCAACAAGCATCCGAGAGAACCAAAACCTTAAGACAAACCAAAACAATAAACTGAGATCCCACAAGTAAGGGAGCCAAAATCCCATAGAAACAATCAAGTGTATCAAACTCTATATCAATCTCCGAAAATCATCATTTCCAAACCATACTCTCATGCTCAAATAGTTGTATCAAAATTTCATAAACAACAATCTATAACATAGCATGAATCTGAACTAAAGCAATGAATTAATTTCTAAAAGAAATTCTGAAACATAACCAAAAATAATTATTGGATTAGAAATAATTTACCGTGATTCGAAGTCGAAATCCACTGCAATCCCCTGTCGAGCCCTATCAACTTTGCAGCTGTGATTTGCTTGAACAGAGGAGAAGTCGAAAGCTTTGTAAAGATCCGGCCTCAAACAACACCCAAAATCAAAAGAACTGAAATCTGAAAGTTTTGTGGGAATAACGAACTTTTTTCGCGAGTCTAAAACCCATGAAAACCAAGGAGAAGTTATAGAAGAGGATTCGAGCCATTAGAGAAATCATGGTGGATGTTCCATGCAGATCGTGACGAGAGGAGAGGCGTAACGCATGGAAGAGGAGCGACGACGATTGGTTTTCGAAAGCTAGTGTTAGGGCTTCTTCGCCGTCGAAATGAAGAAGAGACGGGCACCATTCGTTTCCTTGGAGAAAAATGAATCGGGTCTGGCTCATGGCTGAGAAAAATGAAAAGGAAAAAGAGAAATAAGAAAAGGAAAGAAAGAGGGGATTGGTCCGAGCCTTTAATTAGGTTCGGGTTAGGCTAAAAAAATTTAAAGAAAAAAAAGAGAAGAGAAGGAAAGAGAAGATGAGAAATAGGAAAAGAAAAGGGTAGAGAAGAAAAAAGAGGAGAAATAGGAAAAGATAATCAAAGAAAAAAAATAGCAAAATCCATAATTATTTATGATAAAATATGAATCATTACACACATTTACCACACATCCCCCCAAACACCACCAACACCACCAACACCAACAAAAGGTGAAAAAGAAGAGAAAAAGAAAAAGATAGAAATCATGTTCTTGCATGCATACCCAGTCAGATTACCTTTTAAAGAATTCTTCTATAAAATAAAAAATCAAGATACTTTATATAAATTCATTTATATATGCCTTTATTTTTTGCATGCAATCCCACAAAGAGCTCTGATATTCAGTGTAGGGGTGGCAAAATGAGCCCGACCTGAACCAACCCGAACTCGGCATCCTTAACCGGGTATGGGTGGGGGCCGATCCGGGTCAAGTAGAAAACGGGTTGACCCGACTCGACTCGGATAAAATCCGGGGCGGGTATGGGTTTGGCATGTCAACCCCGATGACCCGAATTCGACCCGGTTTACTTTCTATATATATATAAATTTATATAATAACTTCAATACACAATTGCAATTGGATTTGTGCTTATACGATTTGAATTGTTGTCCTCTTCTTTAAGAGGTCTTGAATTCAATTCCCTTTTACATATAAATTTTTTGTTAATTTTATTACTTTCGTTAATTAAATGGTAACGTTAATTATACTTGCTATCACCAGTACGGTTTAAGTGACAAGCTACTGGAAATTATGTAACACTTAATAAATTGTCGATGGCTTTTAATAAATAGCTGGATATCGAAAAAGGAGCAGTAGTGTATATGTCAAATCTTAACCCGACGGGTTAACCCGAACCCGACCCGGAAATTTTCCGGGTCACCCGAACCCGACCTTGGTTCAATCTGAGTCGGGTTAGGGTTTACCCCTATTCGAGTCGGGTCAAATCTGACCCGACCCGAACCCGAACCCACTCGACCCGTTTGCCACCCCTAATTCAGTGTATGCATATGTTCATGGTTGTGCTGCATCATACTCCAGCATGCAACTTTTATTTACACTTGTGCGCTACACTGCTTAACACTATACAAAAGTAGTCCATGCTAAAAACATCTTGTATGTCACAATTTATACGCATAATACTTACCACTTACCACCGCAAAATCCTATTATAAACACACAAATTTTCTTGATCTGACAATATTTTGCATTATTTTGCATGCATATCTGATAGAGATATGATGAGATCGCACTCATTGGCATTTTTTGTAATTTTGGTTCCATGAGTGTTTCTGTAATTTTGGAAAAATCTGATTAGTATATTAGTGAGGGCTTAGAGAGATTAGTGGATTTTGTATATTGTGTGAGAATCCATTAGGAGGTTAGAGAAACATTAGATTGTAGAGAGTGCGGTTATCCTCTCGAATCGGTGGCTTGGAAGAGCGGTTCACCTCTTGAACATGGCCAATTATCCTTGTATTCCTTTCTATTTCAGTAAAAATCAGATTTTTATACCTCAAAACCCTACAAATTCCTATAAAGATTCAATTTGAAATTGAGATATGGTTCTTATTTTATTTTATTATATTAAGATAGAGATATAGTACGATTCCTTTGAATCTTCTTATTATTTGAGTCTTTTAGTTATTTTATTTATGATAGAGTTTGAGTCCTTTTAAGTCTTTTATTTATTTTTGAGTGTTTTAGTTATTTTAGAGCTTGTCCCACATTAGATGTGGTTTTTGAAACCCAAGTTATAAGCATATATAAGTGCCATAAACTTATGTTTTTATAGATGAATGAAGAATAACGATTTGGGTATGAACTTTCAGTTTCACCATAAAAATTAGATCTTTTGTATTAAGTGTGCGAGAGTGAGTTTGGTTGCCCGGGCAAGCGGTCCGAAAAATCTCCACGTACAAGACGTGGGAGTCAGTGATCATTAGATTTCCGATGTTTGAGATCCGAAAATTATCAAATTCACAACATCTTTCTTCTCCAAATCCTCACTACATCACTTCACATTTTTGTTCTACATCAAACTTGGTATCAGAGCCAAAACTTGTTTTGTCTTCTTTTCTTTTTTCTTCATAAAAAAATCTTTTTTTCTTTTAGTTAGGGTTTAAATCAAAGATAAAGAAACGCTCTTTTCTTTTTTGTTTTAGTTAGGGTTATATCAAAGATAATAACATGTTACCTTCTCTGTCTTTTTTATCCTTTTTATCTTCTTATTATCTTCAGGAATTTAGATTTGAAAACCGCAACTTTTTCTTCTTCTTTTTCCCTAATAAAAAATGACATCCTTTTTTCCCTTTTTCCTTTTCCCCAAATAGATTTGGATAATAAAAAAGTGAGATAAAAAAATCAAAAAAAGAGGGATTAAGTAGAGAGATAAAAAAATCAAAAAGAGGGATTAAAAGAGAAACAAAAATAAAAAAGAGAGATCAATGAAAAAATAAAAAAAGAGAAAAAATAAAAAAAGATATAACAACAAAAAGGAAAAAATAAAATAAAAGAAGGGATAAAAACAAATTAAAAAAGGAGAGATATAAAAAGTCTAAACAAAGAACAAAGTAAAAAAGGAGAAGAATTTTTCCGAAAAATGAGAAGAGAAAAAAAGTTTTTATTGTTCTCGTCGCCCGAAACCCTAGCTCTGTCGCTGCCCACGTCTTTCATCTCCGTCACTACCCCCAGACATTTTCATCTTATATACGGTACAATCAGAAGGAATGATTAAAGAAATTTACGCGTCTAAAATGCAGATAAAGATTTATATGAATCCGGTGCTCACGTTAATTTCATTAGGTGTCTACATCTGACACTTGAAGATGTGGAAGATTGGCGATGAGCCAGTATTTTTCATACCTATACTAAGATACATGATAAAGCTTACAAATTAATAATTGATGAGATAGTTGTGTTAATGTTATCAAGTTAGCCTTAGAAAGAATATGCCTATCAGCTGAGTCTCATTCATAGCTACATAATATTAATTGGATCAATAAGACTGCTCATTTTTCTACCTAGCGGTGTTAAGTAACTCTTCAGTTTGCGAGTTATCATGATTATATTAGGTGATGTTATACCCATTAATGCAGCACATGTTTTGTTAGAAAAACCTTGGTACGACTTAGATGTGATGAGTTTTGGGAGGTCAAATACACATACGTTCATATTTAATGGGAAAAAGAATTGTGTTGAAACCTTCTTAACCCTAGAGTTGATTTGTTTAACCGAATGGGTTGAACTCCAATGAGCCGGGTATAAGGAAGCTGTTGAAGGTTGAACAGAAACCTGAGCCAAATGTTGAGTCCAAGTCAAGTTGGAGCCTGAATATACATCTAAACCTTAGATTAAGTTTGAGCCTAAACTTGAGATAAATCTACCTCTAGATATAAAGCCACACATGATCATATGCTATCACTTAGCTCAGAGAAAGAAAATTCAACCCATCGAGTTTGTCATTTTAGATGATCCACATCCTACATACAAGCATGTTTTATATGTTTTCCTTTTTTATGATTTGGAAAAAATTTTAAAAAAATATTTATCTGCATCTTCATCCCGTTACACTTCAACGTTCATGGACGCATATTTTCCAATTACAAGGAACTGCTGATTTCTACTTAGTTGTGCTGTTCTTGTCACCATTCACCAGGTGGTGAAAATTTCAGCTGGGAAGAATGATAGAGATCCAATTTGAAATTGAGATAGACTTGTTATTTTTAAAGATATGGATAGAGTTTGAAACCTTTGAGTTTTCTTGTTATTTGAGTTTTTTAGTTATTTTATTTAGGATAGAGTTTGAGTTTTTTTAGTCTTCTATTTATTTTTGAGTGTTTTAGTTATTTTAGAGTTTTAGTCCCATAATGGATTGGATGTGGTTTTTGAAACCCAAGACGTAAGCTTATATAAAGATCACAAACTTATTTATTTTTTAATCGACGAATAAAGAATAAAGATTTCGGTGAAAATTTTTCCTTTTTTTCTTAAAAATTAAAAATTATACCTAAAAATTAAATTTTTTTACATTGATGTGGGAGAGTGAGCTTGCTTGCCTGGGTGAAAATCTAAAAAATCTATACATGTGAGGTGTGTGAGTTGGTGATCATTAGATTTCCAGAGTGTGTGACCCGAAATGTTATCAAATTCACAACTTTCTTCTTCCACAAATCCTCACCACATCCATTCCTGCTTCCATTTTGCGTCAGTTCCATCTAAATCTTACATTTTGCAAACAGATCTTTCTATAGACAAAAATTCAGAGTAATAGCTTACGTACACCAACCATTAGCTACCCTTCAAGTACGTATCTTTGCATGCGACTCATGTATAATTTTTTATACAGGCAAAAAATCAGAGCTAAATGCAATATTCTCCATGCATCATATCTTCAATATTTGCATGTTCATCCTATGTGCCAAAAGTGTAACTTTCTAATGTTTTAAACCTCTGATCATGAATACCACCTTACTTGCTGGCTTTTCTCGCGTTCATGTAATGCAGATGTTTCTTAGCACGATAATAGATGTTGCCGGGCATGCTGGGAAGGTTGATACTGCCTTTGAAATTCTGCAAGATGCAAGATGCAAAGGAATAAGGCTGGGAAATGTCACATATAGCTCGTTGATGGGAGCCTGCTGCAATGTATGTTCTTCAGTAGGCCGCTTTACGAAGTAAAGTTGTGTTTTCTCCCATGGCCCATGCGTATTATCTTTAGAATATTCCTCAAGCATATGTTGTTTTAAGTACTATTTAACATCTGGTTTTCTTTTGCACTTATGTTTCCTGACAGGGTTTGTTTTATAACATGGACACTCTATACTTACCTGTAGCTTTTCATTATGTTGTTATCAACATTTTCATTGCTTTGCATGTAATGAAATTGGCAGAATATGAACAGAGCAATTCATTTCTTGTGTCAGGCAAAAACTTGGCAGAAGGCGCTGGAGTTGTATGAGGAAATTAAGGCTATCAAATTACTTCCAACAGTGTCAACATTGAATGCATTAGTCACCTCTTTATGTATGTATCTTCTCTAATGAACAATTGTAGAATAGTATGATCAATTGACCTCACAGAGCAGAAGTATTTTGTGCTTGTGCACATGCCCATATTTTTTCTTTATTATCTATAAGCGGACAACAATTTGCTGAAAAGGTTCTGATTTCTGCAACCATTTATTCTGTTTGTGTATTAAATCCTCAAAAATGGGCTGGGTTTCCCTTTTTAATGGATTGACCAGCATTTATTTCGATTGTAATGCATGGAAAACGAGTTTCCGACATGATCACGATCCGGCATTATTTCTATTGAGTCCCTAAAGCCGACCCAAATTATTGGGATGAATGCTAAGATGAGGAGGAGTGACCAGCATTATATTTATTTCCACATTTAATTATTAAGTATATTGCTGTTTTTGCAAAGGATTGGGATCACTTCCTTTCAGATAGTGATATGCTCTTATTGATTTCCAACTTGGATTTGCAGAGTGTGATAGGTTTGGTAATGATCTTAACCCACAATCCATGTTCCTACTATTTGGCTTTAAATCCATAGAAGCAAAAGGTAAGGAAAACTTCAAAAGGGAAAAATATATGTTCACAATATTGGGCTTACAAGTTATGCCTATTAAAGCTTAGTATAAAACACCTAAACTAAAGCAGAAAATGGACTTAGTCTAAAGGCCTGTCCCTTTGTGGGATACACTTATACTTTTATCTCTGTATTTGGTATTTTTTAGTTCTTGTGGATTCTACTTAGACTACTAATATTTGTGCTGTTCTAAAATAATACGTCAACCATTATTGTACTAATGATCTTTCACCTAATATATGTCCTAGAACATTTTAAATGTAATTCTCTTACTAAAGAGAAATATTTTATATGCTAGTACTACCAGATGATTGTTGCAGGGTTTTCATTCATCCAATAACTAGAACCGTAACTGCTACATTATGGGGGTGCCTGCCTTGATTATTGTTCTTGTCAATTTCAATTAATGTGAAACATTCCAAATTACTGCAAGCTTAACCTTTTTTTATAAAGTTTATTCTAGGGTATCCTTCCTCTTACCCGACCTTTCAACATAAATCCACACACCTCTTCCCCATTTTCTCTTCACTTTTCTATAGCACTTGAGCATATCACAATGATAATTACATCGTTATTCTGCAGCTTGTCTGTGTTGTACTCCTTGTTGTCCTGTTGCTGCCATACTATTTCTAGTTTAGCGACATACCCATGTTAGCTTTTGTAAAGACTAAATTATGTTACTTTATTTTTCCTTCTCTGAAAATTATGATGTAAAGATTGGGTGCAAGGATCCTTAGCTTGCAATCTGCATCGCTAATCCTAGATGACATTCCAGTCACTGTTTATAATACTCTGTCAATTGAGATTAATTTATCGAAGGTGTGTCAATAACCGGCTAAGCAACACTATTGCAGGTGAAGGTGACCAATTATTGAAATCCATTGAAGTCCTTGATGAAATGAAAGAAGCAGGCGTACGACCAAATATCATCACATATTCCATTCTCATAGTAGCATGTGAAAAGTAATATCTCTAAACATTGTGCTGTTACTTCGGGCATGATAGTCTGGTTTTAATTTTCTGAAATTATAGGAAGGATGAGGCTGAATTCGGCTTTGCGCTCCTCTCGAAAGCCAAAGAGGATGGCATCCTTCCTAACTTGATCATGTGTAGATGCTTGACTGGTTAGATAAGTAACATATCGGTTTCAGTTGACTGAACTTGGATGGATGACTAGATTATTTGTTATCCTCTTGGATAGATTTTGATTATAGATCATGCTGACTTACTACTTTTTTCTAGGTTTATGCTTAAAAAGTCTGGATAAAGCTTACTCATTTGGTGAGCCTATCTTGACTTTCAACTCCGGGAAACCACAGATTGATAGTAAATGGTAAGGCTTTGATTTAGATGCAATGATCTCTTAAATTTTCTTATTTTCTTAAAATGAATAGCAGCATTGATCGAATCTATCTGTTTATTTTGTGCTTTTGACGAATCACTTTTTGGTGGTCTACTGTTAGTTCTAGAGTTTTTTTAAAATTTAAAATATATTTTCTAGGCATTCTCCAACATTCTCCTAATATTTTGAGTTATATATGCATATGTTCCTCAGTAATGGCTTTAGATTTTTGCCTTAAGAGGAACTTTGAGATCAAAAGATTTATCTATGAGCACTGATTTAAATGTTGACCGATATATCGACCAATATGTCATTATCGTGCCTCAACTGATACGATATGTCTTAATTTATCGGGTTTTAAAAACGGACCCGATATCGACCGATATCAGATGTCTCGGCCGATATATCGGCTGATATATCGGGTGATATAGGCCAATATGTATTTTTAAAATTAAGTTTTAATTTTATTATTTAAAATTTAAAATTTTTACTATATTTTCTAGATACATTACTAACATATTATAATTTGATAGAATGTTTAATTTGTAAGAACTTTTAATTATATGAATGTTTTGACTTTAAAAAATATTTAACTACAGCTCATCTTATGTTAATATTTGAATTTTCTTATTTATATTGGTATGTTCTTGATCTTTCATGTGTTTTTTGCAAGTCATGTTCAATTTTTTTAATTCATCAATAGCACGTAAGTAAAAGATTAATTGATTAGATACAACTATGAGGGTAGTCACCATTGCTATGAAAGTCATGCTATATTTTTAATTTTTATTACTTAACGTAATATGTAAATGGTTAATTTTAATTTTTTATTATGTTACATGATTATATTGATGAAATTTTCATGATATAATTAAATAGGGACATATAATGATTTTATAACTATTATTTAATTATTAAGATTTTTATATTTCTAATGTTCAATATGAGCAACTTGATATTGACGTGTATCCCCGATACATCCCTTGATATCCGCTATCCGATATGAAAATTAGCCATCAGATACGATCCCGATATTCGATATTTAAAACCTTGCCCATGAGTCAGGTCAAGTCAAATACTCAAAATTTGATGGTTAATAAGTTGGCTATACATTGATCCACCATTCTATGAGCCTTCGAAAAATTTGTAACTTACTCTTACTGCCCGCGTTCAGAAGTGTTTTCAGTTCAGTCCCAATTATACCAAAGGAAGCAAGCATCGTCATCTTCTCTTTTTAAGTCTTTATGACGTGATGCACATGTTGTATAATCTGTAATTAAAAAATATATGGATTAGGGACATTACACAAATCCAAAAGGGCATTTTGGAAGTTGAAAGTGAAAAATCTAAACATCTGACTTTTCACAACTGTAAGAGCAATAGGTCTAGCCAAAGAATTCGACCCACAAACTGAGATGTATTTGTATAATATGTTTGAAGGTCATAGTGACTCAAAAGGAATTACCACTCTAATGGCGTACCTTTCACATGATTGGTCAGCATGGAAATATGAATAGCGGCTTAAGCCATTCGGTTTCCAGATGGTACGGATGAGAGTTCTTCCTATTTCACCCGAAACCGATCGATCTTTAATTAAGTCATGAATCAAAACATATTAACTGAATATTCATCTATTATTAGTTGCTACGGGACTAAATCCGACCTATAATTCATTTCCCATACCAACACTTTAGAAGCACGATACCAAACCCTAACAAACATTGGCTTTGGTTCATATCGGTTGATGGTAACGTCTCATTAAAACTAGGTTGAGGTAGCTCCTCAATGGAACTTCACAAAAGAATTAGGTTCCCTAACAAGGCCTATTTTAACACTAGGTTCCGATATCAATTTGTAGGAGCATTTGGCCCAAATGAAGGAGTTCGGCCAATTAGTTGATACGGATTTATCCAATATAAATAAAATTAAATTTGACTCAATAGAATAATCCTATTGAGACATTTGTTCGAGCATATTTAACCATCATTTATATATTACTTGAGTCTATATGTGAGTAAGCACATGTAAGGATCGTCTTACACTTGCAATACTAACAACAAACACTCTAGAGAGCGTGAATAGAGTTATGACAATAAATTGTGAAATTAAAATTTAACTTGCAAATACAGAATAATAAATGCAAGAGGAATAAATCTACACAATCAATTCAAACGGAAACACAAGATTTTACCATGGTTCCCCAAACTTGGGTACGTCCAGCCACACCAAATATTCACTATAATCATACACAAGTTAGTAAATACAATCTCACATAGAGATACATCACATAGAGAATTTTGTTCTACACAAGAACCTAACCAACCCTAAACAAGGGTCAAATTCTCACACAGAGAATTACTAACTCACACATAGAGAATTAGGGTTAGTCCTACACTAGGACACCAAACTTCCATAAAGAGAGTAACTCACACAAAGAGAGTAACCAACTCCCACAAAGAGAGTTTCTAATTTCTACAAAGAGAATTAGGGTTTCAAGAAAACAAATGAAACAAAAGACTCTTACCTATGCCTTGAGATGAACTTACTCATATGAAGATGAGGGCATGGAAGAGGATAACCAAGTGCTTGAGATTTAGCTTGATTGCACTTGGATGATTTCCCTTGAGCTAGTTTCAATGCATGAAGAGAGAAATGCTCATGAGAGGGAAATGAGAGAGTTTGATAGTGGCTTGATGATTCTCAAATGATTTTCAATGTTTCCAAGTTCTAATGAATTCAGCCCTCTCATATATATAGGAAGCCCAAAGAAACCCTCAAACCCAAAGAAAAACCCCAAAATAATAAATCTGTAGCGGCTAGATTTTGGAAGTTAACGGCACAGACAGTCGACTGGTCAACGGCTATAAAAATCCTAGCGGCTATAATCTGAGCCTGGACAGGCGACTGTAGAACACTACACAGGCGCCTGTACAATGGACATGTGCCTGAATATCATTCGTCAGTTGCCTCCTGCAGGGGATAGAAATGAAGCCGAGAAATGCAACTTAGGCAATTTGTGTATACAGACGACTGATGACTAAAGTACAGGCGCCTGTGAAAATACAAGCGACTGTACGCTCTGAACCAGTCAGCTGTCACACAAGGTGGATAGATGCCCAAAAATGCAAGTTACACACTTTGGCATACAGATGATTGGAAAACAATTCCCAGGTACCTGATGGAACACATGCAACTGTAAAATGAACGTCAGTCGTCTGCCTTCAATAGATCAAGATAGAGTTAATAAAAGTTGATTTGAGCTAGTGCACAACAGCCGACTGTAGAAGGCTCGACATGCGTCTGAAATCACCCAATCGCCGGTAAGACCTTCATCAGTCGCCTGTTGGAGAGCCAAAAAACTCCAGTAAGAGTTTAATGCAAGGTGAATCTATTGGAATGGTTTCTATGATAATCCTAAGGCCCACTAATGATGGAAAATGCATATGCATGTATGAGTTAGTCTCTCTATCAAGGCATTACATATAATTGTAGACTCAAAGAGAGAAAAACAATAAATGAAATAATACATGGATTGCATTGCTTTTCTTAGAGTCTATGGCTTCAGTCCTTAATGCCTTGATGCGTCCTATCATCTCCAAGCTTTGACACCCCTTGAGTCCAAGCTTGCACCAAGCATTTAGTCTCCAAAAGTGATATTCTATGAGACTAAAACATGAGAGTCATTAGCAACAACATAATGTTCATCGTCATCAAAATAATATTGATATGAAACAACAATACCCAACAACACACACTATAGTTCTTTTATCATACCACCGCTTGAGATGCTTGACAGGATGTTGGACTCCAAATGCCAACAACTATCACCTCTTAACGTTATTTTTCCAACACTTAGTTTGTGCATATCAAAGACACTTTTCACAACACAAGAAATACATACTTGTAGAAATTTGTTTGCACTTGTGCAGTTGAGAATAATTTGTCACTAGCCACCACCAATTTAAAGATTCATGTAGATCCTTCACATGAATTAATTAATCTTTGCCAACTCGATTTCTCAATCAGACTAACCTGTGTGTTTTCAATCACAAAAATCACAAACTTTAGAATGTGAAATTTTGTTTGCATTGATGACTGAGAATAATTCATCACAAGCCACCACCAATTTGAGGATTTCCTTAAATCCCACACATGCATGAATTAATCTTTGCCAACCCGATTTCTCAAATCAGACTAGCGTTGCGTCTTCAATCAAAAGAGCACACACTATTAAGATTTCCTGTAGTAACTGCAATCCTTGCCTTCCTGCACTGCTGGTTTTGTGCCTACAAATGGCCGGATAGATCAACATTTAGGCCATGTATATATCTGCTTTGGCATAAGGTTCTTTGTTTATCCTCTTTCTACCAACATTATCTTTGTGAAAGTGGATATAAGGTAGCAGAGCATGCAGAGAAATAGGTCATGGGTATGAACCTCATGATAACTGGGTTTCCCCCTTCCACATTTGTTGTCCTCAGTCTGAAAGCTGTGGCTTCAATCTCAACCGAGGTGGATGATTGGCCTTAAGATTTGAGGGTGTTTTGATATAACTTCATTTTATCTATCTGTACATTTACCAGTCTTCTTGCCGGTGCAGTAATGCATGTGCTCAAAATAATAAAACTATAATTTATGTATAAGAAGGCAAGTCAAACTGGCTAGAATAGGAAATAGAATTAATTATTTTTCATGCCCATACAGTGATGAACATGCTTAAATAGAAATTAAATGGATGACTGCATTTTATAATGTTGATGAAACTATATAGTGATATGTAGCCCCAAAACCTTCTATTATGTATGATGCTAATTGTGAACAAGTAATTATCAAAATTTTCTTTCTATTTAGAATTTTTATGAGGATGATTATTATGAATTGACACCATTGTAGCAATTATTGGCACACCATCACATCCACCACTGTTAGTATTAATGTTCGTGATTATCAGTCCATATTTGTCTGCATCCATATTCTAAGTGGACCCCTCATGTTGTGTTAACTGTCTATCCACTAATAGCCACAGATCTATCCTATGTCAATGATAGCCATATATTTATATATGATTGGCTGTTATTCCAGTTCGAAATAATGCAATACACAGGCAGGCCTCATGTTAATTTTATTTGGAGTAACTGTATCTGTCTGTATAATAATGGCAGAAAGTTATTAATAAGCAAATTTGCCTAGAGATAATTTGCATCCACTCTCTTTCCTAATAGCATTGGTACAATAACAATTTAAATAGGCATTCTAAATTTTCTTTATCAGATTTCAATCTTTAAACAGAAGAAGAACAATAACAATGTAAGAAGAGAATATTAAAATTAATAAATCAATTTTTAGCTATTTTAATTGCTGATGTTTACTTAAATAACCTTTTATTTTAAAACATTCAGATTAAAAGTAACAAATAGAGAAGATAAGAAGATAACTAAATAAATTTAGAATATTTTATTCAAACAGAAATTAAAAATTATGGAATAGAGAGAGGAAAGAAACCCCAAAATGAAAAAAAATAAAATTTTAATATGTTAAAAAGGTTGGAAACTATATGAGAACGAAATGGAAAAGTTAGCAAATTACTCCATGAACTTAACTGACGTATCGTGGGATTTGAGGAAGAACAAGAGTTAGTGATTTAACACTCCGATCCTCGGGTGCCGTCATAATTGTGCAAGTGTAGTACAGGTCCCACAGTTCGCAGTGAAAACAAGGAGAGGAGAACAGACAGAAAGATAAAGAGACACTCATTCATAAACTCCATATCAAGATATACAGAAATTAAATACAGTGGACAAAAGTACAACTCACCACACGCTCCAAGACTAAACCAAAAGTACAAAAGGGAAACACTGAGAACACACTCACACTCAAAAGGGCTAAAGGCCTGTCGTCCTGAATCAGAAACTCCGACTCCAATGCCTTTGTATAATCCTATGCGTCACTTAGTGGGACAACAGAAGTTATACCACAGCTCAGAGGAGTAGACAATATGTAGCCAAACGACAACATAGTAATAATGGTGCATAAAAGGAAACATGAGCAATAGTTATAATTATTGGCACATGTTATAATTATTTAAAAGTTCTCAACTACTGTAAGGTGGTAACTGCTAAAGTGAACCAATTCTAGGTCGTGACTTATGAAGGGGAATATGGTCTGCAACGAGGACCCTTTTGGACCGCGATGGTGGACCCCGGCCCGAGTCCAAAGAAGAAAGTACAGTACCGTAAGAACTGTAACACTGTGACAGGGACTCAGGACCCATTAGAATGGACGTCCTTCCAGATAAGGACAAAAGAACTTGTCACAGTCGCTTCCGCACTCTCTCAATCATAAGTTTCCCCAAAACCCGATGAGTCAAGCTGAATTAATCTATTATTAGTTTTAATGTCGTGATGTGTCTCAGTTTAATATTATTTAAACTACATAGTCAAGTGGGTCCACTGTCATACATTTAATAGTAACCTGTCATATCAAGAGCCAATCTCAAATCTATCAGTCAATCAGTATAAGTGCCATCACTAGTAACAACACAGAGACTACACAATTTAATCATAATATTAAACTTCGTAATACTGGAATGCTGCATGAGATAATTAAATGACATGATAATAAAGTTGGCATGTGATAAGTAAGGTATGGATGTTTCTCATGACATGATATTTCAAACTGAACTGATAATAAAACACCCAATTGTTTCATGCAACAAACCAAGAAACGAAGAAAAAGATAATAATTACTTGATTAAGAAAGCCAAAAGTCAAACTCATAGTGGTTCTAAAGGCTCTAAGCCATTGGGATCAGATTCGTGGTCTTTTCATCACGTGGTGGGGGAACCCGTGCCTACGACAAAATTCACGGGGGTTTCTAGCAAAGAACTGGGGGCTAACGACCAAAATAGGGTGGAATCGGCTCATATCCCAAGTAAATCACAACGAAACCTCAAAACGATGATCAAAGGATTCAGTCAAACCCAAACAAGCAACAGAAAAACCCAACCGCAACCCTCAGTCAGAAGGAGCCCAAGTCGCAAGCAAAGGGGAGCCACCAAACCACTTTTCAAGCCAAGAAGGGATCGACCACAAGCAAGGGGAGCCACAACATCCCAAATCATCGAGCAAAGGACAAGCCGCAAGCCAACACAGCCCCATACGAGGACCCGTGGACCTTGACAAGTAGGCAAGGGAACTAACCCTACTAAATTACCGTAGGTATTCAAACCCTACTCTACTCTCCAAATCATCCTCTCTCGTTTGATAAAAATCCAATTTCTCTCACAACCCCAACGATTTCAACTCAGATAAAGCCTGCAAGAAATCAAAAGAAATCTGTAACACACAGAGAGATAAACTCTATCACAGTTCGTCGAAAAACCAAAGAAACCGAAGAATAACACCCACAACAGATCCAATCGAGAAATCAACGTGAAATCAAATGCCGAAGAGCCACAGAAATCAAGCCGACAGCTTCGAAAATTATAGAGTAATACTTACAAAGCGTGTAATCAAGAGAATGAGGGGAGAAGAGTGTTAAGTATCGACCGAAGCATCCCAGAGGACGCTCGTCCTCTCAGTCAGGGGCGACGGCCTTAGAGAGGCTCGGCGAGGCCCCATGTCGCCGCAGAGAGGACGGAGAGGGGGGCTTGCTGTCACCAAGGACATAGGAGCAGGGGGAGATGCATCGAAGCCCATACCGAGGGCCCCATGTCGTGCGAGAGAGAGAGAGGACGAAGAGACATCCTGATGCCTTAGCGGGCTTCGTCGAGAGAAGCGGAGGGGGCGAGGGGGACCGAGGCAACGAGAAAAGAATGAGCCCGAGTGGGCTTTGACGAGATGGGTCCGACAAAAAAGAGAAGAGAGAGGGGAGAGTTTATTAAATAATAGGTCCAAATAAAAGGACCCATTACATTCTACACACCTTACAAAAAAATTCTGCCATCGGAATTACAACAAACTAAGATACATCAAATAGATATGGATAACGCTCTCGCATCTCGTCCTTTCTCTCCCAAGTAGACTCTCCAGGAGAGTCGCTATGCCACATCACCTTCACCAGGTGGACCGTTTTATTCCTGAGCGCCTTCTGCTGTCAATT
The DNA here is from genome assembly GCA_030789695.1 of Scilla litardierei. Taxonomy (NCBI): domain Eukaryota; kingdom Viridiplantae; phylum Streptophyta; class Magnoliopsida; order Asparagales; family Asparagaceae; genus Scilla; species Scilla litardierei. Next base: position 483,215,192 of record CM061142.1, read on the forward strand.
AATGATCCTCTCAAGTTGCTGTTCATATGACAAGTCTGGCTGCACCGTTATCTCAGAATGATCAACTACATGCATCGGGTCACCTGTATACCTCCATAATTAGGATACATTGAATACATTATGCACCCTTCTAGAGATGGATGCAATGCAAGTCTATACACCACTTCTTCCACTCGTTCTAGTACATCGAAAGGTCCAATGTACAGTGGGCTAGTTTCCCTCTCCGACTAAACCGAATCATTCCTCTGTTAGGAGTGATCTTCAAGAAGACATGATCGCCTGGCTGAAACTCCAGATGTCGCTGCTTTGAATCCGCCTAATGCTTATATCTGTCCTGCGCTAGCTGTAGCTTCTCTCTGATGGTCTGCACCACGCTAATTGCCTCCATAATCATCTCAAGTCCAATCAGCTCTCGATCACCAACATCATTACAGCTTAATGGTGATTGACAATCGACACTTCCTCTCATACAGCGCTGCAAACGGTGCCATTCCAATGCTTACTTGGTAACTGTTGTATGCAAACTCAACGAGGTGTAGGTGATCTTTCCACGACCCCTTGAAGTCTAACATACAAGCACACAACATGTCCTCTAAATTCTGAATCATGCGCTCCGACTGCCCATCCGTTTGTGGATGATACGCCGTGCTGAAACTCAGTTGTATGCCCAAGCGTCCTTGCAAACTCTTCCAGAAGTGCGACGTGAACCGAGTATCCCTGTCTGAAACAATATTGACAGGAACCCCGTGCAACCTTACAACTTCCTAAATGTACTTCTTGGCAAGCGTCTCTGTCAACTGCCTACCCTGAATTGTATAAAATGAGCCAATTTGGTCAATCGGTCAACGATTACCCAAACGGCATCATTATGCACTCCGAGGTAAGCCAGTCACGAAGTCCATCGTGATGTGCTGACACTTCCACTCAGGAATATGCAAAGGCTGCAATAACCCAACAGTATGGTGATGCTCAACCTTCACCTGTTGGCACACCATACACTTGGCGACACTCCGTGCAACACTCCTTTTCTTCCAGTGCCACCAATAATGCTGCCTCAAGTCCTTGTACATCTTTGTCCTGCCTGGTTGAATGGAATATAGAGAACTGTGAGCCTCCCTCAATAGTTCCTCCTTGATATCTCCAGATGGAACACATACCCTGATGCCGTACCCAAGGAATTGTCAGCATGAATCTGAAATTCTGGTTTCTGCCCAGCCTGCACTAACTCCCTGATCCTCTGCAACTTCTCATCTCCTGCCTGAGCGGCCTTGATCCTGTCCATCAAGGTTAACTGTATCTGAAGGTTAATCAAAGAAGCAGCCATTCCTGGTGACACCACTTTTATCCACATCTTCCTGATCTCCTGTTGAAGCTTCCACTGAGTCGTAAGGGTCATCACTGCTGGTAGACGACTCAGCGCATCAGGTACAACATTAACCTTCACAGGAAGGTACTGAAGCTCAATGTGGTAGTCTGCCATGAGATCGACCCATCGACGCTGTCACATGTTCAGCTTCAGCTCCTTCTGTGTGAATAAGTACTTCAGACTCTTGTGGTCGGTAAACACCTTCACATGCTCTCCCAACAAGAAGTGCCTCTAGATCTTCAAGGCAAAAATGACCGCTACCAACTCAAGATCATGAGTTGGGTAGTTTCTCTTATGGATCTTTTGCTGTCTGGATGCATATGTCACAACTCGGCCATGCTGGTGTGAACACAGCCGAGATTCTTAGTAGATGCATCGCAGAATACTTCAAATCCTCCCATCTGATCTGGAATAATCAATATCGGCGAGAAGTCAACCTCTTCTTTAGCTTCTCAAATACATCGTCGCATGCCTTGGTCCACACAAACATAACATCCTTCCTCGTCAACCGTGTCATCGGCTCCGCGATTTTCGAGAAGTCCTGAATGAACCTCCGATAATATCCAACTAGTCCCAAGAAACTTCGAATCTCTGTCACTGACATAGGGGTTGGCCATCTGAACTGCTGACACCTTCTCTGGATCCACATAGATCTCTTCTCTGGACACCACGTGGCCTAGGAAGGTCATCTTGCTCAACCAAAACTGACACTTACTGAGTTTGGCGTACAGACGGTGACGCCTCAAGGTCACAAGAACCTTCCTCAAATGCTCTACATGCTCATGCTTGTCCTTCGAGTAGACCATGATATCATCAATGTACACCACCATGAACTTATCCATTTACTCGTACAACACCATGTTTATCAGACTCATGAACACTGTCGGTGCATTCGTAATGCCAAACTGCATTACCAAGAACTCATAGTGTTTATACCTGGTTCGAAATGCAGTCTTAGGCACATCCTCCTTCCTAACCCTCACTTGGTGGTAACCAGTTCTGAGATCCAACTTCGAGTAAACACATGACCCATCAAGCTGGTCAAACAAATCGTCAATACGGGAAGAGGGTACTTGTTCTTTAACGTAACCTTGTTGAGTTCCCTGTAGTCAACTGGTCCCATTCTTCTTCTGTAACAATAGCACTGGTGCACCTCATGATGATACACTAGCTTGTATCTATCCATTCTGCAGAAGATCCTCCAACTAGGCTCGCACTTCTTCTAACTCTGATGGTGCCATGCGATAAGGTTTCTTAGATATGGGCTGAATTTTTGGCAATAAGTCAATCGGAAATTCAATGCCACGATTCGGGGGCAAACCTGCAAGTTCTTCCAGAAAGACATATAAGAATTCTCGAACAACCTCTGTCTTCTCTGGCTTAGCATCCATATCAGTTGCTACTGCCTCCGCCGGTCTGGCTCTGAACTTGATCGGTCCGGTTGACCTGGTTTCTCTGACGAATACGAACTTCGGATGATTAAGCATTTCAAACATCACCACCCTATGACGGCAGTCCATGTTGGCGTAAAATGATCCTAGCAAGTCCATCCCGAAGATAACTTCAAAACTCGGCATCTCATCTGGAAGTCCGTATAAAATTCTTGTCCGCATATCACTACAGGACAAGAAGAACATCCATTAGACGTCTTCAGCACTCATTCGCCTGTGTTGACGTCCCAACCAGAGGTGGGGTGACACAGGAACTTCATGTTGGTCGACGAATCGTCTTGACATGAAGTAGTGAGAAGCCCCTGAATCGAACAATGCAAGGGCATGCTTACAAGCCACTAGCACTGTTTCTAAGGTGATAGACGACTAAGGATACCGTGAATAATGCATGAAACAAAATAATTACTGGAAATAATAGAAATATACATGTTATGACCTGTACGGTAGCGTCGGCCTCCGCAGCGATCACGGTGAACATCTGGCACCTGGAAGGTGGAGCCTGTAGTCTGGCCTACTGTAATACTCTGTTGAAATTTAAGTGGAGGTCTACGCCGAGTACCCCCAGCCGAAGTAGGTGCAGACGTTGAAGCCGGGGCTGGAGGTCTCTGTCCTCTCAGTGTACATTCTCTAGCAGTATGGTTCATGGCCCTGCAGATGAGACAGCTTTAGGAACAATCTGCACTCTGGCTTGGTGTCCCCGGACTTGTCGCAATAATGACAGCTTGGGACAGAGGGTCGCGGCTAGTGCTGCTGGCGTGGTGCTGGTCTCTTGAACTGAGACTGCTGGATGAGTCGAATGAATTATCTGGTGGGGACAGGTGGCCGTCGACTGGATCCTGCATAAGCTGATATAGGTGGTGGTGGTCGTCTCGGAGGGACCCCTGCCTGTCGCCCTCGTTCCAGCTCCTGTTGTACGTACTCATACTCTTGAGCTGTGGAGAGTACGTCAGCATGGGTCATCAATTTGAATCCCACCAGCTTGTTGCGAATATCAATGTCCAGGCCATGCTGGAATCTCTTGGCCCGAGCCTGAGTGGTGGACACCACATCCTTGTCGAACCTGAAACGCCAATTGTCAGCAAACGCACACGTAAGGCATGGTTAACTGCTATGCGTCGAAATACGCACTTGCTGAGCTTAGAAAACTCAGCATCATACTCCACCGTCATGGAGCCCTGCTTCTGCGCCTCCAGCTCCACCTGTGCCTCTGGTGAGAAATACTAGGCATTGAATTCCTTCTTGAAGGTATCCCAGGAGATCGGCTGTACCAATCGGTCCTTTGCAGCATCCCACCAGTTCCTGGTCTCTCTAGTCAACTGCAGCTTCGACATGTCAACCCACAAAGCTGTGGATGCCTTTGCTGCCTTTAGTATATTCGTAATCGAGCGCATCGACTCCTCCGTAGCCAGAGCGTCCTCCCGTCCAGTAAGAACTGGCGGGCTCATCGATCTGAACTGCGACATCCATCTTCTTTCCTGGGTCTTTCTGAATCGCTTGGACCATCTCTCGCAAGGCCTGGTCCGAAATTTGGTGCACCGTGTTCTATCCAGATCCAGATCCCGAAGCGTTGGCAGCCATGTTTGCTCTCTTAGACGGTCTACGTCTCATGCATATGAAAACTTTCATACATGTATATTATGAGACAAGGTAGAGTCGGTGAGTATCTTAAGCACATACTTCCCTTCCTGTTCTACACTATTCACGAGGTGATTGCGCGGACATGCATGTACCACCACTTTGTAACGCCTCGATCCCCGGATACTGTCACAATTGTGCAAGTGTAGTGCAAGTTTCACATGTACCAGTGAAAACAAAGAGAACAAACAGAAAGATAAAGAGATACTTATTCATAGACTCCACATCATGATATATGATATACAGAAATTAAATATAGGAGACAAACATACAACTCATTACACGCTCCAAGACTAAACCGAAAGTGCAAAAGGGAAATACCAAGAACGCACTCACACTCTAAAGTGCTCAAGGACTGGCGTTCTGAATCGGAAACTTTTACTCCAACGCCTCTGGATAATCATTTTCGTCACCTAGTGGGATAACAGAAGTTGTACCACAGCTCAGAGGAGTAGACAATATATAACTGCTAAAGTGAACCAATCCTAGGTCGTGACTTATGCCGAGGAGCACGGTCTGCAACGAGGACCCTTCTGGACCGCGAGGATGCAACCCCGGACTAAGTTTAAGGAAGAAAGTACCGTACCATAAGAACTGTAACACTGTGACAGGGACTCAGGACCCATCAAAATGGACGTCCTTCCAGACATGGGCCAAAGAACATGTACCATTCGCTTCCGCACACTCTCAATCATAAGTTTTCTCAAAACCCGGTGACTCAAGCTGAATTAATCGATTATTAGTTTTAGTGTCGTGATGTGTCTTAGTTTAATATTATTTAAACTACGTAGTCAAGTGGGTCCACTGCCATATATGTAATAGTAACATGTCATGTCAAGAGCCAACATCAAATCTATCAGTCAATCAGTATAAAGTGCCATCACAAGTAACAACACAGAGACTACACAATTTAATCACAATATTAAACTTCGTAATACTGGCATGCTGCAGGAGATAATTAAATGACACGATAATAAAGCTGGCATGTGATACGTAAGGTATGGATGTTTCTCATGGTATGATATTCCAAACTGAACTGATAATAAAACACCCAACTGTTTCATGCAATGAACCAAGAAACGAAGAAAAACATAATAATTACTTGATAAAGAAAAACCCGAAAGTCAAACTATAGTGGCTCTAGAGCCTCTAAGCCATTTGGATCAAATTCGAGGTCTTTTCATCATGTGGTGGGGGAACCTGTGCCTACGGTAAAATTCACGGGGTTTGTAGCAAGGAACTATGGGCTAACGACCAAGATAGCGGGAAACATGACTCATATCCCAAGTAAATCACAACGAAACCTTAAACAACGATCACAGAATTCAGCCAAACCCAAACAAGCAACAGGAAAACCCAGCCGCAACCCTCAGGCAGCAAGGATCCCAAGTCACTAGCAAAGAGGAGCCACCAAACCCCAGTTCAAGCCAAGAAGGGACAAACCGCAAGCAAGGGGAGTTATAGCACCCCAAATCATCGAGCAATTGATAAGCCGCAAGCCAACACAGCCCCATGCGAGGACCCCGGGACCCCACAACAAGTAGGCGAGGGAACTAACTCCACTAAATTACCGTAGGGACCTAAACCTACTCTACTCCCCAAATCATCCTCTCCCGTGTATAAAAATCCAATTTCTCTCAAAACCCTAACGATTTCAACTCAGATAAAGAATGCGAGAAATCGAAAGAAATCTGTAACGTAAGGAGAGATAAAGTCTACCGCAGTTCGCCAGAAACCACAGAATAACACATACGGCCGATTCAATCGAGAAATCAGTGCGAAATCAAACCCCGAAGAGCCGCAGAAATCAAGCCGACAACTTCGAAAATTATAGAGGAATACTTACAGAGCGTGTAACCAAGAGGAGGGGAGAAGAGTGTTAAATAGCAACCGAAGCACCCTAGAGGACGTGCGTCCTCTCAGTCAGGGGCGATAGCATCAGAGATATGATCTGAAATATCTTGCAACTAATTCGAATGGATCTGAAATATGATTAAAACGATTCATAATCTTTAAACTAAGGAACTGTGCATAAAAATAATCAGAAATCCTTTGAAAATTTGAAAGTTATGTATGGTGTGAAAAATCATGAAAAATCCTACAAAATCACACACAACATTACATCGTAAAGTTTTTTCCGAAATTTCGTTAAACTAAATATTTTCTATGCTTTCTTTTTCGGTTTTTCCTCTCTTTTTTAATTTTTTCCTCTTTTTTTCCAATTTATTTCTTTGTTTTGATGTCTTTTTAACTAAATCTAACTAAAAGAAAAAGAAAAAAAATCAATGAAGAAGAAGAAATGAAATAAAATTTTACAAAAGAAGAGGTTTAGCTCTGATACAAAATATGACGCAGAATGGAAGCGTGGAAAGTTTTGTGGATTGGGGAAGAAAATGAATTAAAGATTTGATAGCTTTTCGAGCCTTGCATGTTGGAGAACTAATGATCATCGACTCACGCGCCTCACACGTGAATATTTTTTGGACCTTTCGCATAGGTAACCAAACCCATTCTCACATTCCAATACAGAAGATTTAATTGGGCAAATAATGAAGTTTAGCAAATAATGAAGTTTACACCAATTTTCTCAAATTTTATTCTCCGAAAAGTAAAATAAGTATGTTCCCTTTATATAGGCTTATAACTTGATTTTTAAAAACTACATCCAATGTGGGATGGAAACACTAAAATAACCAAAAGATCCACTAACTAAAAGGTTTAAAAAGGCTCAAACTACATCTCAAATAAAATAACTAAAACACTCAAAGGAGTCAAACTCTAGCTCAAATAAAATCTAAAAAAGACTGAAATACTAAAATGCAAATTAAAATTCAATTTGAAATTGGATCCCTATCATTAACAATCTAACATCAAAATAACAATTGTAGTAGTAGTAATAATAATAAAGATAGTAACAATAATAATAATCATCATGTGCAGTTTATGATTACGGTCATATGCAGAGACTAATTTTAACATCATATTTTAGAAAACTTGCTAAATTTTGTAGATTTTGGGAGGGAATGGGTTGGAATTTAAATTTCAAAACGGGGGAGTTATGATACTGGTGCTAACATATAAGATTTGAAAAAGTCAACGAGCTTCTTTTTTTTTTGACATTTTGATAGTTTTCTTAAATTATGAGGCATGTCATTTGTCAAAATAATAGAGAGAGGTTCAATATCTCCTTTTAAGTTAGTAATATAGAATAGATTTGCATTTAATTGCCATCGATTCATGAAAGGGCACAATTACATGGTCAAACAGAGGGTACATGCCTCATGTTAATTGAGTTTTCTTGTCCGTGTTCTGGCTAAATCTGATTCTTGAGTTCTATACATAAGAATGTCATTCTTGTACAAATAGAATCTCACATTATATTTGGCTATCTTCTAAATGAAATTTACTTTCTCTTTCATCGCACAAAGATAAGTCCAAGTTCAAGGAATTGCTCTTTCCTAACCAAGTAATTATTTGTGTTGGCATGCTTTTAGTAAATTTGTTTTTATTTTGAAGAATATGTTTGTGGTTAAATGTGTCAAACTCAAGCAGTATTCAGTTAAACTTTGGTTGTTGAACAGGACATCACGAGCAATTATGGTTTATCGTGAAACGATTTCAGCTAGTGTAATACCTACAATTGAAGTATTTTCGCAAGTTTTAGGGTGCTTGCAGTTTCCTCACGATTCTTCATTAAGAAACAGATTTGTTGAGAACCTAGGCATCCATGTTGATGCTTCAAGATGCTCAAACATATGTTCGTTGCTAGATGGATTTGGTGAATATGATATTCGTTGTTTTTCTGTGCTGGAGGTGAGAATTCAAGAATTATTAATCGATTGTAATTGTAACAAAAATAGTTGATGTTATTATTTAGTAACCTGATGCATGCATATTAGGAAGCTGCCTCACTTGGAGCGATTCCACGTGTTTCATTCAAGGACAGCCTAATAGTCGTTGATGCAAGGAAACTACTTATCCATACTGTTGAGGTGAGATTGTCCCTGACCTGTAACTTCAGTGCAATTTGAAGTTGGATTTCAATTTTCAAATATTTAATTAGCAAATTGGTGTTACCACATCAACCAGAATAAAGAAAGTTTAAATTTCAGTTATGTAACATGACTATGCTTGCTTGCTTCCGATGTGAATTCATTTTCATAATTCAAGCGATGGAGGTTTTGGGTAAATAACTGGATGGCGGCTTGTAAATAGTACTGTTGTCATCTAGATGAACTCGAATAGTCATATTACAGAGGATGAGTTTGTAGTTTATCATCTACTGAATTCATTTGAGGTTTATTTACTGTTAATTTAGGATGTCACATATTGGCATGTAGCGAGACTCAGTTAGTGCTTTTGACATAATAAACTGATCAGTGGTAGCTAAGATACAATAATACCAGAACTTCATAGCTGGGATTTTGGTAACTGTAAGTGCATTTCTGATGATTGTATGCTGGCTTTGGTAACTGTAACTGTATAGCTGGGATATGGATCTTAATGTTGTTTTATATATCTGAATTGCATGCTATAAGAAAATACAAGACGTGAACATTATAGCTGGGAAGTTCAGGAACTAATAAGTGCATTCCTGATGCATGTATGCTGGCTTTATAGATCTTTCTGTTGTTTATATATATACAGATTAAACTTTTCTGTTTGCAGAACATAAAGAGTTTCAGAAAAACGATTTGGTGAAGACCCACCACTATACTTTTAAAATAGGAGAAAGCTTGAAAGAAAATATGCTATCCTAATGTACCCGTAGTCTATCGATATGTATAGAAGAGAACCTTGTAAGAAAACTCAACATATAACAAACTGTAACAGGAGACATTGTGATATCCAAATGATGTCAAAGAATTATTATCTATAGGAGATCGCAAGATTTTCGACCCAAATCTTGATTTTATTGTTTAGGTGCTAACCAGAGGTTGATGATTACCCTGTCGTTTGTTCCATTTGTGAGAGATGTGAAAGACATTTAATATGTTGAAATTCAATAATTAAAGTGGTGGTTGTTTTAATTATGTAGCTTTCTAGTCATTAATATGAATTCATATCATCATTAATATGAATTCATATGATTAAATACATCGGTTCATGCATAGAATCTCGCGGAAACATCGGTTGGGTGTAGAATCTCGCCGCACCCGAGCTCGGCGAGATTCTACGCAACAGATAAGTTGAAAAAAGTTTCACCTGGCCGGGAGAGAGGTTTCTTCAACACCGCCTGAAATAGATAGAAAACGTGTCAGAGGAAATGGAGTGGGGTGGCCTCCAATTCGTCAACGAAAGTCAGGATTAAGTGAAGAAAGGAAGGAGTGTTGCATAGAATCTCGCAGAGCTCGGGTGCGGCTGCTGAGGCGAGTATTCACGCAACAGAGAAGTCGAACAAAGTTTCACCTGGCCGGGAAAGAGGTTTCTTCAACACCGCCTGAAACGGATAGAAACATGTCAGAGAAAACGACGTGGGGTGGCCTCCGATTCGTCAACGAAAGTCAGGATTAAGTGAAGAAAGGAAGGAGTGTTGGCTGAGTGTAGCCGTCACTAGGATTTTGTGGATGAGATAGAGAGAGATTTTGAAATAGGGATTTTCAAATACCTCGTGAATGGAATGCTCCATCGGATTTATAGGGTTTGTGGGCAGTTACGCCATGTTAGAAGACTCCTCATGTCCCCTGTAACAAACAAGTCAGAGGATTTGTTATGACATGTGTTGTGCCCGCTGTAACTGCTCCTATGATAAAGTGGGTAGCGTGCTGCTATGACAAAGCAGACCACGCGCCGCTCTGACAAAGCGAAAAGCTCGTCCCTTGATAAAGATGGACGTTACGTACACATTGGACGGATCTATTGATACCGGCCTGAAGAGGATGAAGTTCGTCTGCCTGAGATCGTGTCATTGTGCGGGCTGATCCTGTTGGGTGAGCGAGTGCCTGAGCTGTAAAACCGAGGGGCCTCGTGAGGTTGTCCCTGTGGAGCTTGTTGCCAAGGGAGCCGACCTCATTGGGGTCGTCCCTATAGGGCTGTGCTATCAAGGGAGCCGACCTTAGAGGGTCGTCCCTGTAGGGCTGTTTCGGGGTCTGGTTAGGCTGATCCCTTGAGCCGGGGATATGCGATCTTCGAGGATGCGTATGACTTCCGATGGGTACCCCCTGTCCAGCTCAGCCGGGCCTCGCTGTCAGTGTGCCCTAGTCGAAGTGTCATCTACAACGACCCCTCATCTTCTGTCTCGACATGGTCGACCAGAGCTGTCTTTCGAGGTCAGACATGGAGAGGCGAGAAGACGAAATATTGGGTCATGAGGCTATGAGCTAACATCGTCCGATTAGACTAGCCTGCTGCAGCAATGTTGCACTCGAGTCGAGAGAATGATGCATAGGGGAGGGAGAATCCACCTTGCCTGCTGACGCCAACAGTTACCTCTCGGGATGCGAAGAGACAGAGCCAATGCGACTCACATTTAATGCGAGACTTAAGTGGACAGACCTATTTCCCGAAGGAATGCTGATATGGCGGAGTCTGATTCGTAGTGACGTCTTTGCGCGGATGTCGCTTGATCATGGAGCCTGGATAGTTGCGATCAGCTCCCGTGCTGTGATCACATCCCGCCTCTCTATGCTTAGGCAGATAGAAAAAGGGAGAAGAGAGGCCATCGATTGCCACTATTTCATTTGAAAATCCTCGCATCCTTTGCTGTCGTGCTTCTGAGTGTTTGGGTCTTCGCCGTGCTCGCCACTTTCATCAGAGAGAGCAATCTCCTTTCGACTCTTTGTCCTCCACTGCTCTTCTTTTCTTGGACAAAAACTATGTCGGGCATTTCTGTTCCCCAACCACATCTAGACTTGGATGTTGTCGACGCTATTAGGATAATCGAGCTCTGTATCTAGGGTGGAATGATAGCTCAGTGGCGACCGTGTCTTAGAGGAGGAGAATTTGCGCCCAAAAATGGACCCGTTGGAGATGCGGTAGATCTCAGAGAGGTAGGCGATCCTTCCTTCGGTGGATTTGAAGCTTCCCCGTGAGTTGAAAGGGATCCCTGACTTACCTTATTAAGGGGTTATTGCATTGACCATTGCACACTCGATGTAATGGTTTGCCTTTCGTTCAACCGCCTTGTTCGACGGTTCCTGTATCTTTACAATTTGGTGCCGTGTCATATCCCTGATCGTCTTGGCCACACTGTTTTCCACTCAAGGGACGGTGCAACATCCGCTGAGCTCATGCTCGTCGTGTCTGAGCTGAATAAGACACCGGACACCCAATTCTATTACAACAGCCGAACTAGGATGTCGAGTATTTTTGTGGAGAAGCCCTCGTCAAATAAAAATTGGAAACAAAAATGGTTTTGGGTCGTTTGGAGTTAGGAGAGCTCCGAGGAGGGTCCCGTTCCTTCCGACCAGTGGGTGCCTTGCCGGTTTGGGTGACCTTGCAAGTGGGAGTTCGACCTCTTTCTGAGGATGTCCAGAAAGAATGAGATGGATTGGTGGGGTTGGATGGCCGCCCAACCTGTCGTCGACAGGTTGGGCGAGTTGTTGCTGTTGGACCGGACCAGACAATCCATGCGCTGCAGGTCATGCCTGCTGTCCTGGACAGGGAGCTCGGCGAGGCTCTCGATTACTTGTGAATATCAATTCAGAGGTCGGCAATTTGAATCTTCTCAATCTGTTACTAACTTTTCCTTTCTCTTTGTAGGTCAACGTGAACCCTGCTGGGAAGAGCCGAGCCTTCCACATTGTCTAGGAGCAGAAAGTCGTTGCCTTTCACGAGGGAGCAAGTATGCTGGGAAAGCCTCTGCTACCGCTCTGAGAAAGGTAAAGCCCATGGTCGCCTGTCCGTCACGATGGGGAGAAGCGACGACTTCATGACCCCAAGCTGAGTGCACCCTGCTGTTTTTCTCACAATTGTCTCTTTCAAAGGGGGATCTGCACCAACCTCCGTCCCCGAGGCCGAGGTTGCAAGCGTTCCTCCGACGTCTTACGTCGACTTGGGAAGTGGGGATGATGATGACAACGAACCTCTCGTGATCAAGAGGGGGAATCTGAATTAAAAGGAGGCAGTTCCCTAGTCGCCTCGCGTTGAATCTACCCCCGAGGTTGCCAGGCCTCAGCAGAAGAAAGCCATCGGCTGTGGTTGATGAGCCATCGGCTGGGCAGGCTTCAGGCTCATCTCTTCCCGAAATGGGGCCAGTGGACATTGCTGTGTTTGGCGAGAGATTACATGAAGGGGAGCCAACCGTCTGGGAGAGGATTCTCACCCTCGTGATAGAGGAGACTGAGAAGGAGGGCCGTCCTCTTAACCAGGAAACTGATGGGTTTTTTCTGCTCTGGAGCGGCTGAGCCAAGTAATATATTCTTTTGCAATATATACCAAAATCCAGGTAATTAGCTGAGGCCATCACCCGTGAGAACAAGCTCATAAAGAATCTCTATGAATTATCAGAGGTCATCTCTCGCCTCATGAACTATGTAGAGGAAGGGGACTGTCATGTCTCTAAGCTACAGGCCGACCTGGAGGAGACACAACGGAGTTTTAAGGAAAAAAACGGACGAGGTCGAATCCCATCGTGCTGAATTAGAGAATGCTCAGACCTTACTGGCCAAGGTGCTCCAGGAACATCACTTTGATCAGCATGTGACAGAAATTCGGGCCAACACTGCTTTCAATGATGGGGTGAAGTATGTGGTGGACGAATTTCAAAAGAGACACCTTGGTTTGTGGATCTCCTCTCCTTGAAAATAAGCCTCCCACTTCTCCGTCTGTAGCCTCTGGTTCCTTTGGTGAGGGAACACCTCTTGATGTCGCTGACGAGCCCACAATTGATGAGCCTGCCTCAATGCAGGATATGTAATTTTCGTTATATATTTAGCTTGTATGCTTCTGTTTTTATGCCGCTCAGATCGATCAATTCTTGTAGAAGACGAACTTATTGAAATGGGAAGGCATCCAACATTTTCCCTCCTTTTATCCAATCTAATTATTCTTCTATTATATCTTCCCTTCGTCTTTGTTATGTTTTGCTGTATGATCTGTTGTACTCGCTAGCGTACTCGAACTCGAACTCAAGTGACTAATACTGAAGTCACAACGTATCACCGGGCTCCACCTGCTGAGTGTGTGCTGCTAAATGTATGTTGGCCCCTAAGACTCTTGAGTGAGGGGAGAGTTTGAAGCTCTGGACTTGTACACATGAGATCTACACTAAAGACCCTGAGGTCAGATCAACGTGCTCGTTGGGCATGATCAAAACTGAACATCGATTGGACCAAGAGCTTGGAATTGTGGCAACGGGGCCCCGGCGTGGACTATGGGATATGCTGGGTGTTGCTTAGTCCCTTAAGTCTTGAGATCGGACTAATGAGGGCCCCGGCCTAGGCTAGAGGCTTGGTTTTGGATGTAGCACAAATTGGGTTGAGTGCCAGATGTCAATACTAGGACCTTGGGTCTTGACAACATGTTGGCCCCATCCTGGGATGAGGGCTTAGTTTGGATGTGGCACGGCTGGAGTCGAATGCCAGAGGTTGGTGCCGTGACCTTGGGCGTCGACGACGCGTTGGCCCTGACCTGGGTTGAGGGCTTTGTTTGGGTATGGCACGACCTGGGTCGAGTGCTAGAGGTCAGTGATGTGACCATGGGTCTCGATAGCGCTTTGGCCCCAGCCTGGGTAAGGCGTTTGATTTAGACGTGGTATGACCCGAGTCGAGTGCCAGAGGTCAGCGCTGGGACCTCGGGTCTCGATAGTGCATTGACCCCAACATAGACAAGACATTTGATTTGGACGTGGCATGACTTGAATTGAGTGCCAGAGGTCAGCGCTGAGACCTTCAGAGGAATATCGCTAGTGAATTAGCCCAGACTGAGTTGCAGGCTTGTTTGGACGTGGCATGACCTGGGTCGAGTGTCAAAGGTCAGTGCTGGGACTCTCGGAGGAGTCTTGCTAACGAGTGCCCCAGCGTAGGCAAGGCGTTTGATTTGGACGTGACACGACGTGGGTCGAGTGTCAGAGGTCAGCGCTGGGACCCTCGGAGGAGTCTCGCCTGCAAGTGCCTCGGTTTAGGCAAGGCGTTTTATTTGGATCTGGTACGCCCTAGGTCGAGTGTCAGATGTCAGTGTTGTAATCGAAGACTGCAGTAGTTGAGTTTGGACGTGGCACGACCAGAGTCGAGTGCCAGAGATGATTTTGGACGTAGTGCGACCAGAGTCGACTGTCAAATGTCATTTTGGACGTAGCACGATCAAAGTCGAGTGCCAGAGGTCATTCGAACATGGCATAACCTGAGTCAAAGTGTCAGAGGTCGGTGCTGGGATCTTGGGTCTCGACAGTGTGTTGGCCCCAACTTGGGCTTGGGCTCGATTTGGATGAGGCACGATCGGGATCAAGTGCCAGAAGTCAGTTTGGATGTGGCACGATTGGAGTCGAGTGCCGAAGGTGAGTGCTAGAGGCCAATGTTGGGGCCATTGTGGGAGCCTTTCCAGCTGGGATCAACCTTGAGCTGCAGAAATTTGTGCCTGGACTCACTGAGGAGTCTTGCCTAGCCTTTAATTCAAGAGAAACGGCATAAATCTCCTACTAGATGTAATTTCATATTCATAACTCCTCTCTTCTCAATTCTTCTCAAATTCCACATAAGAACTATAGCCATAGCCACCTCATTTGTTTGTAATGGACTGATTTGTCTAGAATTACAAAATTACATCTGAAGCCTAAAATTACTAAATCTGTCACTAGTTGCGGCCACACCCTCTAGTCGCATCACTATTGCATGGTGGCACGGTTCCGGATTTGAAGATGGTAATGATGATTTTGAGATTAACCACTAGCTTGAGTGGATATGAAAGCAATTGCAGTGTTTTTGAAATAGTAAAAATTAAAAATATGTTTTTCTTTCATATTATCATATACTCATGTCACATGATGGTTATTACATTTTCATTTACAGATTCACATGAAAAGAAGGAATAAACTAACCACCGATAAAATTAAAGACTTGATTTATGTCAAGTTCAATGCTCAGTTGAAGGAACGAGTTGCTAGCAGAAATAATGATTATCTTTCTGTTCGTTCTGTTCGTTCCATGACGACGGGAAAGATGACTAAGTGGATTGATCTTTCAAAGTAAGCAAATACTTGTGTTGAGTCAGGTGATGAGGATGATGGTAAAAGTCTTCCTTAGAGAAAGTTTAACATGACGGTAAGTTGAAGACGTAATGGTGGTTGATTCAATACCAAGAGCTAGCAAAAGGTTAAAGACTTCAGAGAAAGGGAAAGTCTACGCATCGTCAACAAAAGAAAAGGGAAAAGGGAAGAAGCATATGCGCGAGGAGGAAGCTTTCTGATCTTTATTGGATTTATCATTAGATTCATTTTTAGAGGATATTTCTGTATCAGAGATAGAAGATGTTGAAGGACAAGAGATGAGCGAAAAATGGGCATTTTTGGTTTATTTTAGGTTTCATGTAGTGTAATATGAATCATGTAATGTAACAATGTTTGTATGTTTAATTTTCCTGTTTTATTTTATACTCAATTAAGTCGATATGTTGACGTTTCACATTTTTGAATCTTTATTTCAAAAGATTTTTCGATTTTTTTACCGGTAAGACATGTTAAATATTTTTTTGCTTTCATTCAATCGCATGTTAATTGATTAGTTACAAGTTCATACAACTATGGGGTAAGTCACTCTTATTGGTAATCTTTAATTCATTTTTATTCAAATTATTTTAAATTTTAATATTTTATTGATTTGCACATAGTATGCTAATGATAGTGGTTACTTAATGCGTCATTATAACTTTATTTGATCCTATTGATGACACTTTTTAACATAAACTAACACAGATATTTATGATGTTATAAATACTCTTTAATTATTAAGAAGTGTATATTTGACATGTATTCCTGATATTTTCCTATATATTCGACATCCGATATGAAAATTAGTAATTAGACACGATACTGATATCAACTGTTTAAATCATTGGTGGTGGTTCCTAAAAAACACTAACTGTGGGTGAATAGGGGTTTTATGGTATAAATTAAAATATAATTTTAATTTCGACAAAATTTTATGATAAGACAAAAATTACAAATAATTTTAAAAACCAACCAAATTTAGATGTAATTAAAAACCGACCAACTTTTTACCACGATGGACATCGCGTGTAAAAAGGCGGTGTAAAATGAGTAGGGTTTTCAAACCCTGTCAATTTAAACAGTCGGTGTTGGGGTTGCCAACCCAGTCATAATGTGCATCCTCGAGATGGTTGGGGTTGCCAGTGTCTTCTGACAAACACCCAAACGGGCGAGTTGGTAATTTTGACCGTTTTCTAATGGTCACTTCACCAACGTGGTGAAAAGTTGGTTTGTTTTTGTAATTAAATTTGAATTTGGTCGATTTTTGAAATTATTTTTAATTTTTGGCAGATTTTGAAATTTTGTTCTTTAATTTATTTGATTATAGATTAAATGATTAAACTAATCTACATGTAATAACTCGAGTGCATCAAGTAAAACTGTCACATGTAAAGAAAATTTGTTGGCGAAGTTTGATCATTTGTCTACGTTTCTAACCTATTTGAGAATTTAAATAATCTGTTTTAATCACATTAAAAAGCCTTGTTGAAACTTACGGGTTATGATCCAACCCGTTTCAAAAAAATAAGTCTAAAAATTAAGCATAAAGATAATCTCTAGAAATAATTTAGGATTATTCGAGAAATTTCAATTTTTTTTGTCTAATCTATGAAAATAATTAATCCACATTTTGCTGTTAATATAATCAAGTGACATCTGCAGATACTATATACTAGAGATGAATAACATTATTGCAAGCCAAACATGTTATCATCCATGATCTCTTCATAAAAATCTTAGAGCACTTTTAAAATGAATCCATTGTTGTGAACGGTTATTTAACCGTGTTGGTTGAGATTTTGGGCTATCCTAGAGATAGGCCTATATCTTTGTAGCCCATGTTTGTATTCTCCCCCATTGCCTATAAATAAAGAGTTGGGGCTCCTCCCCCAATAGTTGATTCATAACACGTTATCAGCACGAGCCTCTAAAAATTTTTCCACAAAATTTCTTTTCGTTCGTTGCGAAGGCGAAGGCAAGAGGAGACGGGAGATCCACGAGCGCGGTGCAAGGCTTGCTCAATCGAGCATCGTCATCCGCGTAGGGCTTCGTGCAACCGTCGATATATCCGGAGGACGGATATAGAGGTAAAAATCACCAAAACGATGTTTTTAATCATACGTATGATTGCCCCACCCCTAGATCTCGCAAGATCGATATGAGGATCGATTGTCGCCTTGAAAACGACGAATTATTCATCCTAAAATCAAATTTAGGATGAAGCGGGGTGGGCGGCCTGAAGCGTGGTGGGCGGCCTGCTGTACCCTCCTCCTCGCTTGAAGCAGGGTGGGCGGCCTCTTCCGCCGCCCGTAGGGCGGTCCGCACTCTCCCCCCGCCTGAAGCGGGGGGGGGGGGGGGGGGGGGGGGGGGGGGGGGGGGGGGGGGGGGGGGGGGGCTCGCCGTCCCCCCGAAGGGGGCGGCCCTCGCCCCTGCGCCCCCTGCCTGTCGCGCGGGGGGGGGGGGGGGGGGGGGGGGCAGACGATGATCGCTGCCCGAAAGGGCGGCTTTTGTTCGCCCTCGCCGTCCCCCCGAAGGGGGCGGCCCTCGGCCCCCCGCCTGTAGGGGCGGCCCACATTACCGCCCGAAAGGGCGGTTCGTCGCCCTTTCCCCCGCCCGCAATGGGGGGCGGCCTACATTACCGCCCGAGAGGGCGGTCGGAACCATCGGCCCTCGGCCCCCCCGCCTGTAGGGGGCGACCCACATTACCGCCCGAAAGGGCGGTTCGTCGCCCTTTCCCCCGCCCGCAGTGGGGGCGGCCTACATTACCGCCCGAGAGGGCGGTCTCCGACCGCCCTCGCCCCCTGCAGCGGGGGGTGGCCACCTGCGACCGCCCAAAAGGGCGGCTCCGCCCGCCTTTGCCCCCCTTCCGCCGCCGGCGGAAGAAAGGGGGAGGCGGCGGCGGCTAACCCTAGCCGCCGTCTCCCCCAAGCCCAGTGGTCCTCTTTTTCGGCCCATCAAAAAAAAATTTCTTGCAGCCCCGAAGCCCGCAGGCCGGCTGCGGGCTTTGGGCCCGCAAGCTGATTTCAAAAAAAACTTTCTCCTGCGGGCCCGAAGCCCGTAGGCTGGCTGCGGGCTTTGGGCCCGCAGGTCGATTTCAAAAGGCCCGCAAGCCGAATTCAAAAAAAAATGAAAAATGATAAAAGAGGGGCAAAGGCTAGTAGCAAGTTTTAAAAGATTTTTTGAACTAAAAAGGGCGTTTTCTAGGGCCTATAAATTCGTGAAAATTCACGGTACATTATGGGGCTACTATCGGACATCTAAGGGCTTATTGGGCACTTTTGGGGATACTTGGGATGATTTAACGAGGAAAACCCCTTTTCCTCTTATAACGAAAATGTCAATTTTTGGGATCTTATTCAATTTTATTGATTAAACCCTCTTAATACAACCGTTGCATCGTAATGATCATCTTTACATGTTTTACATCTCTGGCAAATTATGCGGATATTATATGCGTGGTTGTGCATTATATTTAAAACTTAATAATTAGGAAGATCCTGCGACCGCTCTGTCGTTAGTCACCTAACCTAACGGTGTATGACGTTGCCCAGTGGTCCAATATTAAGTGATTAAAAATTTTATCCTCATGAGAATATAACTGCCTGCGATGTCTGTGAATGAAAATGTTGATGAGCACAATATTTCTGCATGAATTGCTAAATGTGGTTTTTGGATCGGCCGTTTAGTCCCACAGTTTATTTTCCGTACTTTTCTTTTATTTTTGAGAGAAATTGTAGTGAGGAATTTATGTAAATGCCAAAAGAAAGAAGACCAACTTCCATGGAGACGAAGGCCACGCTTGAAGCTGGAGATATCTTATGGGACCCACGGGGTTGCCAAAGTTGTATTTTCATTTTTAAGCTGCAAATTTGTATAATTTGGACTTTGGACTTTGGACAGGACTGGCCGATCCACACATTTAGCTTTCCGTTAAATATTGCCTCCGCATGAAAATGTTTTCTTTGATTAAATATTAATTCATGCATGTTTATGCTCTGCTAGATAAATGGCTAAAATTGCAAGCGTTGATTTGAAGTGCTGGATGCATCAGGTAGAAACTATTTAAGCTGGCAGCTAGATGTAAAGTTTCACCTGCGGGCAAAGTCCCTCATTGCTGTTGTGACAGACAAAGAAAACGTTAGCGATATAGAGAAGGCGCAAGCCATCATCTATATTCGTCGCCATGTGGATAAGATCCTTAAGGCTGAATACCTTACGGTCGAAGATCCACTTGAGCTGTGGACTGCCCTTGAGGACATGTATAAACATCAGAAAGATGTAATACTCCCAAGGGCACGATATGAGTGGGAGAACATGAGACTGCAGGATTTTAAGTCCATTGCTGAGTATAACTCAGCACTTTTTAGCATCACCTCACGCCTGAAGTTGTGTGGTGAAAAAGTCTCAGAAGATCACATGCTGGAAAAGATGTATACGTCTTTCCATGAAAAAGATGTGATACTCATGCATCAATACCGTGAACGCAAGTTCACCAAGTATTCAGAGCCGCTGTCATGTCTTCTCATGAGCGAGCAAAATAGAGAGCTTCTTCTCGCCACTCACAATATGCGCTCTCTCGGCACTGCCCCCTATCAGAAGCTCACCATACCTCTTCCTTCAAAAAGAAGAGGGATAATAAAAGAAAAGAAAGACCACAGAAAAGGGGGACTACAGAAAAGAGCCAAGGGCCCACCACAGCAGCGAAAGAATGAAGGGAAGCGCAAGTTCACCTGGCGCAGGAATGACAGCAAGGAAAATAATGCACCCCCACCTAAGAGGGATTAAAAAGACTAGTGCCACCGCTGTGGCATGAAAGGCCACTGGTCCAGAGTGTGCAGGACCCCAGTGCATCTCCAGGAGCTTTATAAATAAAGCAAGAAAAAGAATGCTGAATCTAACCTGGTGGCTGCGAACAATGCAGTCAAGTTCACAGCCAAAGACTTCGAGTCTGATGATATGATTGATTAGACAGCTTTATTTATCTTAGCATTTTTAGCATTTTATTTCAAGAACAATCTATGATTATGAGAGCTTCTATGTAATTTGATTTCTGTCGAATAAAATTTAGTTTTTCTGAATGCAAATGTTTACTCATCTTTTTAGATGGGATGCTCTCATGACTGCTTGGTAGACAGTGCGTCGAGAAATACGATCCTTCAGGACAAATGCTATTTCCATAGCATTACTCCGCATAAGAGCCCTGTAAATACAATTTCAGGGCCATCGGACATAATTGAAGGTTCTGAGAATGCAACCTTGTTGCTCCCCAATGGAACAGAAATAAAAATTAAAGATGCACTTTACTCTCCGAATTCCAAAAGAAACTTACTAAGTTTCAAAGATATCCGTCTTAACGGATTCCACTTGGAAACAACAAATGTAAAAGAAAATGAATTACTGTATGTAACGTCTCAAGAAAATGGAGATAAAACTATACTTGAATGTTTTGAGAGCCTTTCATCGGGCCTCTACCATACAAAAATTCGGGGAGAGGAAGCAAACCTGACGGAGCACCTGAAGTGCTCGACATCTGCCAAATTCTTACTTTGGCACGATAGACTTGGCCACCCCGGATCTGTAGTGATGCATCACATCTTATCACAATCCCACGGGCATAACCTGAAGAACCAGAAGATTCTTCAGAAGGGAGAATTCCCTTGTGTACCCTGCTTCAAGGGTAAATTAATAACAAGGCCATTACCACTTAAAGTGGATATTGAGTCTCCTAGCTTCCTCGAAAGAATACACCGAGACATATGTGGACCTATCCACCCCCTAGTGGGCCCTTTCGGTACTTTATGGTACTGATTGATGCATCTTCGAAATACTCGTATGTGTGTCTACTTTCAACCCGCAACTTAGCTTTTCCAAAGCTCTTGGCACAAATAATAAAGTTGCGGGCGCATTTTCCAGACAACCAAATAAAGAAAATACGTCTGGATAATGCGGGGGAATTTACCTCTCAGTCATTTCAAGAATATTACCAGGCAACAGGAATAGAAATTGAACATCCAGAGCCGCATGTTCACACCCAGAACGGGTTAACTGAGTCGCTAATTAAAAGACTCCAATGGATTGCACGTCCATTGCTAATGAAATCCCAATTGCATGTGGATGCATGGGGCATGCAATCTTGCATGCTGCATCACTAATAAAAATAAGACCCTCAGGAGGTCAGAGTCTATCTCCAATGTAACTTGCATATGGAACGTCGCCGAATATTTCTCACTTGAGAATCTTCGGCTGCGCAGTTTATATCCCCATTGCACCACCCCAGAGGACCAAAATGGGCCCTCAACGTCGCCCAGGTATTTATGTAGGGTTTGACTCAACCTCCATCATAAGATACCTAGAACCCCAAACGTGGGACGCTTTTAAGGCACGTCTTGAAGACTGTGACTTTGATGAGACTTATTTCCCCAAAATGGGCCTATACATTGAAAAGTCTAGTGCAAAGCAAATGTTAACGTGTGATACAAAAAGTTTGACCCATTACGATCCGGTAACAAAACAATGTGATGATGAGATCCTGAAGATCTTACACATCCAGAACACAGTTCATAGATTACCGGATTCGTTTACTGACAACCAGAAGATTGTCAGATCACACATCCCTGCTGCAAATACTCCAGCTAGGATTGACATCCCAAAGGATGGATGCAATCCACCAGCAGCATAAGTGGCTGCACCTCAACAGAAAAGAGGCAGACCACCAGGCTCCAAGGATAAAAATCCAAGAAAAAGAAAAATATCCGGAGACCTTGGGACGATACCCCCACAGAGAAACGAGCTCGTGTCCATACCCTCTCCCCTCCCGGAATCCACTGCAGAGGAACTGCCGGGAGAAACTGAAATATCATTGAATTATGTACGTACAGGGGAGGTATTAGACAGAAAGAGTACAGTCGACGATGACTTCACGTTTCACATTGCCATTCACGTCGCCGGAAGCGACGATGATTATGATCCACATTCCGTTGCTGAATGCAAACGTAGAAATGACTGGTCAAAGTGGAATCAGGCAATAGAAGCCGAGCTGGACTCGCTTCAGAAACGAAAAATCTTTGGGCAAATAGTCCAGACACCTACCGGTGTCAAACCTGTGGGATACAAATGTGTATTTGTCAGAAAAAGAAACGAAAATAATGAGATCGCACGCTACAAAGCTAGACTTGTAGCACAAGGATTTTCCCAAAGACCGGGTATTGACTATGACGAAACATACTCCCCGGTCATGGATGCGATCACTTTCAGATTCCTGATAAGCTTAACAGCAAAGGAATGCCTAGATATGCAGCCAATGGATGTTGTGACTGCATATCTATACGGCAATCTCGACAAGGAGATATACATGAAACTTCCTGATGGCTTTTCTATGCCTGCTGAACTAAAAGTAAGACCTCGGGACGTCTGCTAAGCTACACAGATCATTGTATGGTCTCAAACAATCAGGAAGAATGTGGTATAACAGACTCAGTGAGTTCCTTATTCAACAAGGATTCAGAAACAATGAAGTCTGCCATTATATCTTTATAAGAACAAAGGGAAAAGGATTCGTAATAATTGCTGTCTACGTAGACGATCTGAATCTCATAAGATCTCCTGAAGAGATCACTGAGATATCTGTAAGCCTAACAAAAGAATTTGAAATGAAGACCTAGGCAAAACGAAATTCTGCCTTGGCTTACAGATTGAACATCTAAAAGATAGAATCCTATTACATCAAACCACATACATGAAGAAAATGTTGCAAAGATTCCATATGGACCAATGTCATCCACTAAGTACACCTATGGTGGTACGATCTCTGGATGCACATAAAGACCCCTTCTGGCCGCTGGAAGAGGGGGATGATATACTTAGGTCCAGAAGTTCCTTATCTGAGTGCCATCGGAGCACTACTATATCTGGCAAACTGCACGCGTCCCGACATAGCGTTCGCAGTAAATTTGCTACCCAGATACAGTGCATCGTCCACACAGCGCCACTGAACTGGGGTTAAGCACCTTCTGCGCTACCTCCAAGGGTCTACAGATTTGGAACTCCTCTACAAAAATGGAATATCCTCTACACTTGCAGGTTATGCTGATGCAGGCTACTTGTCTGATCCCCACAAAGCAAAGTCACAGACTGTATACGTGTTTACCTACGGAGGGACAGCCATTTCCTGGAGATCCATCAAGCAAACCTTGACGGCAACCTCATCCAATCGCTCTGAGATCATTGCCATCCATGAAGCAAGTAGAGAATGCGTATGGCTACGCTCAGTTGTCCACCACATCCTGTCTACAACCAGACTGAAGACGGGAGATCTCGAGCCTACTACAATGTTCAAGGACATTGCTGCTTGCATAGCTCAGTTACGAGGTGGCTTCATCAAAGGCGACAAAACGAAGCACATTTCACCAAAGTTCTTCTGAACGCACGAGCTACAGAGAGATGGCAAGATCGACATCCGACAAGTGCAATCATGTGACAATTTGGCAGATTTGTTCACTAAAGCCCTTCCTACTGCCACTTTTAGGAAACTTATACATAGGACTGGAATGAAACGCCTAAGAGATCTGAAAGCTTGAGAGCTTGTACAGATCCGTGGGAGTTAGGTAGAGTTTGTACTCTTTTTCCTTAACTATGGTTTTTCCCACTGGGTTTTCCATAGCTAAAGGTTTTAATGAGGCAAATCTCACCAACTCAGGATCTTGAAGTATCCACCCCATGTGAGACTCTTCTACGCTCAGAATCCTGAAGAATTCACGAGCAAAGTCCACACCTATGGCTGGATAAGGGGGAGTGTTGTGAACGGTTATTTAACCGTGTTGGTTGAGATTCTGGGCTATCCTAGAGATAGGCCTATATTTTTGTAGCCCATGTTTGTATTCTCCCCTATTGCCTATAAATAAAGAGTTGGGGGCTCCTCCCCCAATAGTTGATTCATAACATCCATCAAAATTTTTTCATTATTCATGCACACAAAACGGATAAAAATTGCAGTTCTTTTATGTGAGAATGGCCTCAACTTTATCTATGGCCACCTCATCTTTGTTAGCTCTGGCTTTGATTTTGTAAATGGAGTGAGAATAGCAGTTCTTTGATTTTTGGGGCTTCAACTATAGCAAAAGTTTTTTTCTCAAAAATTGCAGCTACATTGTGCTGGCCGTTACCAATCTATTTTTATTTATTGATAATATCTCCCTTTATATAATTATCAACCAAATCAAAACCAAGCTTGTTCCCTGCTGCTTCACACATGCTAACTCTAAACAGGGGCCTTGCTGCTGCCAACTCACAAAAACAAACAAAAGGGTCTGTTCGGCCCATAGTTCCCTTTACTTTCTCTTTTGGTTGATAACCTGTGAAGTAATCCTAATAATCCCTAAAGAAATATTAAGTATTCGGGTGGCCCATTGCTATTTGTTTCTCCTTTTTTACCTTTTGCCAGACTACTTGAAGTGGGCCAGACTCTGAGCTTATCACTTCTCTTTTTTTTTTTCTGAAAACCCTTACTGCCCATTCAAAGTGGGCTTCTCTTTCCTTTTGCTTTTTGAAAATGTACTTGCAGTAGGCTTCCATGTAGCATGCATGAATATTCAATTAATGTTTGTGTGCTTCCATGTAGCATGCATGAATATTCATTGTATGTATATGGTATTCTTTATATATATACTTCTTTAATTTTTCTATCAATCAAAGCCTATCTTAAAAATTCACTGAAAATGTTAGTCACAGAATTAGTTTGATATCATCAAAATTGGAGAAACAATTGGCTAGTTAAGCCACCAATCTCTCTTTTTGATGAAGGTAAACAAACGTATAAAATGAGAGTAATTTTTAAATGTAACTTGTATCTGAAAAATATGCTCAAGTTCCTCTTTTGTTACTCAATGTATGCATTCTCTTTAAAATCATGTTTTATGAAAATTTTCTTTATTATTTTCCCCCTTTTGAAATCGATCGAAAGGGACTTATAAAAAGTCAAAGCTAATTCTCTCTCTTTTAAAATATTTAAAATAAATCATGTTGTAGCTTGATTAGGAAACAATGTAGCTCTTTTCTTTAAGTAAAGAGAAATCATTAATATAATTTAAATTAACACATAAGTTGTCATAAAATACCATTATCATATCACAAGTACAAGAAATTGATCATTTTTTCTATATTTGATATTTATTTCCACACACACTCAAATAGCATAACAATCTAGTTTGCACATACTAATACATAGTAGTATAATAGCATGCCAACATTATTTTAACTTTTGAAATATACTTAGAGTTGACAATTTTAATCAAATTTTTGAGAAAATTTAGTACATATGAAGTATTAAAAAAATCAAACATATGGAATACATTACCTATAACTCATCATATTATATTAGCCCATTTTGGCATATATATCATATGGCCTTTCAATTAAACATTTAGTAACGAAACAATAACATGATACTATGTTGTTTGATTTTGATTTTTTTCGGATTTGAGATGGTCCAAGTGGTTACTTTATCTATCATATATCACACTTATTGCTCATTAACCATCGAAATTCGATTGGAAGGGGGCGTAAATTTTCAGCTGCAAGTAGTTCGCAAAGGCATCTTGTTGCATCTTGTTGCAGAATGCAGCATAAAACATTGGATGGGTGAGTGAGAATGGATGGTGTAAATTAATTTATGTTGCTAACTCAGGTCAAACTATTAATCTACTAATTTCTCTCTTCTCACGTGTCATTCTTTCTCACTTGTGTTCTCTAGCTCCCTCCCTCCCTCCCAACACAATTTCATTCCTATCTTGCATTTATAGAGGTGGGTCTATATCCCCTTATAACTTTCACTATTTAGCAACATGTGTTTTAAGCGAGGGATATTTCAAGCCAGCTTATGAGGCAAACACCAAATCATTTATTGTCATTTAAAGCAACAAGTTATTCATTTGAAGCAGCAGTATAAAGTGCCAATTAAACAAATTGTGACTTAAGCAACTAAAAACAAAATGTCACAAAAGAAAGAAAAACTCTTAATACATCTGTTAAAAACTTCACCACATAATTTGCAATATAAAGTAATTTTACAACCTGTCCATTAGAATACCATTACAAAAAGAAAGTAAACACACAAAGAATACTAGAAAGGGCATAATTATACATCATGAAAGGATGATTCCCACTTCCTTTCCAGAAGAGGGAATGCGGGAATGAACAAATCCCATCAACTATCCTTCACTATGAACTACTGCTCCACAAGAATTATAGAATAGAATAATTAACATTTGTGATTTGGACGTGAAAGACGCCACTAAAATTAACTTTTAGGTTTTGTGAGAGAACATCGGAGACTTTTGACCAGATATTCAAGCACAAAATAATCTCCACCAAACATTCTCACTTTATCATCCAATTGTTTGTGTTGGATTTGGCTACAAGATGCATTGTGATATGTTCGCAGATGAGAACTACCCTATATGTACACACACACATACATTCACACACACACATACATTCACACACACACACACACACATACATTCACACACATGTATATTGCAATGTTTTGAAAGATGGAAGTAAGAGGAGAATGTTGGGCCCTCCCCTGAAGCGTAGGGTAAGCCTTATGAGGTGTAAGTCTTATGAGTTCTCTATATTCTAAAATTTTAAATTTATGAAACGTGCAAAAAGATGGTGTAATATAATCTTTGACAGGAGTTAGGGCCTAGATCTGAACTACATTAGCTTGTGTAGTTCTCATATAAAATTAATGTAATCGGAAAGAAAATTTTTACATACAATAAAATAGATTCTACGTCCAAATAAATTGAATGCAGAATGGTAAAGGCCATTTGTCTGATTATATGATATTAAATGACACATCCTATTAGAGTCCACTTGGCCACACTGAATAACCAAGGCCAAGAGCTTTAAATTTTTAAGATATTGGCCAGTACAATGTTCTTCTAAAATTAAATGAGATCCTTGTAAAGAAAAGAATTCGTCAACTTTCAGAGATGCCTAAACTGATAATCAATGGAATCAACAAAGAAAATAAAAAAAGCAAACCTAAAGAGAGAATTTGATAGAGACTAAAAAGAAATTAACATTGACAAACTTCTAGCACCAAGTCATTATTGCCAATAACAACATCGACTAGAAATTGTAAAACTTGAAAGGATGAGGAAGATCAAAATCCACTGCACAAAGAAAATAGTCCATTGCTGTTAGCACTGGTTCAAAGTGATTTGAGTCAGAAGTTCTTGTCTAGAGCTTGAATGAGTTAAAGGAGTTGAGAAGATGAAATAATAAGTTCTTATCTCTTTTCGCCTAATTTTTTGGGGTTCCAACTTGGAACATTTTCTCATTGAAAAGAGAACTTGCACCTCAACAGAACAGTGCTATTCAGAGAGTGAAGCACAAGCTTCATATATACATTACGTATTGAGGTTTATGCTTAATAGAAAAAACACATTTTACATATGTTTCGAGGTATTTTTGAGTTCAAAACGCCTCGAGACACAACCCGAAATGCGCCTCAAAGACGGCTTTTAATACACTGATATCATCTGTGATATGAAGACCTGATATGAGTCCACGTTTCTCATATATTGTTTGATGTCTGCAATCCAATATCAAAAACCCAATCCATATGAACCCCTGATATGATATTAAGAACAGTGGATCCCAGATTTACCACTGCTAGCTGTAGTTAATTCTTGAGATCCATAGAAGAGACAGATTGCTGGAAAACAATCAATGTCATACAAATGAACTAACCACTTGGTGATGTGTGTTTCCAGTTGTGGTGGGGACCACACACACATGTTACATAACACTTGGTTTTATGTGGCATTTACTTGACTCATTCTTAGCCCATGTGTTAGCTTTTCAGTACCATTAATGCTTAAGGACTTGGAAGCGATCCATCATAACAATGATTCCCTTCCTCAAAGATGTGAGGTACAATTAATTTATATGCACATAAAAATGTTATGTACCCAACTAGCACACAATAAATGTGCCAGTTATCACACAATCAATGGAATTAATCACTTTTAGGACAGTGCATGTTTTTTAAATGAAGATCATGAGAAATTTGACGAGAAAGCTAGAGTTTGGAAGATGAAAAATGAGAACTTTATAAATATCTAAAGAGAACTACAAGATAAAGGGTTTCTTTTGAGAGGAAACCAACTCTCCAAGCTTGGATTTAAGAGAGAAGGCTTACTCTCACTTGATCTAGGGTTCTACCCTTCTAAGCTAGGGTTTATCACTCAAGTTTTGTATAAGAGAATAATGAAAACCCCACCCCAAACATATACGGGCAGTTTTAGCCCAAATTACAAAAAACCCCTCTAAAACCTAAACTTTGCAAAAATGCCTAAAACTTCACAAAAATGCCCTCGGCCTAGTTCTTCATCCCTCGATCCTTCTTGCGACGCCTTCGTTAATACGTGATGATCTCATCATTACTCCCCCCAAAAAACCGCCTTGTTCTCAAGGTGGAAGCCTGGGAACCGATGCGCAATCACATCGTAAGGTTTCCAGGACATCTCATGATTTAGAAGGCCGGTCCAGCTAATCAGCACCACTCGTGCTACCGTGCTCCCCTGACAAACCACTCTCAGCTCGGTCGGCTCTAGAAGCACCTCCATGTCATTCGTGAGTGCCGGGACAGTGAAGAGGAAGAGGCATGGTCTCCAATGACCCGGTAGAGCTGCGAAACATGTAAAAACAGGCAGGATATCTGAATTTGGTGGCAACCTCAGCCGATACGCCATCTTGCCAATTCTGGCCTGTACCTCATACTGACCTAAGTATCGGGTGACAACGTCTTGTTTCGCCTACGTGCCAAGGAGAGTTGTCGGTAAGGTCGCAGCTTCAGATACACCATGTCTCTCACCTTGAACTGTACATATCGCCTGTGTTCATCTGCCCGACCCTTCATAAGCTGCTGCATCCTCGTCAAATGTCGCCACAACTCCTCCAAAGTGTGGTCAATCTCCTCAAGATACTAGTCCACCTGAAAAACTAGGGTAGAGCAGTGACCATAGTGAAGTAAATGCGGGAGATCCCGCATATATAAGATCCTGAAAGGAGTGGTCTGAGCAGAGGTGCGGAAAGATGTGTTGTACCAATACTCCACCCAATCTAGCCACCTCACCCACTGCTCCGGAGACTCAGAAACAAAACGCCACATATATGTCTCCAGGGTCCTGTTGACGCCCTCCATCTGACCTTTAGTCTGAGAATGGTAAGCGGTGCTTCTCTTCAGTACTGTCCCTAGTGTCCTGAATAACTCCTAGAATGCGCTAAGAAAGACCTTATTTCGATCCGTCACAATAGCACCCGGAATCCCCATGTAGCCTCACTATCTCCCTGATGAATGTCGTCTCCATGGTCACTATAGTGTAGAGATGTCGTAGTGCCACAAAATGCACATACTTGCTCAGCCTATACACCACCACTATGATAACTGAGTACCCCTCTGATTTCGGCAAGCCGTCAATAAAATCCAGGGTCACCTCCTCCCAAACTCGATCAGGCAAAGAGAGGGACTGCAGCAAACCCCCAGGAGCTGTTGATAAATATTTGTGGCACTGACATATGTTGCACTTCTACACCATCTCCGCTACATCCTTCCACATCCACTCCCAGAAAAGCTCCCGAGCCAAGCGCTGGTAGGTCTTCAGGACCCCAGAATGGCCACTTACCGCGCTCCCATGAAACTCTTATAAAACCCTTGGGATGTGAGCCGACCCCCTCGGTACCATTAAATGCCCATTGTACAAGAGACGTTGCCATTCTAACGAATACCCGGGACATGTTGTTGGGTCATGTAGTAGTGTTGTCCTGATCTTGGCTTGACTCTTATCATCCTCAATCTCTCGCAACATGGGCTGTCAATCGAGTAGAATTGGTACTAACAAGGCCGACAAGTGTGAATCGACTTCCCTCCGTGATAGCGCATCGATCGCTTTGTTCTCAGTCCCTTGCCTGTATTGGATCTCAATGTGGTAACCTAGCAGCTTGGTCAAGCACTTTTGATGCTCCTCCATCCTATGCTTCAAAAGGTATTTGAGGCTCATCTGATCTGTATTCACTACGAATCATTGACCAAGTAGATAGGGTCGTCATTTTTGCACCACCAACACAATAGCTATTGCTCGCGCTCATAAACTGACTTGAGCCGAGCCATCACCGATAACACGTGGCTAAAATATGACACCGACCTGCTCTCCTGCATCAACACGGCACTCAAGTCATAGCCTGACGTATCTGTCTACACCACAAATGGTTGGGTAAAATCCAGAAGCGCAAGAACAGGAAT